>CM030188.1:10769409-10789409 GCA_017639675.1 Aplochiton taeniatus | reverse complement strand
CTTCTGATGGAAACAAGGAACTGCAGAAGCCTACAAGTGGTCCTCTGAGCTGGGGTGTGCAACTTGGAATGGCTATCTTGGTGTTCTCTGACTTTCTCTGTGATAAAGAAGACAGCACTTCTGCCTGTCTGTCCTTAAAATGATTGATTTATGTTCATAGTTTTTTTATGTATTTATTTATTACAGGTAAGACATGTTTTAAAAAGGAAATACATTTTCATACGTCCAGGGCCTTTCTACAAAACTTGATTGTATTTCACATTGTACTTGAAGATTGTATTTCATTGTAAATGGTTTCACTATATTTTTGGAACACTATAAATAAACCTTTGTTAAGCAATGTATTAAAACGATCATCTTCTTTTTTTTATGGGAGTCTTCTTTTAAAAGCCCCTCAGCCTAGGTCTGTCACCATGACCTTTACTTAATGATGCTGATAAAGGTGACGTTGTCACAAATCATTACAGCTGCTTTGTATTCTTAACAGCAGGACCCATCATTAAAAAAATTAGCCTTATAAATTCAACTTTAAATGAGAAACTCTGGCCGAGGGTTGGTTGCCACAAACCAAATATCAGGCGCCATTATAGCCTAGAGCATTATATTAATTGATATTGAATTATTAGCAAATCATATCGTTTTTTTTACAGATAGGCTATGTAAATTATGTTTATTATATTAAAATGAGCTTCCATATGATTGTTATATTATAAAATGGATTGATCATGAGAGAGAGAGAGAGAGAGAGAGAGAGAGAGAGAGAGAGAGAGAGAGAGAGAGAGAGAGAGAGAGAGAGAGAGAGAGAGAGAGAGAAATTGATAGATATACATTTATTGTCCTTTCGGAAATACATTGTGTGCAATGCAGCATTAGTCAGACAGACTAACAAGAGAACAACAAAGTCGCAAATGACAGTCATCATATCAAACAACAACATAAGACATACTCACAGACCTATAGGCAACATCGCATTTCACCAAAGTGCTCTATGTGTAATACTAAAAGATGCAGCATCATCTCTCACACAGTATCAGTCATTTGTTAATAGTTTGTTTCAGTAATGTAACACAGTAGGCACGAATGAGGCCGGTTGCTTCGGATATAGGTTGCATTTTTCACCTTTTTGTTACGGGGATACGTTGGTGAATCAAGTCACTTCACAAATTGAGACGTTTCAAATAAGAATTAGGAAATTACTTTGAGAGTTGGTAAGTTGTAATGGCTTGATAGGTAGCTAGAAAATAAATAAATGTATCCCATACGTCATCGTTCCTATTGAGCAATCTAGGTAATCATATTAATGATCATAACGAATCTTGAGTCAATGTATAAAACATTACATTGGGTGTTCTGTGATGATGCAGCAGTCTTCACTGCTGCTCAACGAAAGCTTTATAACCTTTGAGCGACTTCTCAAAACTGACTTAAACATGCACTTTTATTATAAGGGAGAAATTGGACTATATCTAGCTATTTGAAATAGACACTTTTTTTAGAAGGATATTTACAGGGATATTCTGCAAGGTGGGCATACATTTTTTTTCTAACGGTAAAGTAGAATAAAAATGTGTAAAACGCATTTTATAAACGAATACGCCTATATTTAAAATATGGAATAATATTTGAAATGCAGTAATTCATAGACATTTAATTTAAAACGTGAAACTTTACTAAGCCAACACTTACGCTAAACGTTAGAATTCCACAGTGAGGCCTTTCAGACACCTGAGGCGTTCGCATAAAGAGCAATTAAAGGCAATATGTCAAATTGGGGGTTTCCTTAATATATTACTATATAATATTATATATAATATAGCGCATCAATCATATTTAAGTCTACCATCCCAGCATAAATAATAATAAACAAAATGTATACGCCGTATTTTTGCTTTGATGGGTTGGGCTTTTGGAAAAGCAGCTTCTACTGCTATTCCCGTCCTCTGGCTGTAACCAGCTGTTTCACATAGGCCTACTAACAAGACGTGCTAGGGATTTTTAATTAATAAATTAAGATGTTTCAGTCAGCTCAGCTCTATATAGCGGTGTAAGTAGCCTACCGTTGCCAGGTTTTGAACACTACGTTTTTTAGACCTAATTGGATGAATATCTTTAGGCATTTTGAAAAACGTTTTCAATATTAGAATATAATATGAATCATCTAGCTTTGGGGCTAGCTGTCTTTTCGTTTTTGATGTCCAGACTTTGCTTTCTTGCGTAAAGATATGATATGAGGAAAATGCAGGACTATTTGGCGCATCAGCAGCAGCGGGTTTCATTCAATATAAATCCCAGTACAGAAGTGGACTAAACCATTTTCGCCGTTTAGGGGGAAGATAGGCCCCAGAGAGACTGCAATATTTTGTATGGATACAAAGTTATACTTTATACCAGAATTGATCAGATTTAATGTCAGACGAAAACTTTGAACTAGTACTACTACTACCCCTCACACACGTGAAGGCCTCTGGTAGTCAGTTCCTTGGTGAGGATAGATTTGTAACGGAAACTCAGGCACTAATCAATTTTGGCCAAGATCAGTGATTTCCGATGATGCCGATATTTTAGATTTTTGTCAAAACATTCTGTCAGAAGTGGGATTCGAACCCACGCCTCCAGGGGAGACTGCGACCTGAACGCAGCGCCTTAGACCGCTCGGCCATCCTGACATATCTATGAACGCCTTGCTCTAAAAGTATCAAGATGTTATGTAGTTACGTTTTTGAAAATCAACTTAAGTGGCACACTAGTGCGAAGGAACTTAATGGCTACGGGAGCTTGCAACACATTCAATCTATAAATATTAACACATCTACAAAAGTAAATATGAACAAAAGATCAAATAGCAAATCATTAAATATATCAAGTTATTTTCGGTTATGTCCTAACATTTTACCAGTGCTATGTAGACTTATTTAGACAGTAACTACAAAACATGTTCTTTAGACTAAAAATCATTCCTAAAACTAGGCTACACATTATCAAACTCCGAAGTCTTGATCCAAACCAACGTGTGTGTTTGGGTACACACAAATATCGGCTTTAAAATACTTTTATGAATAATAATAGTTCATGAAATGGTTGATAAATGTGTTATTTGTGAAAGAGTGAGAGAGGGGGTGGGGGTTAAGGGAAACTGCAGCCAGCTGCAGCAGCATCTGTGTTTGTAGTACAGGACGGAGATTATACGGATCTGGCTGGCTTTTAGAACCCATGATCTGATGGGTTCTACCATGGAGATGGACACCAGCGTCAGCTGTGTGTTTACAGGGTCCAGTTTTTTAAGGTCAGCTGTCTGTTGCTGGCAGGCTGTCGCACTGTCGCTTCAGAGACCAGGCCTTCCCTTTCTGCTATTATCTGAAGATAATTCACACGGGTGCCTGGTCCGGTGCATTATGTGTTATGCATGGGAGGTCAGTTAATCAAGACAGTTATGTGTTGCCTGTTATATCATCGTACACATTCTTTCCCTTTATTTCCATCTCTCTCTCTCCCTCACTCACACACACGTGCAAACACACACACACACACACACACACACACACACACACACACACACACACACACACACACACACACGCACACACACACACACACAAAACAACACACACACACAAAACCGGACGCACGCACGCACGCACACACACACACACACACACACACTCACCTGCTCAGCTCAGCCTTACCCTGGTCAGCCCACTCAATGCTAATGACTCTGTGATAGGATTATCCAGGCTTTTGGCAGCACCATAGCTGCAACTGACAGTGAGGCTGCCCTGGAAAGGTTACCAAAGGGTCACAGGGTCACAGCCTTTGGGCCAGACAGAGCCCAAGATAACGGTCTGAGCGCGGAAGATGGTTCAAAGGGGTGGTTGGGGAAGAAGGGGGGGGGGGGGGGGCTAGGGAAGATAAGGAGAATGCGAAAATATGTTATGCAAGAGTATATTATATGGAGGATCATATGGAGGCGATAATTGGTTTTATGGTTGAATGGAAAAGGAGGACGCTGCCCAACACTTTAAAAGAAAAAGCTTGATGGGAATGGGGGATTGCAAGTGGGAGGAGAAAAGGATGGCAGCAGAGACGAAGGAAGGGAGGAGGGAAGACAAGATGAGGGAGATGGGATCCTTTGTGACAAAGCAGCCTGGAAGACACTCGTGGCCTCTCAGTGACTTCACTGTACGGGAAAAATTATAACAAACGGGGACGTTGCCACAAGGCCAACTCCCTATGCCTCTTTATTTTCGTCCCAAAAATATTTTCCTCATTTTTTTCAACGTCTTGCGCAGACAACAGAAAGGTATCCATGATGCCCACCTACATTTTCTGGCTATCTAGCAAACCAAATGGAAACAGTGCGTTTGCAGACTTGTTTTGTGACCTCAACGACTCCAATTTAATTTGATATACAATTGAGTCTGTCAAGCTGACTTACTGATCACGCACAAACACTTTGGATGTCAATACACGCCGCTGCGTTTACTGTTTGCTGACCTCATGGGCTGGATATAGAAACCTCCTGACTGTCCCGCCAGAGGGTTCTTCAGAAAGAATTAGTTTAGACAGAGAATGACGGCCCTGGATAGAAGACTGAGTCAATGAGCGCATCATTCTCCCCTTCTTTTTATGTAAAGATTGACCTTTTGAACTGGCAATATTTTTGTCAAAGTCCACATTAGTCGATTTTAAAATCTGTCGGTTAGGATTTTGGTCAGAGTTATTAAGCGCATTTGATAAGCATATTTTGCAAACACCACATAAATTCATCAATAGTTTAGACCTGGCCTTTCAGAGATTTGTGGGGGTGGCGTGTATCTCAATGACCTTGTGGTCAGTTTCTATTACCACCTGTAGGTGGCGCTCTAACTCTATAACCAACAACCTGTTGATTTATCAAAGTAAAACACAGCAGCAAGACCAGAAAAACCAATGAAATTCAGATTTTACTAAAAGTTGCCCCGTACAAAATAAATTGACAGAAGCAGTCTGGAAAAATGTGTTGTATTCAAAAAGGGTTTGAGGAATCTGTAATAACATATATAAAAATCAATTTTGGTAAAGTTTAATGATAATAATACTTTAATAATAGTCATAATTATTATACAATTTTAAAGGCTCTTTTAATTTTTTTTTTTTTTTTTTTTTTTGAACTAAGAAATAAAAGATTTAAAATTACAATTTAGAAATAAATGGGTTTGGAAAATGTGGTTGTTTGCAGGGGTGGTTGGGTTTGTGGGTTGGGATGGGGGATTCTTTCACCAAGCGCACACACATAGTGAATTCTCAACACACAAGAACTACTGTAATCCAAAGGCATTCCAGACAGACAATGACCAAGCTCTACATCTGGCTCTGGCCCTCCAGGAGCCCCATGGTCTCCACTACCTCATTGTCAGTCTCCCAACGATGATGTCACAGAGGAAGACGCTGTGTGGCGGACTAGCACAACGTGGCACAGACAGCTGATCAGTGTCTTCGAGTCACAATGGGAGAGGAAGCAGGGAGTCTGGGAACCCAAAGTGGGTACTAACTGGCACACTTAGCAGACTGTGGCACACACTGTTCCCCGGCCCTGGCACACGCTAGATTCAACGGACAGATTGTTCAAGGGGTTTGTTTTGTGGGTTTTTCATGCAGAGGTGTGGTCGATAACTGCATGTGCGTGTTTGTATGAGTGTGTGTGTGTGTGTGTGTGTGTGTGTGTGTGTGTGTGTGTGTGTGTGTGTGTGTGTGTGTGTGTGTGTGTGAGTGTGTGTGTGTGCGTGCGTGTGTGTGTGTGTGTGTGTGTGTTCTGATTTGCATGTGCTTGTGCTTCTTGCACAACACTTAATTAATGAATGGACAGTAGTCTATGGATACATAAGGTTGGGTAAAGGTCGGATAGTAACATACATCAGCATCTTTAGCTGAAGGCTTTAGCTATGCTAACATGCCCAATTCATTTCGTAGTTTGTTGCACAAACATGCCCTTCCACACAAACAGACAATTACAAACATTTAGACGGATGGCACTGAAACATAAAGCACACACCCTACACGGATGGGTCTTTAGCAGGATAAGCAGAGGCATGGTCAAAAGTTCACACAGGCCACGGATCTGAGAAGCACCACAGACAAAATGAGATCTTCATCAAGGACACATCTTCTGCTAAAGCTGGATTACATCCAGTAATGATACTACATCTCATCAGTGACTAGAGCCTCCCAGTCTCCCTCTCCCTCTCTCTGTCTCTCCCTCACTCCCTCTCTCCTATCTCCCATTCTCTCTCCCCCTTTCTCCCTCTTTCCTGCTCTCCTTCCCCATTCTGCGACTCTCTCTCTCTGCCTCTCAGTCCCTCTATCCCTTCTTCCCTCCCCCTTTCTGTGACTCTCTCCCTTTGTCTGTAAACCGGTCTTTGCTCTGTCTCTTTCTCTTTCATTCCTCTCCTGATAATTACTCTCTTGCTCTCCTCCTTTTCTCCTCTGAGAAAACATTTAACAACCAGGTATGAGACAAATCCTGACAAAGTGTAAACATCGCACCCTGTGGTCCTCAGGCCATTTTTTGTTTTTTGTTTTATTAAATCAAAGCATGATCAATTAACCAAAAAAACATATGTTGTTAACGCTAATCACTTCATGAGCATGCTCCAAAGAACACTGTATAATGTTTTGTTACCTCAAACCTACACAACTCCCAAAAATAAAGCCTGAAAAAGTAAAAGAGGCCTATATGTACTCACCCCTGGGTTGCCCCTGCATATGTCCATCCCACAGTCTCTCTCTCTCTCTCTCTCTCTCTCATTCTCTCTCTCTCTCTCTCTCTCTCTCTCTCTCTCTCTCTCGTAATCTCTCGTCCCTCTGCCTCCTTTTATGTTGACCTTCTCCCTGTCTTTCTCTCTATCTCTCATTCTCTATCAACCTGCCCCTTTCTCCCCTTCCTTTTCTTCCTCCTTTCCTGCTTCTCCCACTTCCTCTAATTACATTATCCAGCCTCCCCCCTTACCCTCTCTTCCCATTCCCCCCCCCACTTTGTCACTTTTTCCAGCCCACTACCCACAGACCTTTAACCTGCGGCTGTGTGTCGTCTCTGAATCGTGTCTGTTTCCCAAGTGACTGGCTTAAAGTCCCCCCGCAAGAGCCCTTCCTTCTGTCGACTGCATTCTTCTCCCCTGCCAGCGCCCCTCTCTCTGTGCCTAGTTCTGTTTTAACTCTTCATCGCCCATCTTCTCTCTACCGTCGAACTACCCCCCCCTCGTGTGGTTGGCCTTTCTGTACCTCGCACCTCACTCGCAACTCGCTAATGTCTTCTGGCCAAATCGCCTCTCCTTCTCTCCTTTCTCTCCCCTTCTCACAATTCTCTCTCCCCCTTTCCTCCATCTCTTCCCCCAACTTAAGTATATCTCCCAGTTTCCAACTCCCTCCCATCCTCTCAAAGTCTCTCTACCTACCACAACCTCTCTCCCCTGCTCGCTCTCTCTTCCCAGCTGGGTCTTTAACCTCCATTAGTTCTGACATGCAGGAGCAGTGATTCTGTAAAGGTCGCGACCTCTCGCAGTAGGCCTCGCCAGGGCTTAGTCTTAGCCTTAAACACTCGCACATCTGCGTGCCCCAGTCCTGGGATACCCACTGCGCATACCCCCCTTTTTCTCCTCTCTCTCTCTCTCTCTCTCTCTCTCTCTCTCTCTCTCTCTCTCTCTCTCTCTCTCTCTCTCTCTCTCTTTCCCTCTCTCTCTCTCTCCAATTCTCTCCCGTTCTGTTTTATCCTCATTCTCTCACACACACATACGCAGAAACAAGCATGCATACAAAGGCATACACAGTCTGTCTTACAGTATTCACACATGTAGAGTTAGTAGCATGTGGAGACAAACACACATGCACACATTAGTCCTGGGTTCAACATGTTCTCCCCCTTCTTCTTCCCACTCCCCATCTGTGACCGCACAGCTTTAGATGAGTGTGTGTGTATTTGGGTGTGTGTCCCCATGTGACTGTGTTTGTGCCTGTGTGTGTGTGTGTCAGATGTGCAGTGAGAAAAATCCTCTTTAATTGGACTGCTGCAGGCTTGGGAAAGACCCAAACACCCCAAGCTCTCCTCTCTCTCTCGCTCTCTCTCTCTCTCTCTCTCTCTCTCTCTCTCTCTCTCTCTCTCTCTCTCTCTCTCTCTCTCTCTCTCTCTCTCTCTCTCTCTCTCTCTCTCTCTCTCTCTCTCTCTCTCTCTCTCTCTCTCTCTCTCTCTCACACAGTCACTCTCAAATTTAAAATAGCAGGGATTGGTTGGTCCAACCTTTACCCAGTGGGACATGCCTCCCCTTTGTAGCCCCCTCCCGCCCCTGTACCACACTCTCCCTTCACACGTTGAGCTCTTCCTTCTCTCCTCTCTCCTACCCTATCTCTCTCTCTCTCTCTCTCTCTCTCTCTCTCTCTCTCTCTCTCTCTCTCTCTCTCTCTCTCTCTCTCTCTCGCTCTCTCTCTTATCACCCACTGTTCTCTTTTCTCTTTTCATCATTCCCCTTTAGCCCGGTCTCTCCCCCTTTTCCCACCTCTGCCATCCCATCCCTCCCTCCCCTCCCACCATGCGTTGAAGCCGGTCGCTCCGCACTGTAACTGCCAGCTCCACTTGTCTTCGCTTTGTAGCGCTGACAAAGGGGGCCAGTGCCCTCTCGCAGGCTATGTTACAGTTTGTCACAGGAGGCGGACACTCTGGCCCGCCGCGCCGTTATCTGCTGTGACAACTCAGATTACTTCCACGGCCTCCTATCTGATCAGCAGATCACATTCAATTACCGGCAATTAGTCCTGGTCCCCCTTTAGCTCTCTCTCTCTCTCTCTCTCTCTCCCTCTCTCTCCCCTATCTCTTTCTCTCTCCCTATCTCTCTCTCTCTCCCTAACCCTCCTCTTTCTCTCTCCCTCTCCCTATGTCTCTCTCTCTCCCTCCCCTATCTCTCTCTCTCTAACTCTCTCTCTCTCTCCCTCTCCCTCCCCTATCTCTTTCTCTCTCCCTCTCCCTCTTCCTATCTCTCTCTCTCTCTCTCTCTCTCTGTCTCTCTCTCTCTCTCTCTCTCTCTCTCTCTCTCTCTCTCTCTCTCTCTCTCTCTCTCTCTCTCTCTCTCTCTCTTTCCACCCTTTTTCAAATAGCAGGAACTTCTCTGTCCCCCTCCTCCTTTACTCCCACTCCCTTTTCTGTCTTTCTTTCTCATCTACTCTTTTACATGTTATTTCATAATTACGGTTATTCTGTTTCTCTCTATCTCCGTATCTCTATCTTTCTCTCCCTCTGTCTCTTTTACTCCTATTTCAAAAGTGTCAATTAACCCTGTCCTAAATTGACCCACATCTCACAAACACAATCATTTTCACATTCGCACTCAGAAACACGCACACACACACACACACACACACACACACACACACACACACACACACACACACACACACAAAAACACGCAAAAATACGCACATCACACACACGCGCTCCACATGCAAGTCCACCACTCACCAGCCTCACAACCACGACCATCAGGCCAAAGAACTGTCCGCACCAATGCCCTCCGGAACGCCTGCCTTGAGGGACTCTTTTGTTTGACCGTCACCCTCACCCCTCCTTGCTCCCCTAACTGTGGGCCCAGGCACACCTGGCCTCCGCAAATTGGGATCTCTGAAAAAAAAGTAACCCAGAGAGAATAGCGGGATGGGTGGTGGGTAGGAGGAGGGTTTTGGGGATGGGGGTGGTGTGTGTTTTTTTTGTTTTTTTTGTTTTGTGACGGCTCTTTCAGCATTCCGATGGAGCAAAAAGTTAATGATGGGGTCCTTTGTTGAGAACTAGCTGAGAGAAAAGTGCTACAGCGAATCCCCGTTTGTGTCTGTGAGGAGCGACAAAAGACAGACGGCCACTTGTGCAGTGATGTTTTTTTGTTTTTTTTACAGTATTTATATCGCTTACATGGTTGCTTTATGTTCCAGTGAAACAGAGCATTCATCCTTGCTCCATGCAACAGGCATTCCTCGTCAGCTGCCTAAATGAGTAACACCGGAGCAATTAGACGGCCGCTGGACAAAGCTAGCCTACAGCCATATTGAATTCATCCCAGAATGATTGCATCTCACCTAACTAATTATATGCACAAAAACCCTTTGCAGCAGTGCAACATGTAGTTAAACTTATGTCCATGAAAATGCACGTATGAAAAAAACGATCAATAGGAATCTTTCATCTTTCTCCCACACTGCCTCCCTCCCTCCCTCTCTCCCTCCCTCCCTCCATGCTTTCCTCGCTGTCTTTTCTATCTGTTCCCTAATAAAAGCCCCCTCTACACGCCCTCCTTCCCTGCAGGCCCTAATGTGGCCTGACAGTTTCGCCTCTAATTGGTCATAACACCCAGATGGAACGCTCCTTCATTTGCTGTTCCCAATCGAGCCAGGCGGCTGAAGGTGGGACACAGAGGGGGAAAGGCTGATTTGTTGGTTATAGATACAAGACCGGTGAACACCCCAGGCTTCGGGCCTGACAGTTTGAACAGACTTTTGTTCACACGTCCGCTCAAAAGGGAAAGCGCCACCCCCTACCCCCCTTCTTCCTCTGAACGCCACTGTTCTCCACTTCCACCCCCTTTTTCATCCTAACACAACCCCCCCACCCACCCCCCCACACACACACACACACACACACACATACACACACACACACACACACACACACACACACCACCACCATACCCTCGATCTCTCTCTCTTTCTCTCTCTCTCTCTCTCTCTCTCTCTCTCTCTCTCTCTCTCTCTCTCTGATCTTCTGTCTTTCTCTGTATCTCTCTGTTTTCAGTTGCAATGAATGGAGGAGTTATCTCTAGTGTGTGTTTTTCCTTTTGATTGCCCCAAATGATTGATGTATTCCGACTGGGTCGGATTTATTGGGGTTTTATTGAAAGGGAGTGGGAAAGGTGAAGGTGAAGAGGGTAATATGGTTATAGGTTAAGGTCAGGGTTAGAAACCTTTGCTTATGTGTGGTCGTTGGCGGGGGGTACTAGTAAGGTGATAGACCAGGGGTGTTTCCCTCACAACCTTCATTTGCTAATGAGGCGATCTTCCTTTGGCCCCTGGGGTGCTGGGTCAAGCAGTCCATAGTCCAGGGGCCTTTAAACCACTCTCTACGGGTAGGTCATTTTGTCACTCTAAGCCTGTGTGCATATCTATCATTTCTACTTTAAGCTCTGTTCAGCTTTCGGCCTCTTAGGGGCATGATGAATACAGCTTTTTTTTTAATTCTGTATCAATATGACCAATATGCTTAATGTGCTTTTTCCAACTATTTAGGTCATGTGAGCATTTTTTTTTTACACCCTTTGTTTTATAAACTTTAGAACGAGAACAAACATAAAAGCCTACTTTGCACTATAGGCCTATTATATTTACGTCTGGCAAACAATGTGTTAATTTGATATATCAAACTTCTTGTCTCGTTCGTGGGCTTCCCATAGCTTTTCTTTCCTTAATGGGTTCACACCTAGGAACTGATCCTGGTCCATTCTGTGTGGGTATTAGACTGGAGTGCTATTGCAGAAATAACAATGATTCCAGATTAAAACTGAGAACAGCTGTAAAATGTAAAATGATATTTCAACTAACCGTACGGGGAAATGTAATAAGGAAACAACTACATTTTGTTTAGGAGACAGACAACTTTGATTTCATAAGGCTCTACTGTTTTCTAGCGGGAAAGGGTGAAATCACAATTCGTAACTAAGGAGAGGTTTCCAGGATCACATTCAGGCTAGAAGGTGTACACGGTAAAACAGCTCAGCAGAGTCAAGAAACCATAGGGTTAGAGTGGGGAGATTCATGTTTAGGCTATTTTTCTGCAAACAAATGTTTAAACTCTCTGTCCCGCAGATGCATCCTGGAACCCCTCCATCAATGAGTAGGCCTACATCAAATGAATTAGCCTAGTTCTCATTTGACACACGTTCCAATAGGGCTGGCTCCATGTTGCTCTCAATAGTTTATCAAACTTGGCAGCAGCATTACCCTTGATTCTATGAGGCACCTGTTGCCAATCAGCTCTGTGCCGATTGCTGAACAAAGTTTTATCATTGAGGCTCTCTGTCTCAGTGTCATCTTAGATTAATGTGCTTTTATCAAAACGCAGAACACACAAAGCTCCCCGGGAACTGTGGGCTGCTCTGCCTTTCATCAGATTCTGCAAGTGTTTCTTTGCCGTTTTTCCGTCTGTGAAGTTTAATTGCATATTTTGTCTCGGTTTTCTTTTTCTTCTATTTTTTTTTTTTTTTTTTTTGCTGCCGCGTGGTGAGCTGCGCGGTGTAAATCTTCAACAGTATTGTTTGCAGTGTCTAAGACGCTGCCATGGAGATGGAGTAAATTTCATTTTATCCTGTTTCAAACGAGTAATAGATGGAGGGCAAGGTTGTGTGGCAAACCTGGCTATGGTATTTGAGGCAAAATAGTCATTCGAGAGCGTTATGATTCGGGAACATGTAGGCGTAGCTCAAAGTCCTCCAACTTGTCATTAAGGGAGTGTGTGTGTGTGTGTGTATGTTGGGGGGGGGGGGGGGGGGGGTTAAAAAAACCTTTCTCATTTGGGAGCCGAAGAATAAGGAACAGCATACACACTGTAGAAGACGTGTACCCAAGGTCGTCCGACTCTCACCACCAATACTCCCTCTCTCCGTACAAAGCAACACGGAGGCGAAGAAAGAATGAAGAACATTCAACCGTGGTGTGGAAGGGAAGAGAAGTTAATTCATCATAAAAAAAGGAAAAATAAAATGTCAAATTGTTTATTTTCCTGCTCCATTAATGCCATTGGTCCCACAGACAAAACGCAGGATGAAGGGAGTTGTCCTTGAGTCCGGGAAGAAGAGTCCAAGTCTAAATTGAGGTCACTGCGTCTTAAAGGGAGGTTAGATAGAAAATCAGCAGTTCGCATTGACAAGGTGAGACGGCTGTCTTTCTTGGCTATAAGGTTGGATTGGTTGTAAGACTGGCATTTAAAGGGGACGATGACTAAGTACAATATGTAATCTCAACTTGTGTTCCTCTTTCGCTTATATCTTTTATAGAAGTAAGATTTTTTTCTGCTCCCTGAAAGGAAGGAAGATTCAATAGGCCTATAGGCCCACTAGAAAAATATTCAGCATAAAAGCTGATGTACATGCATGGATGATTTTTCAATAGAAGAGTTAATTTATAAAAGGTTTATATGGACTTTTAGGAGTTAGAATTGCGTCTTAAGTATTCTGTCAAAAGATTTTATTATAGGCTCTATTCAAGGAATTTATATAGCCTACATAATCTATGGTGACAATATCTTTTAAACCTTAACTGCTCAGTACAGAGAAATGTTAACTAAACATTTCGTTTTATCATGTACATTTGTACATTTGTAGTATTGGATATACCCATCGATAGTAGCACCTTGTCGACCACATTATTTGAAACTTCATGTGCACTGTCTTATTCGTTTCAACCAGTTTTCTACCAGCGCTGACTAAAGAAGAAGAAGTAAGCCAAGGGCAGGAAGATTCTTGCAGGCACATTTGTTTTTAATTTAGAAATGTTTTTTACTGGCCTCAATGTTAATGCATTTGAATAGAATGGACATGCCTCCCTCTCTCCCTCCTTGCTTTTCTTTTCCATCCTTCTCCCTCTCTATACATTCTTATCTTGCCTCCCTTGGAACATCCTTTTCTTCCTCCCTTATAGGGATAGTTCAACATTTTGGGAAATAAAATATGCCCCAATTTACCCCTAGTCAGAGGAGATGATTGATGTCAATTATATGTCCGTACGTCCAGTATTGAGTTAGTTACGTGGTGATCATAAAAGTAGCCTATATAGAGTAAGCTCGAGGTAATCGTTGGCAGGGCTCCCAAAAGTGACTAAATGCTCAAAATTCCAAAGCTGTGTTATTTACATATTATATCTTCTGTATTTCGCACGTGTCGAAAAGAAAATGTAAAAGCAAGATGTTGTTGTTATTACATATATTCTCAGTAGTCTGTATATAAGTCTATGGTGACCACTTTACTTCAGATGTCAGGTCCCTCAACCTAACAGATATGGTGAAACAAAGGTTCCGCATTGCAATCGCTCCAACAGTCTATCTGTTTCAATAACAACAAAGCCTTTCTTTTACATTTTCATTTGGACACGTGCGAAATACAGAAGATAAAACATATTAATAACATAGCTTTGGATGTTTTTAATATGCTTTTATGTAGTATTTGGTCACTTTTGGAAGCTGTGCTAACGGTTGGCACCAGGCTGCTTTTACGACGACCACGTAGGCCCATCTAACTGGACATCCAGACATAAAATTGATATCAGTCATCTCGTCTGACCAGGGGTGAGTTGGTACATATTATATTTCCCAAAATGTTGAACTGTCACTTTCCTGAAGTTCCCTCCCTCCGTAACGTCCACCAGCTGGCGGAGTCTTAGGAATGCAGCTGCAACCTTTGCGAGGAACGCGGCTCGACTCTTGTGTGAAGCCTGTCAAAACAAGCAGCAATCACATCGGCTAGGGAGGGCTGAAAAGAGGCTGGGTTCGACCGCCTCTGCTGAGCTGTCCGGCCCCAGAGGTCACCCAGTAATTAACCCCGCCCCCCCCCCCCCCCCCTCCGAAAAAAAAGACTAGCCCATCCCATCCCCGCTTTTGCCCCATTACCATCTCTCTCATTTTTCTTTCTTTCTTTTTTCTGTCTTTCTTTTTTCCCCAATATTCCTGCTTTTCCCACTGTCTGGCTTCCTTTTTTCCCCCCTTTTTCCTCCTTACTTGCTGCACCTTCTCTCCTCTTTGATCTCCCTCCACACCCACTTGTCCCCCCCCCCCCCACCCCCAGCCACCCTCCTGCCGACTCTGCCCTCTGACCCGCGCACCTCTTTCACTGTCACATGACCATGCAGGTGTGGAGGGGTCCCTGCCCTGGCAGCCCCCCAATTAGCGACCTTAATTAGAGAAGGGGGGCCCCCTGATGTGCCGCTGAGCTGCTCCAATAGAGGGGGGGGGGGGGGGAGGTAGTGATGCGTGTCTAAAGGCCTGGGGGCCACGGACTTCCTGAACACACACACACACATGCAATGGGCCATCGCCTGCTTTACTGGCTACGAGGAGTGAAAGAATCACGCAAAACAAAGCAGCAGAGTCCGCTTTTAGATGCTCGACACAATAACACACAGCACTATGGGGCATGTTAGCCTGCACTTTCAGTGTCGGACGATTGTAAACAAACACAAGTGGATGGGGACGAGTAGGACAGAGTCTGTGTTGAGCTTATTATTATTATTGTTCTTATTATTATTATATAGTATATACTACCTAGGGAAGCAATCAAAGCCACCTTCAATAACTCTACGCTAGGTTTATTTCAGCCATCACTCCGTCACTTATGTGTACATCCTCTCTGAAAACATTGTGGTCCCCCCAGACTCTCCTGAGCCTGTGTGCAAATAGCTGTTTACATGTCCCGCTTCCGCCTTCACTTACAGGGAGGTTCTACTCCTCCCTTTTCTCCACCTCTCCTTCCTGACCACATCCCTCCTCTCAAAAGGTGGCCCACCCATCTAGTTCTCTTTCTCCTGGCCCTCTCGCCTCTTCTCTCACTCAAATAAAGGCGCCAATCATTCTAATTGGCCCCCTGGAGTCAATTGTTCCCTGCTTGGCTGGGGATAGTCTAACCAGAGGCAGGAAGCAGAGAATGGTTTAAACACAGCTTTTACTGCTCAGCTTTTAGCTGCAGGCATACAGACATAACGACACTAGCAAAGGTCCAGGCAATACTTCATTTACTATACTTTAATTATATTTTGGTAAGGATGAAATGACTGCTGGAGATGCCTCCTTTGTCAAATTATAAATACATGATATGAAATTTGTTGAATTGTAACTAAATGTATGATCTGTGACCAATTAAATTTAGTTGGCTCTGGGATTCCAAATTTAAGGCATTGAAACATTTGATGTCGATTTTGGGAAATGGGAACAGTAAATTCCATAGCGATCTTGCACTGAAATGTACTTTTGTAAAGAATATATAATAAAATGTCATCCATTGGTGTAACAGCCTTGGCAAGCAAGACTTTCATTGATCAAATATGAGAACAAATAAATGTAAGAATCAAATAACACACACAAAGAGCAAGTTACATAGACGTAAATGTATATGCATATGAATAAAAATACATATACATATTATACAATATCTTGGCCATGGGCCGAGCCTGAAAACAGCTCTTTCAACCAGGAAAACAAAGAAAGTCTCTTTAAATAAGTGCAAATTGTTAATGAGACATAGAATGGTAAAGCATAAAGAAAGCCTTTGTCATTTTTACACCTGTCTTTTCTTTAAGTATTTTTTTTCATTAAAATCACACTGTATACTGACATGGAGATAATTGTGCAAAAACCTATATATATATATATATATATATATATATATATATATATATATACACGTTTGTTCATCACTATAATAAGTAATAACAAATGTACTGCCAAAAAATGAATTATGGGCCAACTTGCAAGACCTTGGCTGTACATTATTGAAAAGCCACACAACACTTGGTTCATTCATTTCAAAATAAAATAGCATTTCGACACAATCTCATAGGTATTAAACCATCAAAATGAATGTTACAGTAGCACTGCTTACAGAGAAACAAAAACATTGAATAAAGAGATCTCCCTGTATTGGCCTTATACAGTTAAAAACAGTATTTAGTGCAAGATATCATAGTTTGCATGTCGTTAAGGACGCTTGTTTTTTCAGTGATGAGCAACACAGACTAAATATGTCTCATAGCGATTGTGGTAGCGGAAGTGAAATTTCTGAGATCAGAGTACCAAGTGCTTTGAATTGCTGGCATTAACCGGTTGAATCAGTGTCTAGTTAATATGTGTGTGACGTTGCCCTTTAGAAAATATACGTCTTTTTTTTGTTTTGTTCACTAATGTAACCATTAACCCTGTTGTATTAATGTGGTTGCTGTGCTGTGGTTTTCTTTAACTGCTAACATACAATACTTACATAGCATTGGACAGAGTTAATCATGTAAAGGGCTCGTTCCACTGGCCATAATGGGTTCTTACTAAACACCTAAGTATGTCTGCGTTGAACATAAATAAACACCTACTGCAAAATAACTTTCCGAATAAAGTTCCGCAGTTTAACTATCATGGAAAAAAAGGGCAGCAGGGCAACCTTGGGGAAAATAAGCAAATTAGAGGAAATATTATCTTGAGAAAAAGAAAGAAACGGTAAGCTAACAAGCCCACACGAAAAAAAGAAAAGAAAGTTGAAACCCGTCTGCCTGGCCTGGCTGCCTCGCTCTCAGGTCTATCCCTCCCTTCAATATTTGATGACACGGGCCATGAATTATGGATGGTGCTTATTGAAAATAACACGGTGTTCAACAACAGCAAAGTTGAACCTGGGCAAAGAGCTGAGAGACGCGACAGGGGTTTCATAGAGGCCTGAACAGCCAGCACAGGCTCAACAATCCCCCGCTACAGCCATAGCTAAGCTAAGGGCAAAACCACAGGACTAGGGAACCAAAGACACTGTGAGATAGGCTACAATTCAGAAGAAGTCAAAGGTTTGGTGTGTAAGTCTTTACATTCTATCGACTGGATTTGTGTATGGAGGGACGGGAATTAGAACTGCTGTTTTGTGCCTTGGCCTTTCATTTGAGAAGTTAAACGGGAACGAACGTTTTATAATTGATGTCAGGCCACCTCTGCAGAAGAGCACTGAAGGGCAATAAGAGCTTTAAAAAACTGCAAAACACCAAATTTGAATAGATATTAAAATATAACTCGACTTCTGAATAGGGGCACCACCAAGATGAAGGTAAGAAATAAATTATGTGAAAAGACTGGCAGCAGCTGACAAATTGAGGTCGAACTGCTGGGATTCATAGACACCTTTCGGATTGGAATCTCTTTGGGCTCGACCGAATCAAACAGAACAAAAAGTAATGGGAGAGCTTTCCGACAGAATTTTGTATGTTAAGAAAAGCATTGACGGCAGCCCCAAGGCCCTGTCCTTTCATTTCAGGATCCCAATCGTTGAATCAATGGCCGACACTAAATGTTGTGTGATGTGTCCACCAGCATTAATACTTTGCACGTGAACGGAGCAGAGGATGAGGAAAGTAAGGGCCATGATTGCTGAATAGCTTCCTTACTAAGGTGGCTCTCAAAACAAAGAGTGGGAGTGGTCAAACAAATAACAGGAACGTAAAGTGCTTTCGGTAAAAATCATTGGAAACTAGATCAGGGGGACACTGTTAAAGAAAATAAATAAATAAAACTAAGGGGATGGCAAAATATTATTGCCAAGAAAATGAAATGAAAAGGAAAAAAAGAATAGTTGATTTAATTGATGAAACAACCTTTTAGATAAAGTTAATCATCTGGTTAAAGTTTCACATAAGATCAACTTTTTGTCCTTCTCACTAATCATAACATTGCCACATAGTATTGGCAAACCCCACAATAAAGCTTAATGAGGTAATGAATATTTACGATATGAGAACGTTTTTGTGTGCAGGTGTCAAACCCTTTGTTAGCAACATTTATAACAAAAGATTTTGAAAGACTATAAAACTAAACTGTACAGCAGACAATTGTTGTTGTGATAAAGTTATGACCAGAGGATTTGTTAGTATGTACATTAATGAGCTCTTGTCCAAAACTGACCGATGATAAGCCTCTCAAACGTCTAAGATTATTTCACTGTGTTTCACAGTGCTTATTAGCCAATCATATTGCCTTGGGGAAACCTAGTCACTGGTGACTCAAACTGCAAGTTAATCTGAGTTCAAGGATCAACTCACATAGGGTCAGTCTTAATTTTCTCGTGTGATCTGATATTTGGGTGTAGCACTACAGAGGCTCAGCATATTCCACGTCTATTTTGGGATATCTGCACCTATCCAGCATTCATCAAAAAACTGCTAATTTCTGTCTTTATCACAACATTTGATCCAGATACTCCAAATCCCACCATAATTCCTGGGTACACAAATACACCACCATGAAAATAATTTACAGAAATCACTTTTGTACACAATACATATTGAGAATGACATTAGGAATTGTTGACTCCTTAATGCAGATTTAACCATTCGATTGAGAGGTACACAAACAAAAATGGAGAACCTGTTCACTTGCACCGCAATATGTATTAAAAATTATGCGACTGGTCTATTTAAATAGTTATTCTGGTCCTTCAAACATTAAAATTCTACTCACTGTCTGGATTACGTGTCAAGTTTCTTTTCTCTTTTTTTCCTGAATAGTGACTTAAAGTCTGCAGAGAAACAAATCACACACAAACACACTAAACAAAGTGGAGGGTCTTTAAAAACCGCTGTAAAGTGAGTGTTGAGAAAAATATCTGTCTTCCAGAGGTCACGCACATACATACATATATCTTTTTTTTTCCTTCTTTTTTTGATAAGGACATTATCTCCTTTTGAAATGTCCTGTCACCATTGATTGGCGGCAGCTGCAACCAGTGTACGTTGACACAAAATGGCAGCGCAGCCAGAGCCCTGTTGACTTTCTCAGTTGGTCTTTCAACAATCCCAGGGACCATCGGCCCTTCATAATCCGATGCATCTTGGCCAGCTCGCCGAATAAAGCTGGGCAGTCGGGGAAGGTTTCTACGTGGGGAAAAGTTTTGACTTTGCTACCCCGGCCTCCACCCTCCGTTGACCATTTTAACTTAGGAAATCGTCTTCTTCGCCCCCAGGTCCGAGTCTTTCCTTTCCTGTCGCGAGTACGGCTCGAAGGCCGAGGAGCCACAGCCGTAGCCGGACGTCAGTTCGTGATGAGCCCCTAGGAGGGGCATGGAGAAGCAGAGGGAGTGCGGCGGGGGAATGCCAAGGCGCGGCGAGGGTGGCGTGCCGCCCATCGAGGACAGTGGCAACCCAAACGTACCTCCAGACAGGGTGCTGGGCGGGGTGCTGCTGCTCACCCCTGGCGAGGAGGAAGAGCCTCCCGG
>CM030188.1:10551909-10766909 GCA_017639675.1 Aplochiton taeniatus | reverse complement strand
ACCCAGCTGCACCCTGCTCCGGTAGGGCCACGACTGGGCCAGAGGAGGTCAGGGCTACGTGGATCGGACCTGAGGCTGGGTAGATGGAGATGGAAGGATGAGAGCGATGGGAAGGAGGACAGGGACGATGGAGAGGAAAAATATTTTGGAGTACAACTAGGATAAGGTTGGGGGAAGCCTAGGGATTAAAGGGTTGAACTGGACTGGCAGGACACACAGTACCGGACACACCGACGCTATGCAGCAGGGAATCTGCATTCCTCCCACACTTTGTGAACACAAATCCTTGAAGTGGCCGATTGTACACGTTTTTTTAATTAATTTTTACATGAATAGGGAAATAACAGGACATTTTAAATCAAAGTGTTTCTGTTCTGTAGTTACTTCTATTAGGTCAACTTCAAATATGTTTTCAAAAGTCTACATATTATTAGTGTTTAACATAGCTTATGGTAATTGATTATGGAATTTGACAAGGCAAATAAAGCTTTGCTTAAAGCATTATGTATAAAATTGCAGATTTTTTTTTTTACTACATCCTATGTTTGCATTTGAGGCTCGCTTGAGAACTATAACGTTTCCAATGCTAATCTCCCCCTTAGCAGGCTCTGCATCAGCACGGGGTGAGGGCCACGCAAACATTACCACCATCTTCATGTGCGTCTGGCTCTTTCTCCTAGACCTCCTTCACAGTTTGTTTCTCTGGTACATGGACCTTTGTCTCTTCCTCCATCTTATCTTCTTCATCAACATGACCGCCATCGATGTCGTCGTCCCCACCACGATCCTCATCCTCCCCATCCTCCCTTTTTTTTAAATCTTCCTCCGCCGCCCTCATCATCTCCATCTCTGTGCTAACAGCTCGACCTTGTGCCCTAATCCTTGACTCACCCCCCTTACAGATCCCAAGCCCCGCCCTGTCCTGTCGCACCCGGCCATACCCACGGCTTTCCGTGGCTGAAACAAATGCATGTCCACCGGGGTTCAGCCAAGGGTCAACTCGGTCTTACAGAAAGGCTGGTAGATATGGCTCCCTAATCCTCCTTAGTGCAAAAGCACTTCGTACTATTATTAGGCCCCCCCTCTCTCTGTCTATCTCCCTCTCCCTCTCTCTCACACTATCTCTCTCTCTCTCCCTCTCTCTCTCTCTCTCTCTCTTTCTCTCCATCCCTCACTTCCTCCATCTTTCCCCCACTCTCCATCCCAGGGTACCAGTCTCCCGATCGCTCTCTAACCCCACCCCCTAACCCCTCCCCTCCCTCCCCTCGATTGGCCTGCAGTGTCGAGGTTTAAATAAGGCAATTAGGATCAGATTAGGCCGGTGGAGACTGAGAAGATACGCCAGGCTCTCCTACTACGCTGATAAAGGCCTGTCAGCCCCGGCACAGTGCCCCCCCCCCATTAGCGACAGCCTCTAGCCCTGTCTTCCCACCACCTTGCTTTCTCTGTCTAGGGGCCCCTAGACACAGGAGGGAGGGAGGAGAACGTCTGCCTTCTCAACCACGGTTGTTGGATGACCGAGATGAGGCGCCGCTGCTTCAACACGCGGTGGCACTCGGCGCCCAGTGGCCATCAGCAGTTTGTCCACTGGCTGTCACAGGTTTCTGTAGTGGCTAATCCCAGACGGGTAATTGCATTACTCTGTTGGCCCGTGCATGACATGAAGGACGTACACGCATCCACCACGCCCCCCCCCCCCCTCCCCCCAGTGCGGCTTGGGTAGCAGGTAATAGAGTAAATCACATAAAGCCGAGAGAACGATGGAGGTCGCAATAATACCCGATTGCCCTCTGAGCGTCCTCGGAGCCATCGATTAGGAAAGAAAACAACCAACAACCCACCCCGAGGCACTAACTTTTAGGAAACTGTTGAAGTTCTCTGACCCTGAAACTACGTCCCGTTCAGATCCTACGGCGCTTTGTGCCACCTGTGAGAATTGCCATAACTGGAGATGACATGGTCACCCTCGGACCGCGGAGATGGTTCGTTCCAGGCCCTTCCACCTAGCAGCTCTAGGAGAGGAACAATGGCCCAGAAGGGTGAATACACAATACCAGTGTGGGGAGTTTTCAAGACGCATTTCTGTCTGGCTATCCGTCCATCCATCCCCTTCCTCCTCTTTCTTCACACACAGAGGCTTAGAGACAATCCCAGCACTATGTGGCCCCGTCTTCAGCCAGACCCGGGCCACAGCACGCCATTACGACACGGCTCTCTCGCTATCACTCGTCCCAGACGGGTGGCCAGACACCGTCTGTCTGGCGCTTCACAGAGGACAATGCGCAGCAAGGACCTCCAGACAATCGCACCCACACACACACACACACACACACACACACACACACACACACACACACACACACGCAAACGCACACACACGCAAACGCACACATACAAATTAGCAGTTGGTTAATCATACCCATTTTGCCCGAGTTCACGGGGCATACACTGTCTGATAGCTATGTGCTTCAAAGGCTTCCTTGTTTCTATAAGCACCAAGCTGTACCGAGGGAGAGTTGGGAGGAGGTCCCATGGGGAATTAGATCTGCTGTTTCAAAACAGAGGTGCAACGCATCCTTTTAATATGGCCCCCTCCGATGCTTTAGGCAGATTAGCAACTGATCATAAGGCTTTGCAGTCAGACCAACTGACCTGAGCTTACTTGGGGATTTCTAACAAAGTGCTAAACTTGAGCCGGGCTGAGCTGTACCGCACCTGTACCGCACTGGTCCTGGTGGGGAAAAACATTGTCTGGGCAGGGAAGCGAACAAGGACAGCGGTAATTATCTATCCATAATGATTGGGGTGGGATGTAAAATGCAGAAGTTTTGCGTTGTTTAAAGTCCATATGCCTTTTAATGTGGATCCCTGTCCATATTATTGTTCTTAAATAGAAGGTCTATCCGTGATGGTTGTTACGTAGCAAAATGTGAGAGGCAAATAACTGTCTGGCCAAGTGATGCCCAAAGGAACGGCCTTAAACAGCAATAAACAGGAGGAGAAATGTAGGTGGGAATTTCTCAGCACAATGTTCTGAGTGGTCAAACTGAAAATATGGACATGCTGGCACTACAAATATATGAAGGAATGCCTTGGAACATACTTGGAGCTGTGCTCCAAAAAGTTCTTATCTAGGATTGTTTTGCCCCCGTATCTTTTACGAAATGGAAAGGGGGGATTGGGCACTATTCAGGGATCACAACCGAAGAACGTTATTGGAGGTTTCTTACGACTATAGAAACGCTACATTGCCAACTTATTGCATTGAAGTCCAACAGAAACATCCAGCACAGTCTATATTTCACTCAAACACAATGCCACTCACTGGCATACAGTTTGTGCATATACAAAAGGTTTTTAAATAATAATAATAATAATAATAAAAACATACTGTACACACACACAAAACCGAGGGTCAGCTGGCTAACATGTGAGTTCCTCTTAGCTCTTTTGTTGGAAACCAAAGGATCAGAGCTTAGACCCAATTGAACACAAGCACACATCCACACACACACACACACACACACACACACACACACACACACACACACACACACACACACACACACACACACACACACACACACACACACAAATATACAAACTAACACTGCTGTTTCCCTCAAATGTATTGTTCATGTTCAGTAACCTCCAATTTTATTAATCCAAATATACCAAAACATTTGCTCACAGCTCAGCTGGCTGTTGAACCACCAGATTGATCAAAATCCACCTTGTACATCACAATTTCCTCTGCGTTGTTCAGCCCTCCACTACTGGTCCCAGGATTAGACTAGCTTGAGAAGGCTGTGGACCATTAAATCCAATAGCCCTCCATGGCTGGGCAGTAAAAAACAATACAATGATACAATGGCATGGTGTGTAAAGTCAGCTCCTGTGAACTCAAGATGCCTCAGTCCAGGTGGTAGAAGGTGGAAAAACTAAAATGGATCTATTTATAGAAGCACCTGCTATAGGTATTGGCAGAAAATGTCTATAGAAATAGACTTGTTCTTGGCAATTTCTGGGTTTTTTTTTAAGCGAATCAAGAAGAGTTTATGAGAAGGATCAGCTTAAATCTATGAGGGGTAAAAACAGAGATTTGACAGATGAAAAAAGAGGCAGGCATATGTAACTTTAAAATGTTATGGTCAAAATGTTTTATACAGTAAAAGGATTGAGCATACTTTGGTATTGGAAAAGATTACAGAGATGAGTGGAAAGTGCTGAAAATTGTACACTGTATAAGAGGTCCCCCCAAATATTGTTTTAAGCTTAGATGTAATGCCACAACAATTGGGAATGCAAGTAAATATTCAATGGAGGTCAATTGAAGGTGTGTGTGTGTGTGTGTGTGTGTGTGTGTGTGTGTTTGTTTTTGTGTAAGTGTTTATAAAAAAAATGTAGTTGTTTTTGTGTGTTTGTGTGTGTGTGTGTGTGTGTGTGTGTGTGTGTGTGTGTCTCGGGAGTTGGGGGGACATTGTTAATTTTTGTTTCACTGGCACAATATAAAACAATTATAATTGGCACAACCTGCATCCAATAGTTGGCCTAACTGTTGAAATGCCAACACAAATACATTGTTTTATGTTCAAATGATATTTCATGGTAATTCCTTCACATGATGCTGACATCTAGTTCTAATTACTTTTTGACAATTGGACAGTTGGTCGACGTATAGGCCCACCAGATAGAAAGAAAAAAATAGCCCTGAATAAAAACCGTTCCAGGTGATTGATTTAATGAGTCGACCTCTGCCGATTGAAGGTTTCTAACATTAAACACGGTGATACTGATTTGTCCATAGTTGGTAATGCACCTGCACATCAAGTTCGCGGGATTGCGTGCAAAGAGTGCGGGTCTCCCCGCTGTGTTCCACTGTAGCGGGGAGCCACCTGCTGGGGTATGCAAAGAGGCGAGGTCAACTCTGGGTAAGTGGCGGGCCTCACTTGGTCCCGTCAAATAGTTTCAAAGATATTTTGTTTTCGCATAATATGTCTTGACGAAGCAAAGTTGGATCGCAGGACCTGTATCGTTTTCATTTGGTTAGGCGAAGTTGCAATCCGGCTATTGAGCCAATATGTTTAGATCCTGTTTAAAACATGTTTACAAATATCAATCAAACTGGCCAAGTTCTGACATTTTGCTCTAGACTTAGACTGAACTTATAATCATTGTAAAATACTATATATCTTTGGGGCCTACAGCCTCATTGGATGTGCAGTTTGAATACATAAGGAAACTAATTCGAGTTATCCCACGAGAAATACCTGCATCCCCAAGCAAAATATTCTCGCGCAAAACACAATAATTTGAGAACAGGGGCATAGTTTTCATATGTTAATAATTGAAAACATTAACGTATGTTACACATAGGTCTAATTATGCAATCCTGGAAAATTGGGCGGGATTGCCAGCAAGGTAGGCCTACTTGGAATCCAAATAGTCACTTTGACAAAGTCAGCAGATTTAGGGTGGACCTCTGAAAAAAAGCGATATTAGGCATGAAGTTGTGTATTATTATATTTTATCTTCAAAAACAAGATAACAATACAAGTCACTTAAGGACTGTTATAAATATAGCAATACATTTATATAGCTATAGCTATATAGCTATATAAATATAGCCCTTATTCTATTGTATTTTAAGTATTTAGTTGTTTTACGCCAGTATATTCTAAATTGAAACCAAAATTGCGTGGCTTATTTTAAATTTTTTCCGATATTTTTAAGCATATGTATGAGGGATTCATGTTCGATTATGATGATCTGGCTGTTTGGTGCTATTCACAGCGAAACAACCATAGGCCTATCCAATAATTATTTCCATGGAGACAACGTCTGCTAGACGGGACATATATATAGCCTAGATGCCTTGAAAAGTTCGTCGAAACATACCTATTGTGCTGTAGACAACTGTTTATCATTTCGTCGGTCAAATCAGTTCTAGCGATATAGAAGGAAATGAAATACAGGATTGCTCTCTACCTTCGTTAAAGATTAGAATGTTTTAGCAGAACATTTTAAGTTAGGCAATACTGGTAAAAAGGCTACATTTAAACTATCTGCAGGAAAAGTAAAAGGTAACCAAAAGGCTCTAGATGAGTTCGTGCATTTCATTAGAGGGACCTTGACTGCAGCATAACAAATAACAAAAAATGGAGGGTATGCATAATCAAAATGCTTGTGCGTTTTTGCTGTTTTTCTATCTACTAGCAAAAAACTGCTTAAGAGCTCTGACATTTAAAATGTAAATGCTTTCAAACGTCAACTTACTAAATCGAAACCTAATTTGAATAAATACCGGGCTGCCAGGACATTTAGAGGGACAATCATTTCAACTATAGAAGTTTCAAGCGCAATGGTTTAAAAATGAGAATGATTTGTTTTGAAGTAAATAAGTAACATTTACACAAGGATAGCCTTGAGTACCTTTAAATATTCGAACAATCAAAAACTAAATATAAGTACCATGACCTAGACATTTATGATATAACCATAAGACATGGATGGAATAAGTCAAATTGATTTCAAGCTTTCAGACATTTTGTTGGCTAAACAAGTACCAAACGAGAGGGCAGAATATTTAAGAGCGAGAGAAAGAGTAAGAGAAAGAGAGAGAGAGAGAGAGAGAGAGAGAGAGAGAGAGAGAGAGAGAGAGAGAGAGAGAGAGAGAGAGAGAGAGAGAAGGAGAGAAAATCAGTGGCCTTCGAAAAAGACAATAATGAATTCCCTATACATTTTTTTCCATCTCCAAAGGGGGACACTCTTGGCCCCTCCCACCAACACCTACAGTGTCAACGCTAATGAGGACATCAGTTGGCAGGCGCTAACCAAGTCTGCACGACTCCTATTGTACGCTGTGTCTCTATTTGCTGTTATGTTTTAAAAATAAATGAGCTAATTGCGTTCTGCTGATGGGCATTTTAACTCTAAGCCAGCCCTATAGCATAATATGAATAATATTCCGTTTCGTGCAATTTTGTCTTAATTAGATTTTGGATTCCCCATGAGAAAATGGAAAGGCGGAGCTGTGCGTAAAGTCCGAAGCCGAACTACCTAAATTGTTTCGTTTAAAGTGATTTGAGTGAGCAATAATGGGTATTCGTTACCCCAAAACAAGCATTGTACTTTCGTTACATGGTCTAAATGAAAAACAAATAAAGAGTAGCGCAGCCATAGCAGTAGGCCTATGCCATGTAGTTCATTAGGCCTATTGCAGAAAAGACAATACTAGGCAACTGAATATGATTTAGTGATGGCCATTTTGGTACAACCGCATTTTGTATAGTACAACCGCATTGAGAAAAATATACACTTCACAGTGAAACATATTTTGACTGTAATGGAGTGTACATCTACAGAGCCGGTCCTGACCTCCCGGCAGGGCCATAAGGCATATAGATCTCTGGATCTATACACAACAGAATGACATATAAACTATCTATATATTTTGAATTAAATTCAATATTTAAAAAATAGTCTACGTCAATCCATTGCTTTCCATCTAAACCTTGACTGAGACTAGAGGATCATTGTTTTGTTTTAAAATGAGGTGCGCCTGAGTAATGCCATCAAGCCCAAATTGTCTGGACTAGTCCACCCAGAGGTTGCTGCTGGAAAGTGTCGAGTTTAATTTCGTTCACGCGCCACCCTGTTATCTTTTTCTGAGCTGCAGTTTATAAACACCTATGTTGGCGTTTATCAAACGTTTATTTCACTCTCACTTTTGTCAGGCACAAGATAACATAACACAGCCCTGGAAATGGCTGGCAAGCACGCAAGGCACAGACAGACCAAGAGATGCACTACCCAGACAGACAGACTAGATGTACTGGAATCTATAGCACATCAGCTTAACCTTGTTGACATCAAACTTGGAGAGAACACAAGTTTACCTGATTTCCGTTCCCGCAATTCACTCTCATTGTGTTTTTTCCCTCTCTTTTCGTGACCAGAAGGATAGTTCCGCTTCTTCCTATCATCGAAGTTGTAAACAACAGCATTGACACGAGGGGGAGGCGGGGCCCTTGCGCCATTTGCGTGGCCCTACGCAACTTGCGTAGTGAGCGCGGCTCTGTATGTCACTTACAATCTCTATCAATACGTCTCCGACGAATTTTTTTGGTTTAAAGAGGATTTTATGTTCTAAAGTTATGAGATATATTACTTCAGCTTTGTTCACCTGGTATCATTAGTTGAAAAAAGAATAGGTATTCAAATGTATCATTGATATGATTACGGTTGAAGTAACCCTATACAGTATGGGCTTTCTTCATCATAAAATTCCGTAAAAATCGTATTTCAATTTAGGCGTAAACAATGGTGATAGACACAATTAGTTCCACAGTGGAACGTCATCAACTGAAAAATGTTCTGGGCACAAACTAGTTTAGTTTAGTTTAGTTATGGTGCAGTTAGCCATTTGGCCTGACAAGGTTTCATAAATCCTACTGAGCCAAAAATGAATTACAAACATTCAATGTTGAGTGTACTTCATGAAAGTCACTGAAAAATAAGGTATTTTGCTATGGTATTTTTTTCAATTTTTTTCCCAAATAGGCTTAAATCAAACAGACCAAATTTGAAAATATATAGTGGACCTTCAGTATAGACACATATGCATAACGTAACTTAACATAGCCAACGGTTTAATGGTTGGCGCCTATCCTAATCACTTTGCCCACATGTTTGCCTATATTTTTCGGATTAGGCCTACCTTTAATTCATTCCGTATGTTATCAACGATAAATAGCCTTCAATTCAATTCAATTTAAATTCCTTTTCCACTATAACACAAAACCTAGGCATGCATAATAGACCCCCAAGTCTTACCTGCGTTTCGGAGAGATTCAGTTGCCTCGCTAGGTCTGTGCGCTCGCGACCAACCACATACTGACACCGCTGGAACTCTAGCTCCAGTCGATAGAGTTGCTCCGCAGTAAAGGAGGTTCGTGTGCGCTTGGGCCGGTCAAGGTCGAGGCCCTTTGGAAGAACTATCTCCCGGATAGTTCCTTTTGCATCTGTGGATGTACCAAACAATTACTATGCAGTCAAACTTGTAGAATGAACCATATCCTCGTTGTTGCTATATGGCGAAGGACTAATACACACTAATATATATATATATATATATATATATATATATATATATACTAAAGTGCAACATAGCTACAATTTATCACATCCCTTGCAATGTCTTAAAACAGGGTCATAAAATGATGTGATGCATATAAGATTTTGTTTGCATTTCTCAATAAATGTTTCGACCTACTGATGGTATATTTTACTGCCATACCACATCGTAAATAACATGCATACATATTGTTAAATTTTTTCTTTTGTTTGGTCTATTTTTTCAATAGACCAATTAACTCAATTTACTGGCTCACACAAAGCAAACAGTAGCTTGATTGCACGTCGATATTCGAGCAGGTTACTGATAGACCTATTTCACAGAATAAAACCGTATATTGTCCATCCCAAAGGTGCTGTCAAATATTCGCAATTTAAGCTATTTCTTGCATTATTTTAGAGACTGCCGTACCCCTTCGTGTCGAATAGGCTACAAGTGTAGATTATTTTTTATTATAGCCTATAATAAATGCTGTAATGTATTCCAGATAATTATATTTATATATCCAATATATACATTTGAAGAAAAAAAATAAAGATAACTCAAGCCAAAAATACATGATCCTGCAGGTATAGTCAAATGCTAATTAATATAAGGGACTACGGCACGTGCAGCTGAAATGCATAAATAACCATTAGCAAGGGACCAGCATAGACTCATAAGCCGCCATGTTATATTTCTAAAGAATAAAAATCATATTGATAGGATCTAAACATAAATGTTCTGAGTAGTATTATTTAATTACTATTTTAAGTAACGTGTAAACATTTTGTAGATTAATTTATAAATGTGAGACCTGGTTCAAAAGCAACAATGTATAACAATGGATTACTTGAATATGTGGGGTTTATCTTAAAATATGTTTAAAACCAGTAGCCCACAAAAATATTTTAGAAATGTCTTTCAAACTCCAAACCATACAAGTCATAACTGAGAATTATTATTTAAAAATGTATTAGTAAAACCAAAGAAAAAACAAGTTAATGTTGGAAGTAAATACAAGGACATTTTACTACAGCGCCATGGAGTCCATATAGACAAAAAGAAACTAAACAGTTAACACTTTTTCACCACTTTCTTTTTACCTTTGCCTTGAATGCATGCCATCAACAGTAATATAAAATATATTACCTAATAAATGTATTTGTTCGTGAAAACCATGAAAAGGTTTGTTAATGATTACTGTCGGTCATTCTATATACTACAGTCGTTGTAACAAACCATCAGGGCCACATCTTTCACAGCAAGCATAGGCCCTACTCCATCTTTTTTAATATTAAGAAAAGAAAAAATATATTTTTTGACGCAGTCTCACTTTCATAAACTTCTGAAATGCCTACATTACAATATTGTTTAATGAAAAACATGTAAGCACTTGGAACACAGACTAAATCCTACACAGACTTGATGACCTTTTGCTGACCCCGAGTTCTCACGAGGTACCCAGCGCATCCAATCGTCAGCTTTAAAAACAAATAGTGACACCGGGGATTGCCGGCTTAACTCTATAGTCTTCACGCATCTGCCAAAACCGTTCAGATCCCCTCGCTACATATCTTCTTTGGTTTTTAACCAAACCCACACACATGGGCACTATTACAGATGAGCTTTTACTGGCAAATGATGCATATTGCTCATAGATGAGTTATGTAAAAGTTACTCGTATACAGATAGGTGCAACGTGGACTACAAGCCAATTGCCACTGCATATAGGACAAAAATAGTTCATAATGATAACAGATAATACATATTTAAAGGCCCATAGTCCGCTACTAGATTTTATAAAAATCACGATAAGGCTATCGAAACAACAAACGCAATAAGTGCAGACATTTAGCAATGGCAATGATCCTTAAAAGCAAGTACAAGAGTCAATCAACAATAAATCAAGCTGACGATTAAAAACACCCTGTGAAACAACGTTAGACCATGTACTTCAGCCCATGTTGGAAATTGATAAAATCGTGGGCTGCTGCATACTGAAATTAGTTCAGCCTGGCCACAGTAACTCTTTGGGAACAGATTGATAAGAACACTTCTTCATTTCTTAAATTATAGGAGGATACTGTTCTGCTCAACATGGGCAATGTGGATGGGGAGTGAATTTTTTTCAAACTATCGTTGAATAAATAAATGTATAGCCTACACAGAAGTTTAGTTGCTCAAAAAATTCTAATCAAATTGTACAGCTTAGAAAAAAAATACAATGTATTTACATAAATATCCATTTAGGTATTTTATTTGCATTATGTGTATATTATAACTAGTTATGCCTATATCAAGATACACCACTTTCCCATACATTTTATATTTCTGTTAATCAGCTATTTTTGTGTATGGTCTCCAAATAATGTACTCGAAAAATGCTGACAACATAGGTATACTATAAAAGTGTGCCTAACGAAACCTTTCAGTTTAAAACGGTGCAAAGAGTGATATAATCAATTAATTCTATTCAATTCAATTGTGTGCAAACCACTCAAGCAGCACTCAATTTAATGAAACACTTGATTTCTTATATTTCTTTTTAAATAATGGCTGGCACATATTTATTCTTTACTTTACTAGACATTATATATTAACATTATACATTTTTTACTATTATTATTATGATTATTATTATTGTATACTCACAGAATATATAAATGTTTACGTTTTAAAATAATAATTTAGAAAAATATGTATATACTTTATGGACTTTAAAAGACATTCTGGCAATAAAACCTTCAAAATGATTCTATGACCTATTCCAAATATTAGTAAAAGACCAGAATAGGCCTCCAGTTAAACAAAGAGGGTGTGGACATTCAGTACAATGGCAATTCTTATAATCATTCACAACCCATTAACACAAACAAAAATCTAATTTGAAATCATAAACACAAAGGTAGAAATTTGCTACAAACATGCATTTCGTCTCGGTTGCTGCTTTATTATGACTAATATTCTGTTTGAAACTATATGTTTGTTGACCTATATCACTCAGATGGATGGTTGCCATATCTGTCTTAAACATTTTGGCAAACAAATAATGCTTTGGTTGAACAAGGCGTGTTTTTCATAGATTAAATTCTTGAATAGATATGTTCAACACTAAATACCAATTACAAAGTTGGCATCGATATGCTTTTGTAATTTTTGGAAGAGCTATGACTGTTCGTTTTCGGCAATATTAGTAACGTCTCCATTGACGATATGCTTAAGCGAAATATTACCCTAACTAAACAATTATTCATTAAAGTCATCTTACAGGCCTAAAGAGCAAGAACTGCAAGCATATTCTATAGCAGAAGTGAAAGCAGTATGCACATTTGGTTTACAGTATAGGTATAACAAAATCTGCATGTGTATATAGGGTGGGCTATATACCTGAAATCCTTTTTGGTACATTATTGATACAGATGTAGGGTAAGCCTTAAACAATAGTTTCATTTTACAAATTAGAAGTCAAACTGAGTCAGTAAAATCTTACATTTTTGAGATTCATTGAGACTTAGGAACTTTCCTCGTACACATTTAGGCTACAAAAATTAAGCTAAAGGCTGTTTTACGAAACTTACCCCTTACTAAAATTCTACGGCAGTAGTCTGGGTCCACTCCTAAAAGTTTGTCGTGTCCGTCTTCGCTGGAAGACGTCGGGGTGGAAGCAGATGTCCCCGGGGTGTCGGTGCTGCTTTGAACCGGGGACCTGTTTCCTATTTCTGTGCGGCACTTTGGATCCATACGGTCTGGACACAGCGAGTTGGACCCACAGTGGCGGTTCCTCTCCTCGACAATCCCATCGCCCATAGTCGTGGACTGGTCAAACATCGAACTACTGATCAAATAAAGTAGTTTTACCCCTCACGCCTCCTCCTCGTTAATACTGTAGAAATGTTCTCACTTTTTTATCTTGACAACAGTTCTTGAGATGCGAGGAGACCATGCCTCAAAACTGAGATGCCGTCACAAACAACCCACGCGCACTTGCAACGGAACCGGGCTGTCCCCCAAGTGTTTCGACATGATCCTCAATACTGAAACAAGAAGAAGTCGTAGCAGTTGAGAGGGAGGGGGGCCGTGGACAAGCCTAAGGACCCTCTTAAGCTATATGGACTGCGTTACACCAAAAATGCATGTTGTACGTACACTAGTATACAAGGGGGCACAAGATCTATGACCGAGGAACTGGGAGGTGCTACACTGCTCACCCACGTATAAATAAATTGCAAGACGGCGCGCAACTAACAGTCACGGTTCTGTGAATCAAGTAAGCAAACTTTCCCCACTTTGCCAATGCATAGGCCCTAAAAAGACAACATTACCCCTGTTCCAGTTGGTTGTCTCAGCAGATCCTTGATGGCATGGTTACGGAGGACTGTACAATATTGTCTGTGTTGCATTTAGGTGGGGATTGGCAGAGGGGAAATGTTTTTTATGTCCATAGATGATATCAGGCCAGACGGTGGCAATTGCATAATTACTCTTCATAGAACATCTTAGAGTCCATAAAGATTTGCTTGGTCTATCGCCGCTATGATAATCGTGTGGACAAATATTGTAGGGAGAATGAAGGGTGCACTTTTCAGAGCCAGTAGTAATCAACGTAATTTCCGGTCTACTCAGACTTCACTATGATTGGTGCATTGCACCTCATGACAAGTGGATGAGCGGCTAGTAATGCATGCAAGGCAGTGCCCACTTACGCTTTGGTCACAATGATATAATTACTTTGCTACTTCGAATTCCTTTCCAACAACGTAAAAGTGTGAATGAACAAGTTTTCTGTACAAAATATCTTACTATAAAATTCTTAGACATTCTATTTTTTTTATGTCAGCATGCCATCTCTAAAAGCAAATCAACTGCCCATAGACGGCAAAAATAGATGACCCAAGGCGCTCCAAACACAACAGATCGAATAAGTAATACAATGTCTCGCATGTTGGACTAAAACCACCCTATAGATCTGGTAATTATTCATCAAATCATTTTTTGTAAAAGCTAAACTTGTTTTGTTGTTAATTTTAATTTTGTTTTTCTGTATCTGTTCGGTTTGGAAGCTAGGCCTACGTGATAGGTGTGCATTGCATTGGTTACATGGACTTTTACTGGCTTCACTAAAACACTGTCCTTTATCCAGGTACTACTCTTTAAGTCATTAACAGCTTGATACCAGACAGTTGCTGTTCAACTTAATGCAGTTCTAACTGTCCGTTTGAGGAATGTTTGCAAAGTATGACATGAACTGTCCCTTGGGCCATCAGTTATACACAAAGGTTTTCAGTCACTATTTATCCTCTTTGTCCTACTTATATTTGTGATGACTGAAGTAGCCTAATTTTGGTCAAGCTTTATTGAAAACAATCATTTCTGTCCCGCTGTCGTGAGGTTGAAACATCTTTAAAACATAGCCTCTGAATGGGGTTATATAATTATAGTTTTGCCATGTTTTGAGGTGACAATTACTATACACAGACATGTCTCATTAGGCATTTTAGTGGGTTGTAATCTGTGAAGGCACTGAATGGAACTGTCAATCAGATACTCCACTCAGCAGAAAGACAAGAGACTGATTGCACTCATGCTAACGCACACACACACACACACACACACACACACACAAATATTGTCTTTTTTTAAAATTTGCACTCTATCTAGAACTCCACCGCAGGCAAATTGAGCCCAAACCCATTTAGGCCAGGGCACAGGAAAAACAGCATTGTCAATGAATTTGCCAGCATGAATAATGATAATCATGCAATCACTTTTGCTCAGCTACAAATATATGCATCCCAATTGTTGACTTCAGACAGAGAACTGGCATTAGACAAATCGTTATCATGTCATGTCCATACATTAGCCTACATTATACCCATAATTGCAGGCTTAACACGAAAGATTTCTCTCCAATAATGCATACTAAAAATTTAATTGGCTGACCAATTGAACAACATTTGATAAAACACTCCACTGATTAAAATACATAGATGTTTTATCTAACTTGTCCTCGTGCGTATTATTATGAGTCCATGGTGGAAATCTGATCAATCAGATCAATCAACAGAGATTAGTTTAATCCGATAGGTGAAACAGAGGGGACCAGGCTATGCGGAGTTCAAATTGTATGGCCTTATCCAAATCTGTGCAAGAATTTTGGTAAACAACTTTAAGGGTGATTTCTGTGAATCGCTGTGATTATGGGACAACTAATTGGATCATATTTAGCATATTTGATGTTATGTGTAATATGAACTCCAGGCTTTTATTACACGTGTATAGGTTATATAAATATATGGGAAAAATATGTATTCGTTATACAGGTACGAGTCTGGCATAGCCTATCTGCTTGAGGTAGAATAGGCTATACATCTCTTAACTTGTTGCATCTAAACAATTACATAACAACAATTTATTGAATATTTTAACTGCAGACTATAGCCTATAATTTGGAATAGAATTATCAAAACATGTTTTGCGAAAGTGACCTCAAGATAACAATGTTAGAATTTAACTTTATTAAAATTATTAATATTGCCGTTTTGGAACAACATTCCTGCTCATATTGGCGATATGGACACCTTGATGAACAATTACGCTTGGATGGACAAACATACATTTATTTTCACGATTTAACTGTATCATGAGAGAAAGGTACAAAGAGGCAAAGGGAGAGAGATATTACCATTAAGAGGTGATGCGTATGAATGTGAATGTTGTCACCCCTGCTGGCATTGTGTCAGTATGCTACTGGGCTGGGGGGCCGATTAGGTATCCGAGTTCCATCTTTCTACTGGCATTCTAAAAGAGCCACAACAGTGTCGGGTCTGCTGCGTATCAAAATGGCAACATTTGATCATATTTGAAGACATTGACTCTTGTCCCGAGGGACACGGACAGATCATCAATAGAGGGTGCAGTTTGTTCTGATTTAACCAACAAAAGGCGTAGTTTTGTTCTTGTATTATCAACTAAAGATTTCTTTTTTGAAGTTGACTATGCCTATGTAGTCTGTAGTGTGATTACAATAATCAAAACGTAAAAAGGCATATAGGGCCTGTAGCTTTTATCAAGCCTCAACCGCATTTCTAATTGGCACTTAAAACGTGTGATCAAAATGGCTCCAAGATTATTCAACTCTGTAGGTAAGTTTTGTGAAATAGTTATGGTCCTTTTAAAGAACACGGAAACCTAGAAGGTTTAAAACTAAAACTGTATGAAGGGGATTCCTACTCAACATGTCGAAAGAAAATGGCCATAAATGTAAAGTCCATTTATATTTACAAGTTACAAAAAAATTGTGTGCATGAATTGGTGGAAGAATTTACGTTGCCGCCATCTGCTAAGAAGTTATGATGGGTGTAAAATTGTCAGAGTCTCAGTTCGTTTTTCACTCGTTACCATCATTAAATAAAAAAAGACCTAAATGAATGACACAAATTAGTTTTAATTATGTTTGTACTCCGATTACAAATATATCCTGAATTTGATTGAATAATCCCACTTTCATTTTGTCTCAGATAACAACACTTCGCATGCATGCTGCCTAACCCCTTTTGAAGGAAAAAAAACTGTAGGCCTACTGTACTCTGATTCCAAACATAACCTGAATGTTAATGAAAAGGAAAATTATGATAGACCGATCTCACGCACTTTATAATTTTGTCTCGGATAACAACACTTCGCATACTTCTTCTGCCTCTAACTATCTTGAGGGTGAAAAAAACGGACCAGAGCAGAACATAGGCCTACATCATCTCAAATAATTTCGTGCCAAGTCAGCTCACACTGGTCAGGTTTAGTCGACAATTCGGGTGTAAAGTAACCTGAACGAACTTGTAAAGTTTGCCTTAGTGTAATCTAAGCAAATTAAAGTGTAGGCTATAAAAACATTTTGTGATGTTAATTTTAAGACACGCGCGGGAGAAAATTGGAAAATCAAAGTTTAATTCAGTTTCAAACACAAACAGATATAAACCAATTGGATTTACAAAGTGGACACTTATACACCCTGTACCTGTTTATAGTAATAAAATAACAAGATAATTTTAATATTCTTAATCCATTGCAATATTATTTTTTTGTATGTTTGACCATTTGATAAAAGAATCTGAATTTGAGAAGACAAACATAGAAAAGTAATGTAATGGGTTGCCCCGACTTTTCCCGACAATATAAATGAGTTCCATCTTGGCTTCTCCACCAGGCTTCCTCCATCGTGTTGGCAGCTGTCCAAGGTGTAGACTACAGAGAGAGAGAGAGAGGAGGGGGACAGAGAGAGAGAGAGAGAGAGAGAGAGAGAGAGAGAGAGAGACGAGGGGGACAGAGAGTGAGAAGGAGAACACCACAAATAGACTGACAGACAGAGGCGTAGACACACACACACATACAATTAGGCAGGTCTGGCTAAACACTGTCCCACTGTGAGGCATGTCTTCCTAAGTGACGGAACCGCTGCCTTTTCTGACAGCCGCCCCACCTGGCTGATTAGCTGGTCTGGAGGGTCCAAACACCCTGGAAGCGAAGGCGGGGGGGGGGGGGGGGGGGGGGGGGGCGGGGGTAGGGGGAGGTCAAATAAGTCTGTAACTCGAGGCATGGTAACCCTCGTCACTTTGCAGGGTGTTACTGCTCTCCAGATGAGTAGCCTGCTGTAGTTGGGGCTTGGAAATGGGGATAAAGGACTATGATCAAATGAAAAGGCCCTGTGACAGCCATAACATTTCCTTTCTTTTTTTGTTGTAATTACTTAGGGAGAAAAGTTAATGCAACAGACGCTGTACAATTCTGTTGTGAATTATGCACATAAACTGGACTCATAATTCAAAGCATTTAACATGAGTCTAAATTGATGCTGATTTACAAGCACAATACTATATACTAATATATAAGGTTCTGTATTTGGAAAATGCTTTCTGGAGGCATTACTTTTGTCTCTGCTTGGAGTATTTTGGTATGTTTGATCTCATTGAGAAGTCTCGACTGCCACCTAGCAATGGCACACTGAACTACATAAAGCCACAGTGAACCCAAAAAGCCCCTTGTAAATAGATTTTATTGTTTTTATATCATAGCAAAATACGGACAATACAGTGAATCACACAGAGTAACAACAAACAAATTGCTACACTTTTGAAACAGTAACTAATCCAATTCTATTGTAATGCCCTTCTGAAATTGAGCAATCACCCCTGCACCTAACTATAGTATTATTATTACAGAACAAAACCAACAAAATGTGTCCAAGTCACACAAAATAACTAACTAACTAAGAACAATACAGTACATCATGCAGACAAACTAAATATTATTTTAAGGCTGAACGCAATTAATGCAAATAAATCAAAAACAAATGAGAGCGAAAGAGACAGGAATAATAAAGAATTATAAAATCAGAATATTGTTTTTGTTCATTCTGTCAATTGGATAATCATAGTAGTAAGTAGTTGTAATTCACCCTTTAACATCACTCCTTTAGTACTAGTCATATGTGAATACTGGAAAAAGTATTTTTTTCACTTTACTGTCCTGATCAACACTGTTCATATGCAATACCTTGGAATTGAGGGTACAAAGAAACATACAGTATGCGGATGAAGATAATTGTATATACTCTAAAGGGAAAATGTAGGTCATAATATTCTAAACAGTTAAAGGACATCTATATCAGTCATCATTTAACATATGTCCCTCTTGTATTATTCAAATTTGTTTTAATGGAAACAAAATTAGTAAATGAAATGCACGTACTCTAAATGTATGCTAAACAGCTCTCTGCAAAGTCTCAGTGTATGAGATCAAAGATAAAGGTTTGTCGCATAGGACAGAGAAGCACAATGAAGGCACTTTCAGAAACTTGACTTGAAGGCATGAAATAAATATTTAGAAGTAACATGCAAATAGTGTTTCTCATCCAACATTTAAAGAATGTTTTTCATCCAACATTCAAAGCTCATTAGCGGGCCTATTGGATAAAAGCGTCTGTGCTACCTAGACCACATGTTGCTGTCCATCCCACAGAGCTGCAGCACACTCATCCAGCTTTAGGCATAAAGCTTAAATATAGTGGTAGACAGTGACCCCTAGTGGTGAAAGACATATAGCAACGATAAGCTGGGATCCTCGGGTGAAAAGTGGGCCGGATTCATTGAGAGCTGCCTGTCAAAGACAACAAAGATTCCAAACTATTGGAAATACAGTGTCGCTGAGATTATGGGAAATCCAAATTTAACACGGTTATAATAGCAGTTCTACAATGTTTAAAATGCTGTCGTCTCGGGGTGGATGATCATAACAGGTCTGCCATATGTTTTGGAGCCATTCACACAGACGTTCTTCTGTACATTGTTAGTCTGACAAGCTTAAAACAAGCCGGCCTTTTAGTACATTTCTTCCTTTCCTGAAATCAGACGGACAAACCGGATGGACAGTCGAGGACTGGACACGTCCCACATGTCTCTGGCGTTTGGAGGTGTGTGTAAGGGTGTGTGTGTGTGTGTGTGTGTGTGTGTGTGTGTGTGAGCGTGTACGCCTGTTAGTCAAATCCTTGCCAGTCGCTCTGTTCAGAGTCGTACTCCAACTCCACGCCGACGCAGCGCACTCCCTCCAGCAACATAGGCGTACCATGATGACGATCTAGAGAGACAGAGACACATGGAGAAAAGACAAATTGGAAGATGCAATCAAAATATGTAACTCTCAGTAATTTAGCATTTATACCATATTCATTTTTATATAAACAGGCTTGCTTCACTAGGAAGAAGAATGAATTAACGTGCACATTACAGCAATGACCCTATATAATATTAATATTAAAGCTGCAAGCAGCATTTAACGGGTCATGCATGGCAACAAATTATGTATTGCATGACTTATGACTATGCCCACAAGGCCAACCATTGGTCCAATCCCAATCTTCTTGTAGTTGTTGACTCCCCTGGCTAGTATATATAGTTTCATGATATTTGGACAGTCACATCAAGAGATATCAATATGTGGTAAGCCACACCCTCTGCTAATTTCATTGGTTCATAACGGTTACATGCTTTGGCAGGTAGGTCTGGCTTATGCAGCATTTACATATATCATGGTCCATTGATGCGACATACCCAGTTTGGTACAGATTGGTCAAACAGATCATAAATTCTAAAGGTTTAAGTGTTTTATCACAAAATTCAAAATGGCGGAAAATCCATCCAGGCGGACTTTGGGGTCCAAGAGGCTTTTTGGTTCATCATGGGGAAAAGGACCTCGTTTTTTGACTCTGGGTCATATGGTGTTGGAGACATGGCATTTGAGAATTTGATCAGTTATTATAGAGCCACCATGAAGTCAATATGGTTCATCTTTGGTTTGAGAGTAGCGGGTACTGTTACCTACCAGCATGTAAAGTTTCACGGCTCTAGCTACACCAATTAATTACTGTTTGGGATTTTCACATATCAATATGTGGCAGTTATAACGCCCCGTAATGGCAGATGCGAAAAGGCCTTTGGACTATGACCCTTAAGGGGTCAGCAAGGGGCAAGGGGAAATAGAAGCAAACAGTATAATCACCCTAGCAAAACTGGTATTAAGGGGGGAGGGGAGTTTTGGTGATAGGGGAGTGAGGAGCTTAATCTGCTGATCTGGCACCAGACCACACAGATATCCACCCAACCCAGATGTTCAGGTCATCTCTTTTATGAGGTTATAATAGTGCCAGGACCCACCACACACACACACACACACGCGCACGCGCGCACGCACACACGCACGCACACACACACACACACACACACACATGACCCGCACGCTAGCCCTCCCCCATAACATCCCTTTGCCATTACAAGCATCATTCTCAATTCCCTGGTTGACTGGCACTATGTCAACAGGCCACATTCAATAAATCTATGAGTTTGGAGACGTAGATTGAAAACAAATTGATTACAGTATAATTTCTCTCAGAGTGCATAACACAGCATGATGGTGGGCTCGCAGACCAGAGGACAACCCAGTATATAAAGGAGATGTACAGGGGGCGTGGTTCAGGCTACTTGATTGTGAGGGTCCATTCGACTATCTCTCAAGCAGCGCAGTGGTTAATGTTTGTAAACTGCCATGTTCAAAGTCACCTGCAGGGGGCAGTAACACTCTATTCAAGTTTAAACCTCAGATATGCTGCAAAATGAAATACTGCAATCAAAACTACAAAAACATTTATCAAAATCTGACTTTTGCTTCAAATGGCACACACTTCATTCATGTGATCAGATTTTGGTCCAACCAACTACATACTGCTGAGCTCAATCAAAAGCACATTCATCTTTGTGGGCCTTATCATAATAGTTCCTTACGTAAATAATTCTGCAGAAATATGTCCAAGTCTACAGAAATATATAATATATTGTTGAAACAAAATTCTACATTTTTCTCCAGAAACCAGTGGACAAACAAACCAGCATATCCACAGTACATACAGTATACATTACAGTGAATATGCTCTCTATCGAATTCAGTAAACAGAAAAGAATTTTGCGGAAAGAATATACAGGGGACACAATCACAAACAATCAGAGGAAAGAAAAATACTTAGGTTGCATCTCGCCACCTAGCTGAGTCTGGCCACAGCACCTTATCAACATCACAGGCAATATCTTCCCTGGCTAGACGGTGCTTGCATCCTGATTGATGAGTTGACAATTGAGCATTTAGGTGTTTGGCCAGGTGGCACGTGCATTGGATAATTGGTCCATGGGTGTAGCATTTTGAATGGTAGTGTTATGAAAAGGCAAACAAGTAACCTTATGTCATATTCCTGTGTCTTATGTAGATAACTGTGTTTAGTGTTTTGCAAAACACTGTGTGTAGTGTTTTGAAAAAGGTGTGAGGCTGAGAATGTGCTGTGGGTCGTGCAGTTCTGGGCTGAGGAATTGCTCTCTTGAGTGTCAGTTTCAATAACTGTGCTTTATGTGTCATTTTAGCGTTTTAGCAATGGAAAAAAACGAACTCAGAAGTTTGCCTCGGAACTTAACTTAAAGGAGGTCCCGTGGATAGTTTGCAAAAATCCTCACTTTTCTGTGTCGGTCAAGCATACAGGTGGTGCCATGGCAACCCACTCTTTGGTTCAACTTACCCATGACCCTTGCATGCACTTTGACCCTGGCACAGACGTCCTCCTTGCTCTCGCTGAGCAGCAGCACCTCCTCACACAGCACACCCTCCTGATGGGCCATGTACTCACAGGTGACCCTCAGACCTCCTGGAGAACCGGCACAGGAAAGGGAAAGTCAAGACAGGGGTAAAGAAGACGAGACAGAGAGAAAGAGGATTTTTTTTTCTCTCTCGATTGCCTACGTCCGACTAATCTTTCTCCAGTAAGAGAAGGTGTGTGTGTGTGTGTGTGTGTGCGTTTGTTTTAGTGTGAGTGATGTCTGTGTGAGTGTGTGTGTGTGTGTGTGTTTTAGTGTGAGTGATGTGTGTGTGTGTGTACGTGTGTGTGTGTGTGTGTGTGTGTGTGTGTGTGTGTGTGCGTGGGGGGGGGCTAAGTAAAAGTGTTTGGTTTGCCATTAACTCACTTGTCATCCTGACTTCCTCTATCCGTCATTCATACTTCCTTCTTTTTTATCTATTCATTTCTGAATTTCCGTTCTATCGCTATCAGTTCTAATTAATATCAGCAGTGTCAAGCAAATGTCAAAGTAGTGGCAATACAACTATTAGAGGACAAACACACAAGCAGACCTGACAAATAAGTAAACTGTCATAAATAGCATCCTTAACATAGTTACAAAAACACACTTATATGCACAATAACACACGATCTCTCGCTCTCGCTCTCGCTCTCGCTCTCGCTCTCGCTCTCGCTCTCGCTCTCGCTCTCGCTCTCGCTCTCGCTCTCGCTCTCTCTCTCTCTCTCTCTCTCTCTCTCTCTCTCTCTCTCTCTCTCTCTCTCTCGCTCTCGCTCTCGCTCTCGCTCTCGCTCTCGCTCTCGCTCTCGCTCTCGCTCTCTCTCGCTCTCGCTCTCGCTCTCTCTCTCTCTCTCGCTCTCTCTCGCTCTCTCTCTCTCTCTCTCTCTCTCGCTCCCTCTCTCTCCCTCTCTCCCCCTCTCTCCCCCTCTCTCCCCCTCTCTCCCCCTCTCTCCCCCTCTCTCCGCCTGTCTCTCTGCCTGTCTCTCTGCCTGTCTCTCGCTCGCTAGCTTGCGCTCGCTCTCTTTCAAACATACACATTTACATACACACAACACACTCTCGCACACTTGCACACTTGCATAACATCACGCTCTCAAGAGTGATTTGGGAACTTTCCAGCTCTGATTTGTGCAGGAGCTCGCCTGGTTTGACCTTCTCGCACACCAAACTTGAGAACCACTTAGTAATGTGAATCAACTCCAGCCCTTGTCTATGTTAAAGTTGCTAAAGGGCCATGTTAGACATGCACAATGCAAAAAAACTGTAAGGTTAGTTTAGATGAACCGGAGAAATATATGAAGATTTTTGTGTGGTTTCCATGTCTTGTTTTTACATACACATCCAGCAACATTTTTACTTTTTTTAATAAACGTGCAAAAACATATTGAACCTTGACCTCCAAGGCGGAGGCCCTCAATAGGAGTTGGGTATGAAAACGTTTCATGCTACACAAGAACAGGTTGGTTCTTTGTGAGATTAGCTCGGCTAAGACTTGGTGTAACATACTACGTCCCAGCCTAACGCTTGGCTGGGATTGGGGCTACCAACCAGAGAGTTTAGTGCTCCCATACCTTCTGGGACTGGTGTGATATCAGTGATGCGGAGGTGGGGGCTGGGTACGGGCGCTGGACACACATCCTGCCCCAGGGCGGGCATCTCAGGCAGGGTGAACACAATCTCATATCGGTGCTGGGTCTTTAGAAAACCAACCTGGGGGAGAGTGACAGAGTGACAGAGTGACAGAGAGAGAGAGAGAGAGAGAGAGAGAGAGAGAGAGAGAGAGAGAGAGAGAGAGAGAGAGAGAGAGAGAGAGAGAGAGAGAGAGAGAGAGAGAGAGATTGTAATCAAGCAGTACCATTTGTAGAATTAAGTTACGAGAAACTGTAACATTTCATCTAATGTGACACAAAGAAAATTCTACTTTACTCATGCCCCATCGAGCGTGTTGTTGTGAACATTTCATATTCACATTACATTTATTTCAACATAAGAGATGTGAAAGAAGAAAGACATTTCCTAATAATTCCCCTAGTCACAAAAAGAGACAGCACAGAGATCAAACAGGGACCATGAAAGAAGAATGGCAGCAAGGCAAGGACAGAGGAGCAGAAGGGATGAGCCAAGAGCCAAGAAAGAGCCATGATCAAAAAAAATAAGGTTCAGGGAAAAAGAGAGAGAGAGAAGGATAGAGAGAGAGTGAGAGAGTTAGAGTTGGAGAGAGAGAGAGTTAGAAACAGATACAGAGAGAGTTAGAGAGAGAGAGAGAGAGAATCAAAGATAAGAAACAGCTCCTCCATCAGAAGTGGGATGGAGGCATCAAACTAGAAAACTCCCTTCTGCCTCATATGGCCCTCAGTGAGAACAATTAAAAACAGAATAAACACAAAACACAACGGCAGCCAGAGTTATACAGAGGATACACGAGAGGAGGGGAGGTTAGAGCTTGGACTCAGCCACTGTCGCTGCATACCGCCTCCGTCCTACACACTCCCACCTCCTTTTTGCTGCCAGGACGGGAGTACCTGCCCCCCCCCCACCACCACCACCACCACCACCACCACCACCACCCCACCCCTCCCCAAAGCCCACTGCCTGTCACCATGGTAACTCGACCAGGTCCCAGAGAGGAGGGGGCGTTTAACATGCCTCACATTCAGCGTGTCCCTCGGCTGATGGACTCCTGCTCCCACTCCGGGGCAGCCCCAATCAAAGGGAGCTCTCAGAAGCAACTTGTGCGGACACACACACACACACACACACACACACACGCACACACACGCAGTCTGTACTGTAACTCTTTGATCCACAGCTCCCCAAACTAACACACAGACACACACTCTATCCCTCCCTCTGAGAACTCAGATTGTCATGGCTGCGAATCAATTTAGAAGCTTAGCGAGGAGTTTATGAAAGAGTCAGCCAACATTATTCCCCAGTCCAAATGACTTGACTACGTCAGAGCAACAACTGCCAGGGAGAGAGGCTGAAAAAAACCACAGAAAGAAATAGGTACGAGGCCCGTAAAGAATACGGAAGGGTCTGAAATTCCTGCATCTGACCCTACCCTGCAGAGGGAGGCGATTAGCCACGATTTGAGCGGAAACACGTGTCCCGACTCTCACACGGGTTAAGCAGGTTATCACAGGTCACAAGGTTAAGCAGGTTATCACAGGTCACAAGGTTAAGCAGGTTATCACAGGTCACAAGGTTAAGCAGGTTATCACAGGTCACAAGGTTAAGCAGGTTATCACAGGTCACAAGGTTAAGCAGGTTATCACAGGTCACAAGGTTAAGCAGGTTATCACAGGTCACAAGGCCCTGTCAGAGCTGGATGCTAACCAACACACCTGCCTGTCCTTGGAAAACTAAATGACCGAAAATAAATGGTTCACTTAAATTTGAAAATTGTATCAGATATTTTCCTTTAACGTATCATGACATTTGGGTAAGTATCCAACAAGCTAAAATGAGGTTCAAGCTAGATGTAATAGTATAACATCCATGATGCCATGGGGCTTCCTAGATTTGGCAGGCAGGAGCAGTTGGCTGGTGCTCAATAGCCGTACATCATCAGCGCTGGGAGGAAATGTACTGGTGGTTCTCAAGTGGTTGGGACGTTTCATTGCTCATCATTAAAGTGATAGTTCACAGATTTTCGATTGTTTTAAATATGTTTTCCATCATGTACCAATGCAGCAGTTTACACATAATATCATCATTTATTGATTAGCAATCAAACAGCAGAGTGTAAGTAGAGTTTCGAAAACGACTCTCGATAACGTCAGTGAGTGTCATTTGCTATATTTTCAAAACTATTTTGCTTTAGAAAATCAGCGAAATATCCCTTTAACTAACAACCACCTTAACCATGAAGGTATAAAGTGACACCCACCTTAACCATGAAGTCATAAAGTAACACCACCTTAACCATGAAGTCATAAAGTAACACCCACCTTAACCATGAAGTCAGAAAGTAACACCCATCTTAACCATGAAGTCATAAAGTAAAACCCACCTTAACCATGAGGTCTTAAAGTAACACCCACCTTAACCATGAGGTCATAAAGTAACACCACCTTAACCATGAGGTCATAAAGTAACACCCACCTTAACCATGAAGTTCCCGTCGGGCTCTTGGGTGACCATAACCACTGAGTCATGCAGCTTCTCATCAAAGTGGACGTGGGAGGGTGCGCTGGCCGCCACCTCTTGGGAGAAGCGAACACCGCCTGCCTTCCCTATGGAGCCTGAGGGAGAACATAGCAACCACCTGAGTGACACGTAAACACAGGCGCTTCGTTACCTGTTTATTTGCACACACAAACACAGTCACACATACACTCTCTCTCTCTCTCTCTCTCTCTCTCTCTCTCACACACACACACACACACACACACACACACACACACACACACACACACACACACACACACACACACACAGACTTTGTTGTCTATCAACAGCAGAACAACCTTGATGAATCACACCTGCCAACCGTCTTTTAAAACGTAACGGAATGCACCGGAAGGCAGCAGGACTTACTCCCATCAAAGCTGACATTTTGAAAGCTCAGAGGGCATGTTTATTGATGTTCTAGCAGTCTTGTCTCAGACTCACACAAAATGAGAGTGACTGAGAGCACAGGAGAGAGAAACAAGTGTAAATATCCGTGAGAAAAGAAAACACGTTCTATCGATATCGACTTGAAGGTTCAACCGGCACTGGCAAACTTGCATGATGATGCATGGCTATGGTATGAGTTTGCTACTAGCATAGAAACAAGTCTAGACTATGGACAAATCTGTCAGTCATTAAGGCAAGAGTAAAGCGGTAGCAGGTTTAAGCAAGCTGCAATTTAAAACTGCTAGGGGTTAGTTTGCTATCCCAGGACATTTTTTTTTCAAGGTTCTTATTAATTATTATTTGGGCATGTTAAAGGGCTGGAGATTGATCCTTCTTACATCTCAATAGTTTAGGGCAAGGCATTGAAGGCCAAAAATGTTGCCACTGTTGCATTTTATTCAAATAATACACAATTGCTCTAAAATTAATTGTTAAAATTAAAAAAAACTGTTGGTTTATACATACATTTCCTTAACATGGAGTAGGGTAGATTACAGAAGACTGACAAATACACATAACCATCCTTAAATGACCCTGACAACATCATTGGAACCTTTTAGAAATGGAGTGCCTTGAGAATATGCATGGCATACTGTCATATTTTTGGGGGCAATAGTTAAGTTAAAAAACGTACAACGGTACTAATACGTTTGACCTGGACTGTGTTTATGTAAAGTGGATTCCCCCCAAAACAGCATAAGCGCAATTAAGCGCAGGCTGTTTCCAGCAACATTTAGTTTGGGCTGATGTGGTGCCTTGAACTGATCTGGCCACAGATTTACTCGTTAGTTTAGCTGTTTGTTGACTGCATTGTGTGAGCAGTAGTGACACAATTACTCCCCACTCCCTCCAAGATTTGGGCGTTTTTTCAAATCACAAAAGCAGGTGTTGCAAAGCCTGTTGGGTTGGATTGGAAGGACCCATTCATACGCTAATTCTGGAGAGAATGAGAAAGCCCTCCTTGAAAACAATAAGGGTTTGGCTTGGTAACTGTCGTCTGTTGTCAAACTGGAGAGTATTCTTCAGGGACAATATGAGAAAAGTATACTTCATTTGTTTAGCCTACTCCATCAATATTACTGTTTGTGAAAACAGGGGTTTCATTCATGAACAGTTACTGACGCACAGTTTTCCTCTAAGGAGTCCCTGAGGGTTGCATCTAGAGTCCAAGCTCAACAGTGATTTGGAGGTCAAAACGTCCCGTTTTAAATTGCCTAAACTATATTATAAATAAAGAAATAAAAGATTGGCCTTTACTATCCAACAATGAGACGGTCACAGTCTGTCGCTGGCACATCAGACCCCCCTGTCCATGGGTGGACGTGTGCTCCTTTGTGTGCGTGCTTATCTTTATTCACACTTGTTGCCCAACCGAGACCGTTTACATTCCATGACCTCCGCCCTGTTGCATCTTCTGCAGACCACCAACAACAACAACAACAAAATGTAGACCGCTCTCAGCTTCCAATTGCTTTACTTGGTTCCCCTGGCTGCGCCACAGTGTCACCGATTAAAAGGCCATTATCTGCTCTGATATGCTCAGCAAGCCGTGAGCGTTGCATGCTCAGCTGTTTACTACACAATGAGACAATGCCTGGATTTGTCCAATAGCACTGAAGATAATCATTGATCTTTGAGACAGGGTGTTGGGGGCAAGTTTGGACTTATCAATGGGATGTTTTGTGTTACGAAACATAAACAAAAAAACGAATTTAAGCGTGTTTTTTTCAGACTCATATATTAAATAGACTAGTTCAATGGCACAGGAGTAGTTTATATACATTTAGCAAAAAGACTCATACAACCTGGTACTACCTGGGGCTTGGTCAACGAAACCCTATGAAAGCAAGTTCTAGCGATGTAATTATCTCTTCAAGGTTGCTATGGTAGAGGATACTAAAAAGGAGAGAAACACGGCGATGGTAAGGACCATAAAACCCACCGTCTTATCCGCTGCTCAGCGTCACAGAGAAGACGTGTGACTTCGAAAGATTCCCTTGTTCTTATTGTAAAGGAGCCAAAGGGAAGAGAGGTTACTTCAAGCACTTGGCAAGGGTTGAGGGAGCGTTGGGTTTGACACACAGCAGACAAACGTTAACTTTCTATGTTACAAACCTTCTTTTCCACCTCTCTCTCTGTCCCCCTTTAGACAGGGCAGATAATCTGCCTTCTCTGGCCACCAGCCCAGGCAGACACAGCACGCTCAAACACACACGCACACCCACACACACTTTAATCTATGTGGAAACACATATAACAACAAAATGTGATATAACACTGTCTTTCTTTAGGATAATCTCCCCAACTCTGCATTTTCCCCCTCCCTTCCCACTTTAAATCTGTCAGTCTGCTTCCTGTTTGCTTGTACTCGGTCCGAAAGCTATCAGAATATAGTCTTTATCCCCAATTACCCCTATCCCTCTCCATCTTATTCTGGTGCTTCAGTCTCTTTATCTTCCCTTTGCATGCTGATATGAATCCGTTTCTAACTTATCCTAAGTCTTGCCTCCAACCACTCACAGAGACGATAAGCAGGCCCTTCAGCAAGTCAGTCAGTCGCACAGCCAGTCAGTCAGCAAGTCAGCCAGTCAGTAAGTCAGCCAGTCAGCCAGTCAGCAAGTAAGTCAGCCAGTCAGTCAGTCACCAAGTCAGTCAGTACGCCAGTTACACAGTCAGTCAGTCAACGCCTGGAGACTTTGGGTAACCATTTCTGATAACCATGGAAACTGAATCTACAATAGCTGTCTCTCGGCATGGTTCAATTTGCCTTAGAAGGCATTGCTCTTTTCTCCCTCTCTCAAACTCTCCTCCTCACACACAGCCTTACAGAAAAACAGAGTGACATCTTACTGCATCCAATGCACATGAAAAATCACCTTTGTATCAGATCACACCTAAAACACTGTGAACGTAGCGTTCAGACAGAGGCTAGGTCTGCCCAGAGCCTCACATAGTAATCTTATCAGGGCAAGTGGAAAGACCCAGAGGGGAAGTTCTTTGTGAGGATCAACAAAGGCCCAACCCTCTGCAGGGGGTGAGAGAATAGACGTAATTGTGGCCACCTGAAAAAAAACGAGGTTAAGTCACCCTCGCAGCCCAGCTGGTCTCCCAGGGTCTCTTTCACCGGTGTGGTTTCTGTTGTGGTTAACGCCAGCTCTCCCTCTCATCTATCCCTGCCCTGAGAGATAAAACCACAACAGAGAATCGGAATTGAGGGCAAACCACTGATCCTGCCGCAACGGTGCCGCTATCTTCCTGCCTCGCTGCATCATAGCCCTCAAACTCACGTGACAGGAGGGTCAATTACGGGTCTCGGGACACTGGACCGTCATCATTCCTGGTATGGGGTGGAGACGATAGCAGGTTTAGGCTTCTTGGTTTTAATACTTGCTCAAAGTGCTGGCATGTTCACATGTGTTTATTCTCATTCCCTTCCGATTGAAACGGACGACTTAAATGAGTGCACAGAGATGCTTCCCCACATCAAGCATGCAGGAGTTCTTTCCAGTCAAGTGAGGTTCATTTCGAATTTTGCCCATCTAACTGGGCAGTAAGAGGGCGGGTATAACACTACATTATTTCTTTGCACCCAGAGCATTCAGTCTTTTCGGATCATTAATCTTCAAGGGCAAAGAGGTGTTTTTCCAGGAAGAGAGTTTGCAGATGGTAACAGCTGGCTTGCTGGCTGACCACTCAGGGCCAGTGATGTCATCAAGATGAGACCAACAGATAAGAAGAAGAAGCAGGCAGAATTGAATGGAGACGCTATTGAACAGAGACCAAAGGAACCTGATCTTGACCCCATGAACAATGTCTCGCTGTTTAGACGGGCTTTCACTCTTTTTAATCTCCTACCACAGCCTAGGGTGGTAGACAAAGAACCCAAGTGACAGGAGGTTACTTTCTCAAACGAGAAAAAATGTTGGAAATGTTGCAATGCAGAGAACATAAGAGGACTATCTTCTTTGTGAGGGTTTATCATTACCTTCTGGAATGTTTGAGCACAAAGCTTTTGTAATGCGGCAAGAGCATTGATTTGGAACAGTAATTGGACCATTTGGCAGCATGGGTGACCGATTGTACCAAAATTATGATAAACTTCATTGAACCTGAATTGAGTCATCCAAAACCAATGGCATAGCTTAAAAATATGTTTGGATAAAGAGAGCTTTATGTGGGTTAGGATACAATATATTAGCTTATCTAATAACACACACGCCGCTTATAGTTAGTACCACACACTTGTAAAAGCAGAAGGGTCCGCTTTTCCACACACTATAACTAGAATTATTGTTAGAATTGTATCTATAGTGAGACTCGTAGTATCATTGTAGAGAGTTGACATATTACTAACCGAGCAGGTCAAAAAAAAAATATTATATATACGTATATACACACAGAATTGTTCCAGAAACACACACAGAACACATGTCAATCAAATACTCAGCAAGAAAATAAATTAGATTTAATATTTGGTGTGAACGAGTATTAAAAGGCTGGGGGGTATAACCTTAGCTGAAGTTAAAGGGGGTAATTTTATTTTCTCTGCCCACCTATCATTGCTTTAACTGTGTATGCGTTGATCCGATTAAACCGCTCTCAGTCTCCCTTTAATAAAGCACTGACATGAAAATGAATTTCTCTTAATCTAGCAGTGATGACCTAATTTAAAATCTGCATGAAAGTCCCCACAAATAGAGGGTATAAAACACTCACTCTTTTTAGCAGTGGCCATGCCTGTGAATAGTCTAGAACTGTCACAGCTTTGTCATCGTCTCAGCAAACCGACCTCAAATCCACCCTGGCAAACAAAACCAACAAAGAAAAAGAATTACACAAGGGATTAAACAAAAAGGACGGGTTATGGTAGAGAATATATAAAGGTACAGGACGTGTACAGGGTTACAAAGGGTGGTAGAAACTGACAAGGTGCAGATACTAATGACATGAGAACATAGAGGATTCCCAAGGGCCCCCTGGTGATTTTTCCACTGGGTAAGTCGAAGTGCAGGTTACCATATGGTTCAATAGCAAGCCCAGCTGTGCTGGAACCCTGGAGGACATCACACTACCGGCCGAGAATCAAATAAAGAGGAAAAACAACAAACACTAAGAGGATTAAGCTGGGAGGCCGAGGGCTGCTAGAACAAGTGCAGCTTCAGACCACTACAATATATCACAGGAACTATCTTGGTAAATTAAAGTGATATTGGATTCTGAGGAACGTTGGGTGGAAAATGGGTTCTTAAAGATCAAACAGGTAATACTTAAAACACAAGGTAGGGAGCCCGACCAAGGGTCTGGGAAAGGGACAGAGCATGTGATGGAGTGTGGTAAAAACTGTTTGGGATCGTCTCAAAATGTCTGCTTATTGTCCTATCCTCTACAATTGCCTAATGTGGAGGAGGACACAACTTTTGAGAGTAACAGTATATTCCGCATACAGTTCAACTTTCATATTGAAAACATTATTTGATACTATAAAAACAGACTTCCAATCGAGAGGGAAAAGGTTCAAAATGAAGGGACTATGAACCTTTTGGCTCATGCTGGTTTTCCCAGTCCTTTTTATATGTTTTTTATAATTTTCTTCTATTGAATCTATATCAGGGAAAAGTAAATAAATGTGTACGTTGGACCAATTGAGGAAGAGAACCAAGATGCAGGAAAGGAGGCTACTCACCCCTAAGAATAAGTCAGAGCTACTTGTAGGTCGAACTTTTCGGTTTGGATTCTGTTTGTCTGGGAAGAAAATAACCTCCTGCAAAGGAATCAAGCGGTGATAATCTCTCTTTCATTCCCCTCACAGTAAGAATAGATTACATGCTTGTTCAAATTGGAACGATTTGCACTACCAATTATAACTTTCACAGGGCCCACTTTATTTACATTTTTGTGGAATGTGTTTCTATGAGCTTATCTTAATAGCTTAATTGGTCACTGTCAGTAAACAGATAGTTATCTAAGGACTCATGCATAGAGCCCTCTGGCATTTAGCACCCTGTAGTGTTTGCATGGTACACTTCCACTGCACAGCACTGCCTAAATATGGCTTTTAGTTTGACACAGATGTTCGGGTCCAGAAAGCCACACACATATATTAAAGCAAGCAAGTGCAAACAAGTCAAACCTCCAAGGATGCCAAATAACAACCAGAGAATTGACTCCTGACTGTTGCATTGTTTTATAATTTCATGGTTAGAATTTTAATAACAAACTATGGCATAAGAAATCACCCCCAAATAAAATGTTAACATTGGCAATATCCACCGTAGAAGTTTCAAGATGCTCTCGACTGTATCACACTAAGTGGGCCATACATCCATAGACAATTCCATCGAATTAAGGGTTAGGTGGAGGGTGGAGGGGTAAGAGTTTTTGAAAAAAGTAGCCTACGGTAATAATACCCCAAAAATGTACGATGACAACTGAGCTCAGTATAGTATCAGGCAAAGCAGTGCGATATCATGTTACCGTGATCATCATGTAACTGTGTTAACTGTTAAAAATGAAATAGAATAAAAATAGCAAGCTAGAAGGAGGAAACTGTTTCACAGTTGGACATTTGAAGAGTCCTAAAAGTCCGTACACCACAAAATTGCCGCACAAGAAATTAGAAATGACGTGAAGGAAATTAAGAGATAAACAACCAAGCAAGAGATAAACAACCAAGCAAAATTATCAATAGAACTAGAAAACGTTCTTGATATGTTTGTCTTGAAATAAGTAAAATAATCCACCATCCACAATTGTAAGTCATGGTCAAAACTCCAAATTACGCTAGCACACTGAAAGTTTATGTTGATCTCACACTCCAGCTATTGAAAATTATCTTCACAAGTATTGTAACTTACCTACTCAGTCTGAGATGAGGAAGTTGCAAAGTATGCACACAAAGCTATAACTGTCGCTATAACTAAAACAGTCGCCAGCATATGCAGATCTTACAACCGTAGTCTAGCGCAGAGAGTACATGGTAACATCCGTCAACTTCAAAATACGCGACATGAACACTCACTACTGTCAAGTGTACCACCTTCCATGCAAAAAATATTCCGCCAGTTTCCGCATTTGGTCACGTGGGTGACCAAATTATATGATTAAATAATATTTGTATTGGTGCTGCAGTAATTGTGCTTTTAACTGTCAACAATGAGATAGGCTATCATATAAAACCACAGATGATTTTATAAGGAAGGCAAGATCGCTATCATGCTAGATAGTAAACCTAATGTCCCTAACAGGGCAATCAATATGACGCCATCTTGTGGTCGTGCAAAAGTCTAGCTACATATAATCTAACATTTGTCTTAAACTGAGCAAAATAGGAGATCTCAGAATTGTTTCTAATGGATCTCATTTGTATCTCCAAGTATGTGTGACAAGTAGGCATATTGTTATTAATTTCTATTTCAATCAAAGCTCATACAAGTCTCAAAATCAAGTTATCTTTTAATTCCCTTCATTTGCTTCTAAGAGGCGTTCAGGACAAGAAGTCAGGAACAAACTATTCATAAATGAGACAAGATAACTCATTTAGTTCTCTTGAGACAACAATGAAATGTACACTTTTTCCTCTGGGAAAGCTCTAAGAGCCATTGTAGATGCCCTCGTTTTGGGACCTGAGACCTCCAGACTCGTACAGGTGTCCAGGGCCGGAGTGGGACTCATTTTCAGCCCTGCAGTTTCATGCCACAGACCATGTCGTTCACAATTTGGGTATTCTGACATTCTACAGTCTAGTGGACACAATATAACTCCTTCCTAAAGGCAACATTTAATGAGTGCTCATCCTGGGCTGAGGCTTGTATAGTAAAGGAAGCGGATGTGCTTATTATCACTGTGAGATTACAGTAACACAGAAGTGAGGCGTTTATCTCCAAGTGTTGTATCTTATTTGCTTGTATGTAGTTTTGACACAATGAGCTCAATTCAGCAACAAGTGTGTAAGCAAAAACTGTAAATAGACCCCATTTGTAAGGATAAGGGGTGTATTCTGCGTCTTTTCTTCTAGGCCTACTCTTAAAACTAACTCTTACTGTAATATAGAATAGGAATTAGTTGAAAGGTTTACCATATCTTTATTATAGCTTTTTACCATTGCATAGTAAGCACGATTTTGAAAACAGGGCTCATTCTGTCAAAACACACAATTCACAGAAGCCCACACCCAAAGTGCAAAACACCTCATATATCCTGCAAATTGAAATACTGCAATCAACACTACACAGACATTTATCAAAATCTAACTTTTGCTCCAAATGTGGCGCGCATTTTTTATGTTTTACTCCAGTGATATTGAAATAATGAAATACTTTGAGAAATAACGTCCGCTTGCTTTTAGTGGTTTTAACGGAGATGAGTAAAAAAGTAACAGAGTTGATATACAATATATCAACCACAAAGTAACAAAATAAAACTGATCAGATAAAAAGAAAACCCTAACTGCAGTCTAAAGTCATACAAAATGAGAATGTATGACTGGTACGCACAAAATCACAACACCCCCTAACGTCCCTTATATACACGCTTCCTTAGGAATGTTGATTTAGTTTAACTGCAGTCAGCATCTCCTATCTTTCAGACCTCCCTAGGTCAAATCATTTATTGCACAGGGCAATAAATAATGCCATCTGGCTGACCGGTCCTCAAGTCTGACATCTTAACTACCTAAACAGGGAGAATATCACTTATGATGACAGTTAGGTGAAAAGATTAGCCCCAAGGGTTCAACCTAACTAACAAAGGGGAACTTTGTTTGAATTCATTGGAAAAACACAGAGTAACATTTCATAGTTAAGGCTAAATTACATTTTTCCTATCACAAATGTCACACACTTCATTCATATGACCAGCTTGTTGTCCAACCAACTAAACACTGCTGAGCTCAATCAAAAGCGCTTCCATCTTTGTGGGCTTTGTCATACTGTAATAGTTCTGTATGTAAATAATTCTGCAGTGAGAGATTGTTCAAGTCTACTGAAACATGTACAGAAACACAAATACACTGTTGAAACAAAAGTTTTTCTGTATTTTTCTTCACAACAAATAAGTGCAACATTTGCACAGAACAGTTGTGTGAACAAAAAATATGCTGTCTATCGAATACAGTAAACAGAAAAGAACGTTGAGGAAAGAATATACAGAAGAAGATAAGAACGGAGGAAAGAAATGGTACTTAGGCTGCATGTCTTCGCCTATTTGGGTCTATCCACAGCACCTTATCAATATCAAAGGCAACATCTTCCCTGACTAGACAGTGCTTACATCTGATTGATGATTTGACAATTGAGCAGTTAGGTGTTTGGCCACGTGGCACATGCATTGGCCAATTGGTCCATGGGTGTGGCATTTTCATTGGAAGTGTTTTGAAAGGGCAAACAAGTGAATTCATGTCAGATTCCTGTGTCTAATGTAGAGAACTGTGTTTAGTGATTTGAAAAACACTGTGTGTAGTGCTTTGCAACAAATGTGATACTGAGAATGTGCTTATAGTTGTGTAGATCCGAGCTGAGGTTGGAACGACATGCACTCTCTGTCAGTTTCAATAACTGTTTTATGTTATGTATGTATGTTATGTGTATTTAGTGTGTTAACAATTAACGTAAATGGATGTAGAGAGGGAGACAAAAGGGAGATGAATATTCTTTATGTTAATGATGTAGTCTGTACAAGAACCATCGTTCTCATGCGGAAGCTCATCATAAGAATATTAATACAGTATCTATCGTGGGATATAATGTGAGAGCAACCAACCATTTGATTACTTTTACGTCCTATCCTGTCATTTTGGGCAATACAGCAGGGTAGTCACTTAGATTGGCAGGTTCATAGACAGGACACCATAACATAAACATCAAATCATGTGTTGATGTGATTTTCTAGTTTATTTGGGCTTTTATTATTTGCTCCTGACACTACTGTTAATTAATCGTTGATATTCCATAAACAAAGTTTTGCTTCCAGCGGTCAAAGATTTAGGAGGTATAACTATAAAATATAATACAGATCAAAGTACTCCAAGTACAACTTTGAAATGTTATTCTTACTGGAATTAGTTATGCATGTGTCTGTCTGTTTCGTATCTTTCATCGTAGATTTCTTTATATTGTTTATACTGGTAATAGCAGGCACGGTGTTGAAAAAAGGATGATTATTGTGTTATATACATTATGCAATCTGTGCATGACTTCTCTTAAGCATCCAAAATTTAATTTTAATGGTTTAGGTTCATAAAACTGTAAAAAGAAATTGTCATTTTTATCTCATTTAAACATATCTTAACTTCTATAAACAATTTGTACTAGACTTTTCGCATTATATGCATGTATGTTTTCTCAGACAGGACTAAAAGGTCACATTCTGTCTGCATCAGAATATGCAATCAATAAAGGCATCACTGGTAGGATAGTGCCATCTTCTGGATATAAAATTGACACATATTGGCATGGAGGTTACAACCTTTATTTTTTCCAGGATGGACTTAATAAAAAGAATGAGAAAATGACTAACAAATAAATATGTCTTCATTGACACGTTAGTGTTTTAGTTTGAATAATGTCATGAATATTTACAAAACATTCACAAGAATCATGCATAATACATACACAGATATCCCTTTATATAGTGGTTAAAGTCAAGAAATTATTGTAATATGTAATTTCTCTCTGTGAAAAACCTGAACACAACAGTTTTTTCTGATTCAAAATTGTAAATCATATTACACGCGGTATAATTTGAGAACTTTATGAAAGTGTTGCTGAACGTACATTTCATTACAGTGGACTGATATTAAGGTGTGTTTATCTTTTCTAAAGAAAAAGAAGACTGGCGACGAGTTCACCTTATATTGTTGACTAGTTGCTGCCTCTGAATAGGAAAGCAATCTGTATAGCAAAACTGCATGACCGTAATAGCTTATTGATACCCTTGTTTAAAGGTTATAATGAAATGTAATATAATAATAACTTTCCTTTACTATGACACAGTCACACCTACTAGCTGCAGGTAAATGTGAAAGTGGGCCTTCATGATTTGCGTGCCAGTATGATTGATCTTCCTCTTTTAAGTTTGCACTTGCATACAGTCTTTGTCACATCCAAGGGTTCCCCTGAGCAAAAAGAACATCTGGTGATTAAACTGATCAACAAAATGTTGGACCCAAAAGTTTAAACGTTTTTTTTTTTTTTAAGTTAATGCAATTACTAGAAAAAACATCACATCTTTGTAATTTGGTAACCTATCACCTTAATCGTCTTCAAATTACCTTCGTAAACTAAGTGCATTTTTTTCGGATCCTTCATTGCCTGTTCGCAAACAATATCCAGTAGAAGCTGGACCTTCTCAAGAGGAAACACGTCCACGTCTAACTGCTTTCCTCCATCGTATTTCACAACAAAATTAGTTTGACCAACGTCCAGCAGTTCATCCTGAACCAGAGGACAGGAAATTTGTGATTTGGTTAAGTTTTGTATTTGTGTGTGTATGTCTCTCTCTGTGTGTGTGTGTGTGTGTGTGTGTGTGTGTGTGTGTGTGTGTGTGTGTGTTATTTTACAACTAGCCTAAGTTGTAGAAGTTTACTTACATCAAACACCATTGGAGATCCTGTCTGTATATCCCCTGCTCGTACTTGGCTCTCATAATCATTATCAATGTCTTGTTCTATTTTTTCTGTGGACCTGCGTGGGATAGGTTTTCTTAGGGTATAATACTGGGTAGGATATCGAGCATTAACCCATATATACTGCCAGGTAAACCAAAAATGTGTCTTAACAAAGAACACACAAGCGATGTATAGGTTGCCAATGTCTGAGGCAGTGTTAATTATTCACAAATATAAAGCATCAGAAAAAGGTCAGAGAAAGATGGAGAGAGAGAGAGAAACAGAGAGGAAGAGAAAGAGAGAAAGAGAGGGGTTTAGAAAGATTTCGATCTGTTCTTTACGTAGGATTCACCTGTTTAGCTCTGGGATGTCTTCGTATGTCTGCTCCCTGCTCTCTGATTCTGCCCCACTCCTCAAGATCTCTGACTGCAGATCAATAGGCATGGATAAGAAAATTGTTACCTCCTTTGATCAATAGATTGATACTCTGTATGCCATATGAGAAATTAACATATGCCAAAAATATAAACAATGATGACTTGGCAACAGACATGTATTAGGAGAAATCTTGAAAAGTTTTTATAAATAGGATTGTAAATGGTACTAACTAATCCCCCGGATGTCTGTCATGTGATTACATTATCCCAGTACAAGTTTGAGCAAGAAGGTGTGCACGGTGGGTGGGTCGAACAATAATTATACAAAACACGTCTGAAGTAGATTACAAATAGTGTGGCATTTAACTATTTAGCGTTGTAATTCCACATGGGCCATATAGTATTAAGTAAAAGTACTGTTAGTTGTGTTTTTTTACGGCACTGTCGAAGGTCATTATCTTCGTCAGTTGCATTCGTTACCGCAGCCATTTTGGAGGCCTCGAAAGGCCACATTCAGGTAAGACCTAGCTAAACGGCGTGTCGTCGTGTGACACATTACCCAAGGCTGCAGTATTTTACCTCATGAAGTTTTACAATTACTAACGCACTTGCATAGCAAAAGGCCAAATTAATTTCCCCCACTTTTTCATAATTCGTGAGGGATGCAGCCTTCCAGATTTTGGCTAAACACATGCTAGGCCACCTCAGGCGTAGGCTACATATTGATAGCATTGCCTTGTTTTATAACTCCATACATTATTCCTCCTTTAGGTTACAGTGGCAGCGGTGTTGAAATTAATCAGTTGCGGTCAGGGATTCCTCGATCCACCCATTGCCCAATTTCTACCGGTGGATTTCTGAATGCGTCAGGGAAGGTGAGGCATCCGTGACTGGAAGGCCGAGGTAGGAGCAGTTTTGATTTTCATGAGACAACATGGGATATTATTTGGTTGCATTACGTGAACCGTACTTGCATTAGAAGCTACTTAGCTAGCAATGAACATTTCCGCCATGTGTTGCATCGAAATCGGTGGTGGTTGGGAGGGGGGAGGGGTCGCGAGTAGGATTGACTTATGATTTATGGACGTAGCACGGTAAATGTTCAAACATAGTTTATGGCCCGTACGAAAAGAGAAAGCGACTACTTCAATCTCGCAGCACCTTTTATAATCATATAACGCAATTATAGATCAAGTTCCTCAAACACTTGGATACACATGTTTTATAGCCAAATTGTACCAAAAAAAACGTGGCAAATTCTCAGACCTATACAAGACAAATTGTTTATACTGTAAGTAGTCCACAGCCACAGTGCAGAATTACACAATTGCCACTCAGGCAGGGTAAAGTTAACCTGATAGGAGAGAAATTAGATCCATGTAACTTCTGGCACCTTTTTGACTTATAGTGCTCAACATCCATAGTTTAGACAATGGCAATGCCTAAATCATATGACATGCAGTATAATTTGGGAACTTTATGAAACTATTGCTGAATGTACAGTTCCTTAAAATTGATTAATTTAAAGGTGTATTTATATTTTCTAAAAAACATGGTAAAATAACTGGTACTTACATTGGGAATGAAGAAATCATAGATTAAGCTATGAACGGATCCCATTTTGGAGAGAGTTGTTTTGTGTTCTGCCGGCTTACTTTCTCATTCAATTCAGAAGGAGACTATTTATGACAACCAAACATACTTTCGTTTTTAAAGGGGTTTTCCATTGGTATTCCCTGGAATTTCTGACCCTCAACCACCTCACCTTAGATAAATAAATGTAATTTCTTCTAATGGCAGTTACAAACTACCAGGTACACTACTACTAGGCCGTACTACTACCACAACTACTACTAAAACTTTTATATATAGCTTTTGTCAAGCCTTTTGTGTGTGAGTGTGCCTGTGCGTGTGCGCGCGTGTTTGTGTGTAATTGGGCAGTGCAGTACCTTTTCAGGGTACTTTCACGGTCACGTTGGTGTGTGCTGCATGAGGAGACTATTTATGACTACCAAACATACTTTCGTTATTAAAGGGGTTTTCCATTGGTTTACCTGGTATTTCTGACCCTTAACAACCTCAACTTAGCTAAGGAAATACCAGGTACACTACTACTATTAAAACTTTTATGTATAGCACTTGTCTTAACAATGTGACAAGTGTTTTTTTATTGAGTGGTTTAACAAGTTTTTTAAATAAAAAAAAATAAACAAATTAAAAGGTTTAGCATTCGGCATTTCCAACGCATTTAAATTTACACAAGGATTTGACCAGTCATCAGTGTTTCCTCTAGGAATATTTTCAGCAGCGGGGGTAAAGGGTTTTGTTGTAGGCTACCTTGGTGGTGCGCGCAGCGTTCGGAGTCGATATCAATAGGAATATTTTAGCAGTCGAATCGTCGACTAATCGGGGTCACCCCTACTTATGTGACACAATACTAACAGAGATCACTTTGATTGTATTTTGGCTGGGAACACTTCATTTTTCTGTTCTTGTTTTAAAACAGCTCTAAGGCTTTATCGTAGAGAGTTTAACAGTTTTAGAATTTCAGAGCCTTGTGACCGCGTCCAAAACCACTAAGTCCTTTGATGCTATTGCTATTTTCAGAGTACACGTTTTCAAGATTTTACCCTCAATTTAGGCAAAAGATTATATACAGTGTAAAGCCAATGCGTTTTCCCATAGATCTATCTAAAAATATCCATAATTTTGCTCATGGTAAACAACAACAGTAACGTCAAAGCCGGCCTTATAATGTTTTGGCTTTCTGCCGACTTCAGTTGGCGACACGGAAGTAACAACTCGGCAAATTTAAAAACCTTTTTTCGACAATAAAACTGTGACTTTTCGAAAAACTGGCAATTTACATATTTGTTTTTATTGATAAACGTTTACTATGTTACATCAAATTGGAACATTTAATTGTTTAATCACTCTATTAATAAAAACGTGAAAATGGGTTTGACCTGCCTACTGTACTACTACTAGTTAGCTAGCTAAAATGATTTAAACTGTTAAATCTATCCAACTTAACGTTACCTGTTTTCTTGACCGGTAGTTCTCTGCATAGAGATAGAACACTGTTAACAGTGTTCTACCTCTATGGTTCTCTGTTAGACAGCTGTCACTGAGGAGGATGTCCTATACGCAGGCTTTTGTTTGTTTGGTTGTCATGACTTCGCGAGTGATATCTTTCCATTGTTGCAGTTGTTCATCCTCAAAGCCGAGAGAGAGCTTACTCTGTTCATTAGACTTAGAGGAGAGTTCAGTGGAGCTCCAGTCTGCATGTAATTGCGACTTATTGACATTTCGTAAAATTCTAAAGCAGCGGCGGCAATAATTAGTAGCAGCGGGCCGCCGCCGCTATATACATGTCGCGGAAACCCTGGTCATGCTTTTAGAACGAAGGTTCCAAAGGCTAGGGGCTCTAATGGCAAAAGTAACAAAATAAATGACAATATTATTTGAAGTGGAATGTTTTATTTTATTATTATTATTATTATTATTATTATTAGTTTATCCTGTTTATTTTAATTGTACATTTAAATTTTTTGGGTGATAATCCCATTGAGACCAAGTATGTAAGTGAAAGTTTGTTCGTTTTATTTAAATCCAGTAGATGGCGCTTACTCCCCAAATTCAAGGTACTGAATGACACAAGGTATTCGTTTTCTATGATTGCTTAAGCTCAATTTTGAAAACAGCACTCTTTCAAAACACCCACACCCAAAGTGCCCCACACCCAAAGTGCAAAACACCTCAGATATCCTGCAAAATGAATTACTGCAATCAAAATTGTGAAAACATTTATCAAAATCTGACTTTTGCTTCAAATGGCACACACTTCATTCATGTGACCAGATTTTGGTGCAACCAACTACACACTGCTTAGCTCAATTGCAAGCACGTTCGTCTTTGTGGGCCTTATCATAATGGTTCCGTGTGTAAATAGTTCTGCAGAAATATGTGCAGAAACACAAATATACTGTTGAAACAAACCAAGCAACATATCCACAGTACATACAGTATACATTACAACTTTGAGAAAAGAATATACAGGGGGAAAACAACCAGAGGAAAGAAAAATACTTAGGTTGCATCTCGCTGCCTAGCTGGGTCTCGTCACAGCACCTTATCAACATCACAGGCAATATCTTCCCGGGCTAGACATTGCTTACATCCTTATTGATGAGTTGACAATTGAGCAGTTAGGTGTTTGGTCAGGTGGCACGTGCATTGGACAATATGTCCATGGATGTAGCATTTTGAATGGTAGTGCTTTGAAAGGGCAAACAATTGACTTTGTCATATTCCTGTGTCTTATGTAGGTAACTGTGTTTAGTGTTTTGCAAAACACTGTGTAGTGTTTTGAAAATAGTGTGAGGCTAAAAATGTGCTTTTAGTTGTGCAAATCTGGGCTGAGGAATTGCTCTCTTGAGTGTCAGTTTCAATAACTGTGCTTTAAGTGTTATTTTAGTGTTTTAGCAATTGAAAGAAAATGTAAACCTACACCGATCAACCAAAACATTAAAACCACTGACAGGCGTAGTGAATAACATTGATCTTCTCGTTACAATGGCACCTGTCAAGGGGTGGGATGTATTAGGCAGTAAGTGAACAGTCAGTTCTTCAAGTTGATGTGTTGGAAGCTGGAAAAATGGGCAAGTGTAAGGATCTTAGCGACTTTGACACGGGCCAAATTGTGATGGCTAGACGACTAGGTCAGAACATCTATAAAACTGGAGGTCTTGTGGGGTGCAGTGGTTAATACCTACCAAAAGTGGTTCAAGGAAGGACAACCGGTGAACCGGCGACAGGGTCGTTGGGCGCCCAAGGCTCATTGATGCGCGTGGGGAGAGAAGGCTAACCCGTCTGGTCCGATCCCACAGAAGAGCTACTGTAGCACAAATTGCTGAAAAAGTTAATGCTGGCTATGATCGAAAGATGTCAGAAGACACAATGCAGGGCTGCGTAGCCGCAGACAGGTCAGAGTGCTCATGTTGACCCCTGTCCACCGCCGAAAGCACCTACAATGGGCACGTGAGCGTCAGAACTGGACAATGGAGCAATGGAAGACGGTGGCCTGGTCTGATGAATCATTTTTTCTTCAGATTCTGGTTGCCTGAAATACATTTGAACTGGCTCATGTGATCATAAGCCCGGATTTCCTCACAGAACAGAGTCGCCCGGCTAGCTCAGTCGGTAGAGCATGAGACTCTTAATCTCAGGGTCGTGGGTTCGAGCCCCACGTTGGGCGCATAGCTTTTACCTTGCGCCTTTCTTTCCCGCTTTCCGTTCCGTTTTTTTTAAAACCCCTTTGTTAGCCCTAGTGTCATCAGCCTAAGAAAGAACAGGAACCAATGCCACTGTAGACACATTATGTAAGTGAAGTGGATTTTGTGAATCTTTTACCATCACTTTTAAAGATTGCAACTGCCTTGAAGGGAACAACACTTTGTAACTTTACTGAAATGATAGCCCTTCACTCAGAAATGTTTATATAAACTGAAGGGACTATTTGCAAATACCGTCACTCTATGCCATCTACTCATACTCTTTGGTTGATCTACAATACCTGATAGTTATCTCCCAAATGGCAACACTATTTTTTTTGACCATTGCAGGATGCAATTATTAATTTATTAAATATCCCTTGATATCCACTGTAATTCTGCTATACTCGCAGAGAGATATTTTGGACCAGATGTTCATTGCAGTTATGTATAATATGTGTACTATTGGTACTAAATCAAAATTATGCGCCCAACGTGGGGCTCGAACCCACGACCCTGAGATTAAGAGTCTCATGCTCTACCGACTGAGCTAGCCGGGCTACGTGCGTTGTGGTTGACCCCTCCCATTTTCGGTTTATACATACTGTAACCCCTCCTCCATTCCATTCAAGCCCTCCCCTTTCTTCTGGTTTAAGGAAGGAGACTTTCACACTGCACAAGTTCGGATTTAACCAAAAGGTTGGTGGTTCAAGCCCACCCAGGGACAATAGTGTTTTTAAATAATTAGGAAATGCATAGTACAAAGGTTTTGTGAGAGTGAGAGTGAGAGTGAGAGTGAGAGTGAGAGTGAGAGTGAGAGTGAGAGAGTGAGAGAGTGAGAGAGAGAGAGAGAGAGAGAGAGAGAGAGAGAGGGCCTAAGAGGCCCAGTAGGCTAACCCTGGTTGAGCAATATGTAGTCACTCTTTACAGACATAGAAGAAAAAGAGATGCAATGAGAAAATGTAAGTTGACTAGTCAAAAATAGAACAAAATCAAGCGTCCTATTGTCAGCACTTGAAAATGGTGAGTTAGCTACACACTGGGACCTATCAGAGCTGTAATCAAGACCACCTTAGTCGAGACCGAGACAAGACCAAGTCCAGGGAGGGGAAGGGGGTCGGGGCCCAGACAAGGCAGAGACAAAATAGAGAGTCAGAGTACCAGATAAGGCTGAGAATATTGAATCGATCTCGAAACCAGACTCGTACTACAGAGCATGAGTACTACAGCGCTGGCTAAAGCCTGGTTTATGCTTCTGCGAAGATGCACGGAAATGTCTCTGCGTAGCTAAAGCACTAAAGTTTTGAGCTTATGTGGGGCATGGAATTATATTACGCTACAACCTCGGTTCCCATCCCATCGGTGCAATACTTTCAGATCACATAAAATCACCCCTCATTTGAATTTACCGCCTTTGGTTTTACATCACTCAGCGAACTAGAAAAGCCCCTCACCCCAGCTGGAAACGGCTGTCGTTTTTAATCAAATCCTCTTTGGAGAATGTATATGCGTCTGTGGAGCAATCTGTTAGCATGTTTGGCTGCACAAACATGATGCAACTTTGTCTCTGTGGCGCAATTGGTTAGCGCGTTCGGCTGTTAACCGAAAGGTTGGTGGTTCAAGCCCACCCAGGGACGACATTTTTTTTTTTTATTAATTAGGGATTACAAATGTTTTAAGCCTGTGCATAGACCATGGTCAAATAAAATACCTATTTCACAAAGGAAACAGTCCAAATGTTCTCTCTACAGGGCTAAATGCATGATTATTACAGTAAGTTTTTTTGGAAAGTGCTGCAGTTAAGTTGTTGCTTGCCCCCCCCCCCCCCCAAATGTATTTTGTACGAATTAAAGGGTATGATATAAGGCATGAATAATACAACTTCTCTAACTATTTACACTGATGAAGGCATATATCCGATCAATGACATTGTTTTATTGAATTATTTTTACAGATTTAACCTGGTAAGATGAAGACCTGCCTGAACAATGAAAAGGGCCAACGTGACCATGTCTCAGTGAGTCATTGAGTCAAACTAAATTACTTTAACATGTAATACACCTTTGACCTTTTGTTGATTGTTGCAGTGTACATAGAATACAAGGCAACTCACCTTAGTTTTACCTTATCTAATCAAGCAATCCTACGTGTCTTCAAGAAAAGCACAAAGCAGGTTGTCATCCCACCTTGGTCGAACCGGACTTTACACCATCCCTCCTTTCTGCCTATTTACTTGGGAGCGGGATGTTCCAAGTACTCCTGGAATATTCAAAACCAAGCAAGTGCGTATAGAGGTGTAGGTCTGCTAGTTGGTCAGATGTCTTCTGCCTCATGTTAGTCATCTTGTATTGTCACCATTTTCTATTCCTCCATATTTACAGAAATATTAGCAATGTGTTTAAGTATAGGGCAGTAAATAAATGAACTTGGTAGATTGTATTTCTATTAACAAAGCATGTGTGTTTCTTCCCTAAGTCCCACCTATAATTCCATCTGAGTTCTTCTATACGGATCCTTCAATGCAGTGCAGGAGAAGAATTCCAAACATAGTGAGTGAACTGCAGGTGAGAGACTTAGGTGGTTTTGGCCTCACTTTTAAATTGAATGAACATTCGAAAACAAAGCCATCACTAGGAGCGGAATGGAAGTGCTTAGTCATCACCCCCCCAAACAAACCCATCCACAGTCAATGCAAATCATAAAGCATGCCATGTACATGTAATCTTTAGCAAGGGGTCATCCAGATTACCATAGATTAAAATAATTACCAAGCCAGGATTGGGGGATGTTGGTGTCCTCACACTTTGGGACCCCCTTCTAGCTTTTTTTGAGAGAGATTATGGGGGATCAGACAGACTGGGTCATTTAATAAGATTGTTACACCCAGCAGTCAGACAGTACTACTATAAGACACGGATCATGGAGTGGATGGTAATCCATGAGGAACAGGGAGGTCAGTGTGCTAGTTTGAGTTTGCCTCTATAAGGCACTCAGTTGCAAAACTTCATCACTTAATCACTTTTAGCTACCCTCTTTCTTTTTTTTTAGACCACATTTACATTTTCAATGGGTCCTATTGTTTATCCTCGCAGTGGTATTGGGTAGTAACATTTGTTTGTAGGTCCGGCCATCTGGCCACATGACCAGTAAACTTTTATTTAGTTCAGGTTCAACAGTCAGTTCTTTGTAATTAAGTGTCTTTTCAGGTCTTAAGCTAAAGCATGAACATAGTAGAACCCTTCCGAGCAATTCCCTATACACACAACTGACTCTTTGTGGCTCCCCTCCCCTTTCTTTTTTTTGGTCAGACTTTAGAATGTTTTCGACTAAACACCCCCCCGCCCATCATGTCAGCCTGCCCTGCCCCCCCAATACAACCAGACCCCTTCAGAGCCGGACATCTCCCAACCAGGCACCTGGGCAGTCCAACCTGGAGGAGGGACCCCTGCCAAAGGTTACAGAGACCCCGTCCTAGGGCTCAACGGCAGGCAGTTATCCAGCTGACCCTGGAGGAGGACCAGGCTATCACTAACCTCCTGAAACTCCACTACCAAAACAACGTTGAGACAGACAGCTTTGAAGGAGTCTCTAAGCCGGAAAGTACAATTGCTACAGACTTGAGTCAGTCGCTAATGGTTCGGCATAATCGTACTGATCCATCTCTGCCTCGGGACATGGAGAGGACCCTCCAAAGTCCTAGACACCCATTGTCAAACAGTTTGAAGACTCTGTCCCCCCTCCCCAAACTGAGGTCTGACCCGGAGACGGTGGCAGCTAACACCCTGCTGACCTTAGATGAGGAGGGGCTTAGTTTGAACATGCTGTTGGACATCGGGACCTGGAGCCAGAACGACACCCAGGACCATGTTATTGCAGCAGGAAAAGGCTCTGGGAATCCACAGAACCTTTTACTGGAAGATTCAGGGTCGGCCTGCTTAGTGGATAACACGATTTATCCTGCCTATGCCACTGGCTCTCGTGTTGGTTGTTATTCTACCCAGGAAATCCAACACTACACCGCTGTCAAGATTGACAGCTTTCTAGGGGAAAAACAATCTATTGCAGGGAATACTGGGATTCTCCTGGAGGGCGGGTGTGAGAAGCACTGGGAGAGTGAGTTGGAGGACCTAATGGTCTTAAAGAAAACAAATGTTACGGAGTCAGAGGAGGTGGCTGTCAATGCTCTGCTAGACCTTGGAGATAAAAAAAAAAATCATCATTGTTAGATTCCATTTTTGTTTCGTTTTTTTCATAGATTGATGGATCATTCCTTTCCAACTGACTTTCCTTCATTGATTATGTGCAAGTGTGTGAGTATGGTCTCTAGTTAGTTGGACTTTTTCCTTGTGTTTTCTCAATTGTAAAGCTTGTTTGCACAGTTTTGAGCTCTTCCGTTTGTAAGGTATTTTTATGTGAGTTCATGTTCAAGTTATTTGTCTAATCGTTTATTTTAAGGATCGACTTCCAAAAGAGAAACTTGTTGCAAATCTAACTTTTTCACAAACATTCTTCAATAAAGATTATTCCATTGCACTTCTGCTTTTAAAAACGCCAAAGGGTTTTATTTAAAAAACTACTTTTTTTAAAACCCAAAATATACAGTATACATGCATACATTTACAGTGAACGGTGAAATAAATTCCAAGCCCCTGCATTGACAGTTGGCGACAGGGAGAGCTAGTTTGTATTTGATGACTGAGTGGTAAGACAATTATTACAGCTAAATACATCATATATTATTAAGTGATAACACTTAAAGGCAAGTCAATGTTTGTGTGATCAGTTCATTTATATGGCTCTGGTGCTTCAACAATTTTCCGAAACTGCAAGTCTTCACAATTTCGTGTCATTTTCAAAACCATTTTGAAAAATCGACTCCAAGGCACTCCCTTTTTTGATTTGTCTGATAGCTAACTGGTGGACCCACCTAAACCAAAACAAGAATTCTTCACAAGAAAAGTTCCAAGAAAAGTTCTGTACCTTGTAACTAGATATTACAGTTCTTGTTGTTAACAGACTACTCTTCATCGGGAATAGCAGGAATTGTGGAGTTAATTTCAGTGTGGTGACAATAAGGTACAGGCATATGTTCACACAATGTCAGATTATACCTGTGTCTCATGCAAGTGATTGTCATTTACCTTTTTGTGAGCAGCAGGTTTAATATGTGCACAGGGCATACCTTAAATTGTGGACATTGCAAACATCAAACATAAAAAAATATTGGTATTTTTAAACTGGTAATTGAGAGCTACGTGAGTGAGTTCGGTAAGGGGAGGTGTAAATAAACTAAAAGTAAAATTGAAAAAAACATTCGTTCCTATAACCTCGTGTTATGTGGATAGTAAAAACATCCTCACACACAAGTCAAACAATCTTTGAACATTGATAAGAACATGTTAATTTTCTTAACTATGAGGAATTTATCAGACGTGAATGTCCCAAAATCTGCAAGTCTTATGTGCTGTATGCACTCTTATCTCTCCAGCACGCACACACACACACTTCTATCTAATTACATAAACAGTAAAGATGAGTTAATAGCCACTGGATTCAATCGCAGTCTCACAAATCCAATGTAAAATTTGATCTCCTTTTACATTGCTAAAAATTATTTTACAATACAACCACTTGTTTACAATTAGGGCATGCCAATGGCACTACATGCTCAAATAAATATTTTCAGTTTTCTAAAAAGAATTGTCTGTTAGGCTCCAGTCACCGTTGAGCATGTTTTGGAGTCTTCTGTTACTGTGTAAACTTTCCTTGGACTGGGCTCTACCTCTAATGGTCAACAAATACTAGGACCCGGGCCAAGTCTTGGCATTGGTGACCATTCTTGCGACTTGCATGACACGATAGCGTTCGCGGAGGTTCCGCCGCCTCACATGTTCATTGGTGATCTCTAGAACATTCGCTACTGGGAACCAGCCTTTCTGGCCATCAGACAGACGGATCCCTTCATACATGCCTAAAATGATGACGGGAATGGGAAACAAACAGGATAGGTAGAGAGGACGGGAGGGGAGGGAGTGGAAGAAGGAAGACAAAAGCATAGGAGGATTGGAGGTTTTGATCATGCAAAATTAGAGACACATCAATAAACTGCATTTGTTGAGGCAAAGGATTCAGGTAATTATTGGGTTTAGGAAGTGAAAAATACAGTTTGGAAAATCTGTTATTATAAAACTTCAAAGACATTTTAGATATAAATAACTCAAGGAAAAAAGAACGGTAGTCATTTAACAATCAAGCTCACATTAAGAACATTTTACTTTTTTTATTTATTACATAAAATATATTGATAGAAGGGGACAGACAAGCAGTAGAAATGAAGAAAAAGTTATCTAATCATTGATGATGATCCCAAAGTCCTAACTTTTAGTAGAAATGATGTGGGACTACACCGTAACGGCATGCTTGTGCTTCCTGGTTCCTTTTTGTCTTACCCTCGCTGGTTTTGCGCACCACGTTGATGATCTCAGTGGGCTCCAGGGTTAGCTCGTCAGCCTGCTGAGCTACGTACTGCTCCACACACTGCACTTGGGGGCAATCTGACACACACGCACACAACATTAGCGTAAACATGCAGACGTTACAGTGTAAACCACATGTCAAAATAGTGCCATTTATGTCCCATGTAAGGCAAACACAGGCACATAACTTGTGTTTGTGTGTGTGGTTTTTCCCTGTTTGAGCCACTTACCCCAGTCTTCATAAATTACCTCTTCTTCATCTTGATCAGGATTACTGGGGTTGGGGAAAGCTGCAACCCATCTGTGCATGTCAGACCTAAAACAATTCAAGTCAGCGAGTCAATCAGATAAGTATAGTTAATTGACATAGCTAGACACAGACACACACCTACTGACAGAGCTAGACGCAGGGACACAGAAACGTACTGAGTGGGGGCTTTTAGCAATCTCTCTATCATGCGTCCCTGGTAGTTCTCCAAAAAGGTGAGACAGAAGCAGTGTTCGTTGGCAGGGTTGGTCGTCGGCGAGTCGAATGGCCGAACCTGGACCAGCGAACGGTGAACGTGATCCAACACCACAAAACGCTCCGTACTGGAGATCACATCACATGGTTTATGTCTTTTTTTAGGGCCAATATGTGCACTGTAGGCTCTATACAATCTGATGACAAGTCAGACACAGAGACAAGCGAACTCACCCCTTCTTGCTGGCAATGATGAGCAGGTCATTGAAGAGGAAGAGCTGGACCGGAATGAACTTCCCTCGCATGTTAAACAGGGCCCCTCCTTTAGACAACTCCTGCAGCTCACCTTTCTTTTCCAAAAACCTGGTCTGGGATATTATCGGGATGGCCTGGAGAGCGAGGGCAGAAGAGATGTGGGAAGGAAGAAGGAAATAAATAGATTTCAGGCAAAATAACAATGATGTAGCTATAAGACAAGTAGAAAGTTGAGTTGACTTGAGTTCAGGTCTGCGTGGAGTGCAGTGCATAGCACATGTTCACCTTGAGTTTGTCAAACTCCAGAGTCTTAGAGATGTAGATCAGCTCTTCCACCTGCTTCATCTTCCCCACCTGGGTGTTGCACTCGTTGATTATCTGGTGAGGGGGTAAGAAGGACAAATAAAACCTCTCTGTGTCGGAATTGATATAACAATGAGTGCATTTTTGTTGTTGTTGCTTATTTTGACCTTTCTTTACCACACACACACACACACACACACACACACACACACACAGAAACATCATCTTTCACGAGCAATAAAGTCTTCTGCCACAAGAACACTCCCTTAGGTAACACTGGAAATAACTAACTTGATAGCTACTCAATCTCACATTATCATTCTCCACACAGACACCGCAAATCTCTCTCTCTTACCACTAGGTCAATAGGAAATACTTCAGCTAGACAACATCGCTGGATAATGACGTCACTCTTGGAAACGTGACAGTGGAACTGTCTGAAAGGCCAATGGCTTGAGGAAAGCAGAGCGGTTACCTTAGAAACCGAGTCCAAAGCCTTGGAGGCGATCTGCTCTTCCTTTGTGCCCTCCTTTGTTCTTTTCAGGATGTTCTAAAGAGAAACAAGAACACTCTATTCATACACAAAGCTAAGAGCATTTGAATACTTTTAAAACATGGAAAAGATACTTTGGCATGAAGCCAAAATAACAGTTCTACGCATGTTTGCGCTAAAACAGATGAAGACTAAATGTTGACAGGCTGGATTATATAGGAATGAGGACAGTCTAGAGACCAAAATACTATGTTAACCTCCGCCCTAGCCACTAGATGGCTAAACAATAAGCAACACAAATAAAGGGTTGAGCAGGGCTTAGAGCAGCAGAACGAACTCTGGAGCCAAACGGAGCCTTGGGTTCAATTCAACCAAACATCCAGGAAGTGACTTCCTAATTGAAAACCCTAAATTGTAATGAACAATAAAAAACTGGTTTTTGGATTATTGCATCATGGACATAATAACACCATCCTTTGTGTATTTAGAAATGTTGCTTGGAATGTTTACTAGCACGGTTTCAGTTGTCACGCTACTCCCTACCCACTTGTGCCAGCATCAGGCTAGTCACTCCCTACCCACTTGTGCCAGCATCAGGCTAGTCACTCCCTACCCACTTGTGCCAGCATCAGGCTAGTCACTCCCTACCCACTTGTGCCAGCATCAGGCTAGTCACTCCCTACCCACTTGTGCCAGCATCAGGCTAGTCACTCCGCCCAAGGCTTCCCCATCACTTCCCTGCGGTGTTATTGGACTGCTATGTAACATTCTTAGTAGGGATGGATCAATAACACTTTTCTGTGGACCACGTACAAGTGCAAGTACTTATATTTGGGTACTTGCCGATGCGATGTGATTGTGCTGCAATGTAACATTATTAGATCACCATTTTACAGCTTCTAAATTCCCGCTCACCTCGATGAGCATCTTGATGCGTGTGATTCGCTGGAAGGGAAGCAGCAGGAAAGACATGAAGGGCAAACGTTGGCACTGAGGAGATTCTTGAAGTCGAGTGATGACCATTGCAAACTGGGCGTTGTTTTTCCTGTTGGCACAAACCCCCATCGTCATATCGCCACACATTTCCCAATTTTATGGGGTGAAAGTTCTGAAAAGGAAGTATGAGACAATATCCAATGGCTGTTTGAGGTGGATGCTGTTGCTTACATGAGTGAGGTGTAAGTCTTCTCCTGGTAGATCTGATTCCGGACGTAGACGATGTAGGCGGGGAAGTTGTGCTGCGCGTGGTAGTGGATGATGTCGTTGATGTCTGAGAAAACCAGGTCCTCGTCCATACGGTCCTCCAGGTCCTTTAAGAACCTGAAACAGGAAGCTTTTAAATAAATGGGTTTCTGTGGGTAAGATCGTCGCTGGAAATCTCAGTTTCCCCATAACATACACAAAGGATTAGGTCCCTGTGGTGGCCTTATTGGGAGTCTCTTTGACTGATACTGGGAAGAAAACTAAATGCAGCCAACTTTATAGTGCGCCATCGAAAATGATTATGGCGTACCATTAATTACCTCTTGGTCAACTGAATTAGCTTGACAGGATAAGGGTCAGCATTTGTTTGGCTGCTCTTTTATGTGAACCTAAAGCAGTGACGTTTCAAGTCATACCCAGTGCCTTATCATTCCTCTCTGTTCACTCTTTCCTCCTTCTATCCTTTGTTGCCGAGCCACCTTGCTCCTCACCTCTCGCTGACCTCCCTGACGCGCAGGACGTTGGAGAAGAGGTTCTTCCTATCACGGATGATCATGGTATCCTCTAGGTCGCGGCTATCCAAGAAGTGTTCGGTGAGGACGCGAAGAGAGCGTAGGTACGATGCCTCTGATGTCAACACCTCAAACATACTCTGAGAGGAGAACAAGAAAGGGGGAGATGGTTCACTTCAAGGTATGCAGTACAATGGAAATACCTTTAAAACAGGATGGGTCATCACAAGTCAATACAATGTGTATGTTGCTATTCAAAAAAAGAACCAAACTGAAAATAGCAATTAATGTGAAACATGTCTCGCCAAGATATATTTTGGGAAATTAAGAATGGTTGCCTTACAGACATTTACCCTTAATTCTAATAGACTTATCCCGATACCAACTTTTTTTTTGTTCTTCCTAATCAATATACATCCACATGTTCTTCCTCCAGCGATCCCTTTAATGCCCCACTTTCTTTTCCTCCTCACCTCCTGGTATTTGCACTGTTCCGGAGTTAGTGTTTCCAGCACGCCGCTCTCCCGTACATGCGGCAGGTCCTGCCATAGCGTGGTCTGACCAGGAGTTGGGGGCGCCACAGTGGGACTCGTCCCAGTGCCCCACCGGGCTCCAAAGTCTATGGGGTAGTCAGCGCTGGTCTTGCTGATGTTACGGCATACCGTCTGGCGACGGATCTCCTTGGTGATGACGGTGGCGCGGTAGGTCTGGTACAGTGGTTCTGGAGGGTAGAGGAGACACGTTTTTTTAAAGTTATACAAGTACCTATTGCAACAGTAGACATTATTTTTGTCGTTTTGCCTGTTTCAATGTATCAGAGGACCTTACCATCCTGGAGCCTGGACTCCCAGCCAGAGTTACGGCCCCTCCTGGATAAGGTACCAGAGTCGCTAGGAGAAAATGAAAAAAAGATTCCAGAATGTATTGTACGGCGTCGAGCAATGATATCCTGCTGACCTGTGCCTGATAGCAACAGCAGTTTGTTTAGATATGGGGTATGTTCAAGCAGTCCAAAATATTTGAATGAATAATAGCAATCAAAATAAGTACTTCAACTTACTCGTCATCGTATTCCCCTCCCTCTTCTTCCTCATTTACCCAACACCTTTCTTGTCCTAGGCAGACATGATATCCGCACTCATTTGTAACATCGAGACATTTGAAAGATTTAAGGTAAAAGTTAGCTAGCTAGCTAATGTGTTTGTCTTTACTAACCTAGGGTGAAAGACTGACCAGAGATGGCGCTGAGCCTCCTGCCATCTTCGGGTACGGGAAGAGCAGCTCGCTGGGGGGTCAGTGGACTGGCCGAGTGGCTCATGGGGGAGCAGAGCCGCAGCGAGCGCCACTCCTCGGCTGTGGGCTGGGGCAGGAGGATTCCCCCTCGGTGTACAGGCGTGAGATTGGAGAGGCTTTTGGCCTTTTCCTGGCTTACCGGCATCCGGGGCGGAATGGCCGGCGGGGAGTCTTGAAGATATAGAGCTGTGTCTGAATCAGACTCGAACTCGAAGGAGGGGTTGGAACTGCTGGAGGACATTTTGACCCTACGAGCCGACTTCATGACCTTGGTTTGCGGCACGCCCAGCATCTGACATTTTGAGCTGGTCTCTTGTGGTCTAGGCTGATCCACCCACAGGGTGTCTTCATAAATAGCCTCCTCCTCCTCCTCCTCCTCCTCCTCCTCCTCGTTCGGGGGTGCTTTGATGTGTGTTCGTTTGGGGGGGATGGGAGGAGATTGAGGGGGTTTATTTAAGACGGCAGCCAAGACCCCATGTGGTCCAGGGTCTGACCGTCTCCTGTTCCCCTCAGCCATTATCCCATCCAAAATATGGTGGAACTTTGATTTATTTTTGATCACCATCGCTCCTTCTGTCTCATCCCCCCCAGAAGATTGCCTCTCCCCTTCCTCTTCCCAAGCCTCGATTTTCCCTTCCCCTCCACTCTCCTCCTCCTCCTCCTCCTCCTCCTCCTCGAGTCCGCTCTCCTCCCCCTCATCCTCTTCCTCTTCCTCCCCGATAGGTACCCACACCAGCTTCATGCCAGGCCTCTTGATGTGACACACACAGCCACAGTCCTTTTCGCAGCATGGGTTCACAAAGATATTGGAACCTTGCTCAGCTTCGGCCTCCGGTCCTCCATTCTGCCGAAGGTCCACCTCCTTTCCATCGGGGGCTAGAGAGAGAGAGCCACAACATTAAAAGGTAAAGGGAGTATTCAGCAAAACATCCATAGGCATCCAATAGCCAGACAGTTAAGTCAGCCAGTAGGTGCTATGCAAATATGGACATTATGTCAAAGTCTTGAGTGTACAGCTTAAGATTGTTGCACAGGGAGCCACCATATTGCCTGGAGGATTTATGGAACTGTAATATCGAAGCCTAAACAAGAAAGTGGTTAAAAAAGTTGTTTTTGATTTGGTTTAGCTTTGGCTTTCTCTGAAAGTTGTGTCCCCCAAAGCAACAAGGACCAATAGGCTTCTATTGTTAAAAAGAAAAAGAAATGTTTCAAAAAGGTTCTGTATGACTGGCTGAGTAGGATGCCTTTGATGTGTTATTAGGAGGTGTTGCGAAACACTGGTAGCCAAGAGGTTTTGTATATTCAGTAGGCCATGACCAGCAGCTAAATGTTGTACCGAAAAGGTCGTTCTTAAACATGACTTACTCAGTATTCTAATTACTGCTCCTATTTAACCACATCTTTATATTTCTCTTTTTCTTCACACAGAACCTCAAGAACAGACACGCGTGTTTATGTGTTTACTGTGCATGTGCATGGACTGGTGGCGCTGGGTCATGTGGGACAGTCCCAAACAGGCTCCACCAGTTTAGCTTAACATTAGGTAAGCAGTGAGCTCAGTGTGTGTGTGTGTGTGGGTGAGTGAGTTTGAGTTTGTGTGAAGGTGTCACCGTTTGAGTTTTTGGAGAAAGGACCACACATAGCAGACTAAACATTAAGTAGAATATTAATATATGCAACATACAAATTCAGACAAACATGTGGTTTATGCTTATAACTATATCAGCGGAGCCATGTTTAGACAAACAAGTTTGTTCATTAAGCTTAGCTGTCGAAGGAGTCACTTCAGATTATGACATAAGAGGTACTGATTCATGTTTTGTCTTGATGTGATCCCACAAGTCTTGTCACGTTCATCGTGGTAACAAACAACACCTTGGCCTTTGAAATACCTTGATTTTCCCAAGCATCAAGTGATAGCGTGGTCCCCTTAAAAATAGAACTTTTACCTGATCGGCGCCTGGTGTGGATGGCATTCCCATGTTCTCCTCCTGTGCTCTCCTTTTTGGCCTGGCCACTTGGTTGCCGCAGTAGACGGTGCTTTAACGGCAAGGGGGGGGCCTGGTTTCCCCCCGCCTGTTGTTGCAAGGTGGTACGACCTGGTTTGGGCTTCACTGTTGGGGCTCTTCTGGATTTCTTAGTTGGAGTGTGGGGCCCTGGTGCACAGTTGGTGGGTTTCTCTGCTGCTGTTAGCTTAATCTCCGGATGACTAAATCTGTCAACAATGCTTTTAACTATCCCCCCTGAAGACGGGATTGTACAAGCATCCCCTTCCAGAGGAGGAGAGTCAGTTTGGGAGCAGGGTTTTTGAGCGATAGAGGGTCCAAATTTGGATTCAAGTTTGGGGGGTAAAGTGGACGTTGGGCATGGGGAAGGTTCCGGGAGAGACATATTAGGGTTGGGCTTTAAATGGTTGTTCCAATCCCACGGCCAATCAAGAAAATCGTCAGGCTTTAATGCCTATTTGGGGCATTTCATTATCACCTGAAAAAGAGAAAGTAAAGACTTAACCTTGGGTCATTATCAGGTCAAAGAGCAATGCATTTATCCCTAGTTTATCTACCCTGTTTTACCGTCAAATGATTCATCTTTGCAATTAAGGACATTTCCCTATTGCTATTATAAAGACATTTTATAGATTCACACGATGGAACTCCAAACCACATTGGCTTATCAAATTGTAATCTGCTGCTAAGGTTTAACTAGACTACAGTACACAATTACTTCAGTACAAATCCTATGTGTGAAAATAATCCAAGGAAAGGGACCTTTGACCTGGAGAAAAACATTAGAACTTTGGATCCAGAGGAGGAGCCTTTTCTTTTACTGTATCTTACCGGCAGAACACATTCTTGTACATTCTTGCATTCTGAGAAGTAAATATAATAAAGCTATATGCATAGGGACATGAGGAGCCTTTATGGTAAGACTCGTTAATAGTAAAAATGGAATGATTAAACACTCCATTCTCACTCACTAAGCTTTGCTGAAGAGTTGCAGCTGCGATCAAGTTCCAACAAATCTATGAACTTTTGCAGCAATGTTGATCTGTAAATTTACATAAAAGTGACCTTGCGTTTTAAGGGGCACAAACTCTTTGTTAAAGATCTGTCCGCATTCTTTCAAAGGTAACCATTCCTCCAATACATTGTGTACTCGTGTCAGACTGACACGTGCAACCAAAATACCTGACATATTTATTCGCTGTATACACTATGTAGCACCACTTTAGCTATACTAACTACTACTATTTGTTCAACTCTTGGCGTTACATAATGCAGCAGGTTTAACAAAGGCAGGTCAAGAATAATAGCAAATCTGCTCAATGCCTTCACTATCAATAACTCTAAGCCTAGAGCCTATGCTCTAGATGAATGGACAAAAGCAAAGAAAGGGTTGGAAAGGGAATTAGATAAGGGAGAACTACAATTTGTGATTTTTACCTGTAACAAATGCCAATTGTAATGCTCCAGTGACAATAAAGTGAGAACATTTTTTGGTTTTGTAAACATATTATGCTACATTCTTCACAGCCAAATGATTTCCGTTAAAAGAAGCTGAATAAGGAAGAACACTGAGTCATCCAGCAATGACGCAGTAGCGGCTCGAAGACTTCAGGAGATTTTATTGCATTGCTCTGGGCAACTCCTCAAGGAATTCCTTAGACTTGAGCTGAACACATTTGCTAGACATCGTATGGGTATAGCTAAATAGTGCTTCCAAACACTTTTTAAGTAAGGTCAATTCTGAATTCTGTTCATTTCAATTTATATGTTTAAAAAAAAAACTATGAGCGGGTGAGTGGATTAAATAAATAACATTTAAAGAAATCTAATACATTTTTGAAATTAAATTAATTTGAAACAAAACTGAAGCTATAGATTTCTTAGCAATTTTAACCTAAAACAACTATAATTTTGCATTTGCTTTGAATTGTCAGGATTCACTATTCGTAGTGTATTGAGGGAGAGAAGCAATACAATCTTATGTATTATCAAATGACCAATGATTAAGTCATCTGTGCCAGTCAAGGTGCCTGGATATATTTTGTGCACTTTACCTCATCTCTCACTATTTTCTTTACTTCTTCACCGTAATATTAATCATTGACCGGGTCTGCAATAAAAATGGACCCTGCCATTTTCCATACTGGAACGCATTGTTTCCAGTAAATATGTATCGAGACCCCAACACCACCCTGGGTCTACAGAGACGCATCATTTATTAGAGGCTGTACTGCCATTAGCTATAGCTATGCCAGTAATGTGTGACGCTGATGCTGTGATCTCAAACTTGGTGAATAAAACTGACAGAACTCCACTGTCTAGTCAGACTAGTTAGTGAGGGTTAGAGTATGACATGTATGCATGCTGCAATGTCACTTTTAAGTGTCAATGGTATTACTTTCATTTTGACTGAAACCCTTCTATTACATAAATTGTGAAATTTGGGGGGGATTTGACCAATTATTCCCACCACTTCACAAATTAGTTTAGTTTTGTTGTCACCTGAAGTATACATCCATTTTTAAATCATGCATAGCTACACAACATTTTTCAAGCTTTAAAATTCCCATTCTTGTAGTTCCACAGTAGTTGTGTGAGCTCATGGTTTAAGTTGCCCTGGAATCTCCCTGTCAATTATGAAACATGAGAGTATTAAGACACATAAAGCAATCAGACCATTTGAACACATCTACTGGGTCAATGTGTTTTGTGTAGGTATGTGTGTGGCTAATGGCTTTAGTGTATTGTTTGGCCATGATACCTTGACCTGTTTTTCTCAATAACAACATGTCTATTAGCCCAACACATTTAGCACATGTTTTTCTTTCGAATTTCAGCTATATCTCTCAACACCACGAGGCCAGTGTACAAACGTATTAAGAGATATTTTTTTAATCCTAAAGTAAAAAAAAGGCAGAACAGTAGTAAGTGCTTAAGTGGACCTCCAACATCCATAAACAAAATACTGAGTATGTACAGTAGTGCTGGGCCATCTGCTCCTAAGCGTTTGGGTAATGGGTCAATGTGTTCTATAGGGAAGAGACATCTGGAGCACGGGGCACTGACATCGAGAGCTATGCCGACTGACTCACTAGCTAGCTATAGCCCAAATGATCATTTAAAACATTAAATTTTTTACCAATGTGCAAAAAAAATATGTATATGTGTCTGTGTGTGGGACTGTGTACCTATGCAGGTGGCTTGTTATTGTATTTTCTATTTCAGTATGTATTACTGCATTGTGTGATTAAATGTTTGTATTGCTGTGTGCTCTGGTTGTATGCCAGTTCCACTCTGGCCAGGAAATGAGGACAGAAAAGGTGTACTGGAAGTGAAATTACATATAGGCCTACACAGCAATCACAACGATTCAAATTCCCAATTAATCTGAATTCGAGTGCTTGCCTATGTCGAGGAGTCACATATCCTTTATAATATAGTAAGTCAAGACATTGCCGTTAAAAAAAAGGCGTTGAAATGGCTTAAGGCTCAAGGTGCCATTAGTCTGTTAATCTGTCATGTGTCAACTGTCAACCAAAGAAGTGGGCTCACTTACCAACATAAATATGATTCCAAGTCTTCAGGCGCCGAAAATACTTATTTGGTTAGCAACATTGTTACTTTGAGCCTTTATGAATCTCCGTCATTGAGCCGGACATGTCTTAAATGAAAGATCACATCTACATCAGGTCGTGTAAACTTCACTCGCCCACAACGAGCTAGAAAATGAATTGTATTATTAACATAGCCATTCACACCTAAACAGCTTGAATTAGTCAGCTAATATTCCTTGTTGTTCGTTGTCCGTAGCTTTACATCCGTTTGTTGCCAGTTCTTTGTTAGCAGCTTCTGTGGATCCGATCAGGCAGTGCAACCCCACAGTCCCTACCCCCTCGGGATTTCTCCACCCCTAGCGTTCACCTCTCTCTTCTGTTCATCTGCTCAAAGTTCCCTGCTTTACGGTCACTGAATCCGAGCGAGCTTTAAAACAATGAAAACGGCGCAAATGGAAGCAGTGTTATGTTAGACCAGACACACTGGATAACCGACAGTTTATTTAAATGTATATGCAAACGATTCTTGTCTTATTGAGAAGTTCTTCTTACTGTCGAATGGTCTTAACATTTCTGGGCGATAATACAGAACAGCAACCATGATAAATTAATTCGTTAATGCTGTAGGCCTACGTAAAGAAAATGCTTATAGGCTGTCCTCTCGTTAAAGCGTGTATGCCAGTGGATGTGAAGCCTCGAGGAGCATCACTCCCATCTAGTGACAAATATTGGAATAAGCAGACATATAAAGCCCATATGTAGCATCTCTTTGATCAAAACTGTAAGCAAGGCATTTGTTGCGTGCAAGCTATGCCCAGCTCAACATATTGTGTTTTCTCTCAGAACATAGAATTAAAGCAACTTTTGCTAAGTTGTGAGAGGGGGTGTTGCTGAATACATGATGATTAATTAACAATACTTTAGGATTGCAATTCAACATTTTGGAATGCAAATTATAGCCTAATTATAATGAATGAGAAGTAGACCCGGCCATTACAATTTCACTGTAAAAGTTGCAGTGTGTGATCAAAAATCATGTAGATGTTAAAATAGTTTTAAATTATAATCACAGGCACACCTGCTCACTTTTTATGCAGTGCTATAGAATAAACTAAAATTAATTTATTGGTCAAAAACAGCTTGACTAAAGTACTATTTAACTCGGATGCTCTAGACGCGCAAACATACTGCGGCATTTCCTCGTTGTATGCATGAAATCCCTCCGCCGCAAACGAAAAGCTCTAAACCAATCAGTGGTGAATGCGACTGGCGTGTATGTTTACACCACTTGCCAAGGAACGTAATAATAGCTCTGATACATTTCCTCTTTAAAAGGTATGAAACGTATATTTTTGTTCTTTACAATTGACGTGCATGTGTGTGTGTAAATAAAGAGCCTTAATGCTATCAGTATGTAGTTGCAAGGTAGCAGTTTTCTTAACTTGTGAGCATAGCTGACAAGTTAGCAACGTTAGCTAACATTACCAGCGCTCCCTACCGTTATATGGCTGGCCAGCTATAATAATCCCTCCACTGCTCTAGCTAACCAGCAACTGTATCTAGCTAACGCTAGCTATGGAGGGTTGGCCGATTATCCGAATGTGTCTATAAGCCAACGAAGATAACTAGAGATTCCGCAATCTTTTTTAAGTAAAAGGCCAATATCACCTAAGTTCCCTGTAACTAACGTTTCTATTTAGCTAACGGTATTTGGTTCAAGATACGCAACATCCTAGTCAGCAACGCTTCAGCCTTCTATTGACACCTGCATGCCTTGACTGTCATGGGTTATCCTTTCCTTGCAACCTGGCCTTTTATGTGGAGTAACGGTGGTTAGCGTTTGGAGCTAAAGCTAATTGAGCAAGGAGGGGGACAAAGTCTTGAAAGGAATCGTAATAACAAACAAAAAAATAACCCTGTCCGCCGTTTTGTTATGTAACTTCACAGTCTTTGCGCTTATGTGAGCTTTTGTTTGGCCATATGTTTCAATGTTGGTTGTTTATGTGTTTCTGCTGATCTGGTTGCAGTGTGCGAATTGAGTTAACTAAGCACTGTGAAAAGGGGGGCTTGGACTGTTGTGTGTATGTGTATTGTTGTTTGTGTGTGGTTTTGCGCCCAGTGGGAGACTGCTACTCTCTCTTTCGGGGCGTCCGAAGGTGCCAATTAGTCCCTATGTCCCTAGAGCAGGTTAGCAGGTTGGTTTTGATGAAGGTTGCTATCCATAGCAGCAGGCATCTATTTACTGCTACTTCCCCACTGACACACTGCAGGCGCCTTGAGGGCTTGGGTAGCGGAGAAGGACCATGTTTTTGTCGTGTGTTGATGAGGGTCAATGAATTGAGAAAAGGGGAGGCGTTAGAAATGAAGTGAGATGGAGATGATATTGAGCAGATGCTGGTCCTTTAAATTACCCTCATGCCTTTTCACTTTTCATTCAGTCATTTAGATAAATATTGCTTCCTTTATTTTTTGGCACGCAGGAGCAGGCAGACCGAGTCAAAGTGAAGCGCTTACGGTAGCCACCAACAGGACGGACCCTCTGGTAACTGACCTTTTGCAGGTAAGCCCTGATCAGCTTGACAAACACCCATGACAACACAAAGCCCCCTTTGTTTTCACTCTGCCTCCTTCTCTTCACAGAGAAGATACTTTTAGCTCATGTTGGATGGACTGTTTCTGATAGTTTTATATCTAATCAGTGTTTTATGGTAATTAGCATGAAGATTTATACTCTTTAGATTTAAAAGATTCATACTCTTTGATTAGAACGTTAGCAAAGCTAAGTTAAACTTCATGTGTACCTAGCTAACATTTAAGCGAACACTTGACTACAATTTACTGCTATTTTAAAATGGAATTGCCTCACATCACATCTCACGCACACTTATCTATTAACATAGGCCTAACATCTCTTTGACCTAAAATGTGCCGAGGCGGTTCACAGATCAACACAGAACAAACACACTGCCCAACACGACAACACTTTTCTTTGTAGTGCCACACAGTGCTGAGATGAAAGCAGTGCACCCTGTTTCAGACACATCGGCAACATGTTTCATTTATATTTAGTATTTTATTCTTTTTATTTAAGCGCATATGTGCAGCCTTTGGAATGGTAACATAGGTGAGATAGCCTATTTGATGGTTGTTCGATATTTTGGGCAGCCTGTTGTTATTTTCTCACACAAAACAGGGTCTTTGGATTCTTCCTTAATGTCCACTCTCTCACGTTCTTCTGTCTGTCTCAGTGGAACAGCGGAATAACTCTTGAATCATGAGCTCAGTGGCAGTGTTGACCCCGGAGAGCTTTGCGGAGCATCGCAGTGGCCTCAAGGACCAGGAGAACACAGGTAGCACAACTCGTTATCATGGAGTACAGTTACTTCGATTTTCAGGTGTAGATATTCAGGTTGTTTTCATGTATCTCATCTTTTATTTAATTCTCCCTCTCTACTGCATCTACTCCTTTATCCTTCTAAAAGGTTCTTTCTTTGTTGTTCTCCCCCGTCTGTCCTAGGGGGTGTTCTGGATGATGAGGCCTACATCCCCACCTACCTGGAGGCCTTTCCTCCCCTGCCAGAGAAGGGCACCCCGGGGGATAAGTCTGGTGAGCCGGCTGGGGCCTGGAGCAGCAAGATCAGACCTATCCAAGCCTCCGTCATCACCCAGGTAGAGGGCCAACACTCACACACACACACACACACACACACGCATTCACGCATGCATGCATACGTATACACTCACGCAGGCTCACACACAGACCCTTAAATGTATGGTTCTACAATCCCCCATATGTCATTTTCCCCTCAGGTGTTCCACGTGGCCTTGGAAGAGCGGCGCTACAAGGATAACAGCCAGTTTGGTGAGGGTGAGGAGGCGAAGGTGTGCCTGGACATCATGCAGCGGACAGGGGCACACATCGAGTTGTCCCTGGCAAAGGACCAGGGCCTCTCCATCATGGTCACCGGCAAACTGGATTCGGTCATGAAGGCCCGCAAGGAGATCGTAGCTCGTCTGCAAACACAGGTAGCTTGAAGTATATATGGGAGAAATTAAGACTTGTGTGGTTGATGAATAATCAACGGTAGTCCATGTAGACTATTGCAGAGGCATTGAATCTATTTCTTATTTTGCCCAGGCTTTAGGATCCTGTTCACAATGTAGTAAATAGCACTCGATATCATATTTCTATGTATGTATGTGTGTGTGTGTGTGTGTGTGTGTGTGTGTGTGTGTGTGTGTGTGTGTGTGTGCACTTAATTTTGATTTCATTTCACTAATTCTATTGATGTGATTTGAGCAATATGGTTATAACTTTCCATCCTTTAGATACCCGCACCCACTTAGTATCAGTCAGTGCTAATGGCGACAAAGCAAAACGGTGGTTAAGCTTAGGTGAGGAATTTGATGAAAAAATTTTTTTTTACCGTCAGCTCCCTAATGGTTTCTTCATTGCTCTCAGCAGGTATCGTGTGGATGTGCCTTGCAAATGTTGCACCCCAGTGTGACTTTTTTTGCTTAGTTTCGGTTATTGATACCTCCTCCCTTACAGAAGGTGAACGTGGGAGCAGAGGGAGAGAATAAATAACCATCGTTTCTCTTTCTTTTTGCACCCCGATCCAACTATTCTTGTTTTCACAATAGCATGCTATAATTGGGGCAGGACATAGCGTATATCTTTTACTAAACTATGTATATTTCCAATTTGCTACTTTTGACCTCATAGCTTTATCAACAACCTAGGTCTAAACTAGACGGTCTAGCTTTTCCTCCATCTTTTTCTCTCTTGGTATGTTTGTCCTTCTTACTTCCAGGCATCCGCTACCGTGACCATTCCCAAAGAGCACCACCGCTTTGTCATTGGGAAGAACGGGGAAAAGCTGCAGGAGCTGGAGCTGAAGACCGCCACCAAGATCACTATCCCGCGGCCCGACGACCCTAGCCTCAACATCCGCATCACCGGCACCAAGGAGGGCATCGAGAAGGCCCGCCATGAGATCCTGCTCATCTCCGCCGAACAGGTCAGAACCAAGGCTCAAGGGCAGCTGTGGGGGCAGTTCGAGGTCAAAGATGGAGGAAAGCTTGTTGATGATTTACTTGGGTCGGCGTTATGAACTCTTTGCCATGTTGTGCTGTGTTGCTGTAGTACAGATTTTAAATACTGCTTACACAAGGTTAAAAACTAACAAACGCACATTGTATACCCTAAAAAGGCCGTAGCATGCATGGGCTCTCCCTAGCTCGCTTCCCGACTGTCTCGCTTCCCGAATGTCTCACTTCCTGACTCTCTCGCTTCCTGGCCAGGACAAGCGGGCGGTAGAGCGTCTTCCCCTGGAGAAGGCCTTTCACCCGTTTATCGCCGGGGCCCACAACCGGCTGGTGCAGGAGCTGAGCCAGGAGACGGGCGCCCGCATCAGCATCCCCCCGCCCAGCGTGCCCAAGGACGAGATTGTGATCACCGGGGAGAAGGAGGCCGTGGCCATGGCCGTCAGCCGCATCCGAGCTATCTACGATGATAAGGTGAGCTGGCACGACCAGGGTGTGCTTTGGGTTGCTCTCTGTGTTAGAAAGGATGCATTCAATATGTGAACAGAGATACAATACAATACGTGGTTTTACCCCGTACATTTTTTTCTTTTTAAACAAGGTATAGGAAAACTTGTCAGAACTGCGTCCAGTTCATTATTGTGGATATTGTTTCCATTTGAAGAAAAGACCCAAGGACGATAGCTGAATGGAGTGACAGATAGGATATGTGCTTTGCACCGTATTGGAGTGTTAGTGCTGGCAATATAGGGGGAGGCAGAGATAATATGAAAAGAAAATTGGATTCCAACGTTGGACAACAGGATAAGAATGCTAATGTCATTTGGTGCCTGTACTATCAGAGACTTATACAGCCCCCCGCCCCCCCCCCCCCCCCCCCCCTCTCTCTCTCTTTCTCTCTCTCACCTCCCACCTTCTCTTTATCTGCTGCTTTCACTGCCCCTTTCTACATTTTCCATCTTGTCCTCTCTTTCCTTTGCCTTTCACCTTCTCAATTCCCCTCATTCTTATGCTTTCTTTTTCCCTCCCCCTTCTTGTTCTTCCACTTCTTCCTGTGTTCCCGCTACCTCATTTATTGTCTCTGTCCATCACCTCCATTCCCTTCTTCCCTTCCTCTCCATCTTTCTCTACACCCCTTCCGTTTTCTCCTTTCTCCCTCGTACTTAACCCCTTGCTGTCCTCCTCCTAACTGCGTTACATCTTACCCTGGTTCTCGGTGCTCACCCTGTCACCCTCCCTCCTTTCTCTTACGTCCTCTTTTTCCTTCTTCCTCTTCCTCCTCCTTCCTTTTCCCTCTCTCGACCCTTCACCCCTTTCCAGAAGAGGAAGACCACCACTATCTCGGTCGAGGTGAAGAAGTCGCAGCACAAGTACATCGTCGGCCCCAAAGGCAACACGCTGCAGGAGATCATGGAGGCCACCGGCGTCTCCGTGGAGATGCCCCCGCTGGACTCCGCCTCCGAGACCATCATCCTCCGGGGCGAGCCCGACAAGTTGGGCCCCGCCCTCACCCAGGTCTACGCCAAGGTGAGACGGATGATAGGGTGGCTAAGAGTGGGCAGCCTCGGAGGAATCCTCCTCGTAATCAAGTTGGCACGACAAGTTTTCGTGTCTTGAATGCAGAGCTTCGGTTGTGTTCAGTCCCTCCTCTCTCCGTGCGCAGGCTAAGAGTGTGATGGTGGTGGAGGTGACGGCCCCAGCATGGCTCCATCGCTTCATCATCGGCAAGAAGGGACAGAACATCGGACGCATCACACAGCAGCTACCGCGGGTGAGACTGAGATGAAAAGAAAATGGGTGGGGGGGGGGGGGGGGGGGGGGGGGGGGGGGGGGGGGGGGGCGGGGGGGCGTGAAGCAATTTAAATATCATTAAAAGGGAAGAAATTCAGGAGGGGAATGGTAGAACAAAGGGGGTTCTGTATCAAAACTAAATAAATCAAAGATATTTAAAGAAATGTTGGATTACTAGAGGAATTATTGTTAAAATAGAGGCTACAGTTGAGGCAAAAGAGTGGGAACGAGCTAACCAGTACACACCGATTGAGAACGTAGAATAAGCACCATATGGAGGGGTCAGTGAAGATGACCGCGTGTTTGTGTGCGCGTGTGTGTGTGCGCGTGCGTGTAGGTTCACATTGAGTTTACAGACGGTGAGGAGAGGATCAGCTTGGAGGGACCAACAGAGGAGGTGGAGCAGGCCCAGGCCCAGATCCAGGACATCATCAAAGACCTGGTGAGCAAGCACACAATCACACACACACACACACACACACACACACACACACACACACACACACACACTGATGATGATATCTTTTTGTTGGCCTTTAAGCCTGTTCAGTACAATTTTGATCTTTGCTGGTAACCTGACACTGACTTTAATAAATCAAAGAGATTTGCTTCTTTCAAAAATGAAATGTTAAGCAAGTAAAATGAAATGACATCATCTAAGACATTTTTCAAATTATTCTGGGTCAGTCTATAGAAAAAGGTCCCAGATGAGGACCATCTGTGTTTTCCAAACACAACGTTAACTAAACAATGTAGAAGGCTGAAAATATTTAAGGTTTGAGATTTATTTTAGAAAACCTGCATAAATCAAGCATAACTTTTACTGTAAATATTGACATTAACGTGTGTGTCATTAGTCAAAGTTGGTTTTAATGTCATTTTTTACTTTTTTTGTGGCATAGCGGCTATGCAAAGTCTCTCATTTCCTTACAAAGGAGTGTTAACTATTTAAAAAACATCCAGACCCTGTCCATGCTGTCATGATGGGTTGGTTTTTTACATCGATTGAAGTCAACAGAGTTAACAGAGGTTGATTGCGACTGGGGCTTGTTTATCGAGTGTTTTGCGTCTATCTTTGGATGGCGATATGGATCCGTTGTGTAACCCCTCTAAACACTCTGTCCCTGCATGCAGCTGGTCAGGATGGACCACACCGAGGTCATCATAGACCAGCGCTTCCACAGACACCTCATAGGAAAGAACGGAACCAACAGTGAGCGCACGCACACGCACGCATGCACGCACACACACACACACACACACACACACACACAACAATGAAACGCCATTCAATTTCCTGGTTGGCTAACGAACCGCCAAACCTCCTTTCAGTAAACCGGATCAAGGAGCAGTACAAGGTGTCGGTCCGAATCCCCCAGGACTCCGATCGTAGCGGACTGGTCCGCATCGAAGGAGACCCTAAAGGAGTCCAGCTGGCCCGCAGGGAGCTGATCGAGATGGTCCAGAGGATGGTGAGGATAGGGAGGGACACACACACACACACACACACACACACACACACACACCAGGACACCAGAGGGGCATCTTTAGAGAGGGATAAGGACTATGTGGGGAAGAGATAGGAACAATGAATAAGCACTGTCTGATTGACAGTATCTGGAGTGCAAGGAATGCATTTGAGGCTTCATTAAATTCTGTGTTTAATCGTGCTGGATTTTGACATTCTCCGTTCAGGAAAATGAGCGCACCAAAGACTTGATAGTGGAACAGAAGTATCATCGTACAATCATTGGACAAAAAGGAGAGAAAATCAAAGAAGTCAGAGAAAAGTTCCCTGAGGTAATTCCTGTCTAACACAGTATTTTAGTTTCTGCGGATCATATAGTTATCTGTTAAAGGAAATATAAATAAATTAGTTAATATATTAAGACACATTCTTTCAGGTCATCATCAACTTCCCAGACCCAGCCCAGAAGAGTGACATTGTCCAGCTCAGAGGACCCAAGAACGAGGTGGAGAAATGTGCCAAGTTCCTGCAGAGACTCATCGCTGACCTGGTATGAATATTCTACCACAGGGAAACACACGTGCACCCACACACACAGACACACACTACTGCAGCCGGTAACTCATGGTAATCTTCCTGTCTTTGTTGGTCTTTGCAGATTGAGAATAGCTTTTCAGTCTCAGTCCCAATCTTCAAGCAGTTCCACAAAAACATAATAGGCAAAGGAGGCACCAACATCAAAAAGGTGACATTTGGAGGTTTATTTCTTAAACCGTTTTTTTTTGGTTGCTCAATTTCTAGCACTTTTGTTCAGTTTGTAAGGATTCGTTTTACGTGTGTGTTTTTCAGATCCGCGAGGAGACCAACACCAAGATCGACCTGCCGACCGAGAACAGCAACTCTGAGATGATTGTGATCACAGGGAGGAAGAGCAACTGTGAGGCTGCCAGGGAGAGAATACTGGCCATCCAGAGGGAACTGGTCAGACATCTCTTAAGTCCTACCTAAACGTATTGTCTTTCTCTAATAGTCGATGATTAGTTTCATGGACCAAGAAACAAACTTTAAACAAAAGAGCAGAGAGATTATTGATTTAAGTAAGGTTTTATTTAACTGTCCGATATTGACTGAACCACACTTACAATGGGATGTTTCGACTAAGAAATAATCCTTCTGAAGAGACCCATCACTTGCACCCTGAATTACAAATGCATTGGGGTGTGGCCCTGATTAAAGTATCTGATTGGCAGTTTGCCTAACCTAAGTCAAGCATGATATCAAATAGGGACGATATTTTCATGTGCGCCAAATATGACAAAAACAGGGTTGTGTTTCTTTCTGAGAGCAGATAACTGGTTCTTGTTCTGTACTTTTTTTTTTTTGTTGGAACAAATCAGCACAAGTGGATCATCCTGATTTGCTGAGAGGCTCATAGAGCACCAAGGGCACAACCTGCCTTTTGGCTTACTGTATTATCAAACACATAACTGCATAGTCCTATTAATGATGCACACAATTCGCAATATATATTGCTAGACTTCCATTCCATTGTCTGTCCAAAGTTCTGCTGATGAATTCATCTTTGCTTTCCTTTTCTCTCTCTGTTCTCTTATTGCCAGGCCAACATCAAAGAGGCAGAGGTGACCATCCCCGCCAAGCTCCACAACTCTCTGATTGGCTCCAAGGGCTGCCTGGTGCGGTCCATTATGGAAGAGTGCGGGGGGGTCCACATCCACTTCCCCTCCGAGGGCTCGGGGTCCGACAAGGTCACCATCCGAGGCCCTGCAGGAGAGGTGGACAGGGCTAAGAAGCAGCTGCTACAACTGGCCGAAGAGAAGGTTGGGGATGCACACTCAAAGGATGTAGTTGCGTAGAATAAATGGTGTGACGGAGAGAGAAAGGAGTGGCGGTGAATTTAGCGTTTCCCGTTTCGCGTCCGCAGCAAGTCAACAACTTCACGGCGGAGCTCCAGGCCAAGTCCGAGTACCACAAGTTCCTGATCGGCCGCGGCGGCGCCAACATTCGACGGGTACGGGACCGGACGGGCGCCCGCATCATTTTCCCCTCGCCGGACGACTCGGAGCAGGAGCTCATCACCATTGTGGGTCGGGAGGAAGCTGTCCACCTGGCCCAGAAGGAGCTGGAGACGCTGATCAAAAACCTGGTACCAGGACACAGTGATCCCTGTGGTGTTCTGCTTGGGAAAATTCACTTTCGAAATGTTATACACAATTTTCGTACACACATACAACATACATACATTTTTTTTACTCTCACTTTAACTTTATTATTTCAAAACGCTCAAATTGTTCCTTTTTAAAAACAAAAGTAGAGCTCATTTAAGACGCGTCCGACTGTGCTACACTGTGTGCATAACGATCCTGTAAAGTCCGTCCGCCGCCCTCCCTCAGGATGACGTGGTGGAGGACAGCATGGTGGTAGAGACCAGACACCACCGCCATTTTGTGTGCCGGCGGGGCCAGGTGCTGCGGGAGCTGGCCGAGGAGTATGGCGGCCTGGCCGTCAGCTTCCCCCGCACGGGCACGCACAGCGACCGCGTCACGCTGAAGGGCGCCAAGGACTGCGTGGAGGCGGCCAAGAGGCGCATCCAGGAGATCATCGAGGACCTGGTAGGGGTTGGGGTCGAGTTGGGCCCGAGTGGGCAGATGGGTCTCAACGTGCTTTGGTGAATGACCGCCGGGGCTTATCCATCCACGTCTCCCCCCGCTCTCTCTCTCTCTCTCCCTCCTCCCTCTAGGAGGCCCAAGTGAGTCTCGAGGTGGCCATCCCCCAGCGCTACCACCGGGCGGTGATGGGGCCTAAAGGCTGTCGCATCCAGCAGATCACCAGAGACCACGAGGTCAACATCAAGTTCCCTGAGAGAGAGGACAACACAGGTCAGAGCCCTCTGGATCCCCTCTACTCTAGTCCATCACACCACCACCACCACCATACAGGGCTGAGTTTGTCCACTGCTTCCATGGACATGCCTCTAAGCTCTGTGTAGTCAGTTGGGAGCTTCCACTGGGGGGTGGGACAGAGTTAGTTTTAACGCGTTGCGACATCTGACACATGATTTCCACGGTGACGGCGTAGGTCAGGAAAACCCGCCCCAGGAGAACGGGGACACCAGTCCAGAGGCGGAGTTTGTCCCCAGGAAGTGCGACATCATCACCATCTCGGGACGGGCGGAGAAGTGTGAGCCGGCCAAAGTAGCCCTGCTGGTAGGACTTACCCAAACCCCTTTACCGTGCTTTTCTTTTCACGTTAGTGAAAGTGAAGTCAGTTAATAATTAAATGCAGATATTTACATGAACTATTTATTTTCGTTGCTCATTTTCCAACTTTCTGTTCATTCTCCACGTCTTTATTTCTGTTCTTTCACTTTTCCCCACAACAATGGCTCTGCCTTTTGCCAGGCCGCCATTTCAAATTTGTTCTTAAAGACTTGCCTGGTTAAATAAACGTTTTTTCTTTGGTTGTTTTCTGAAGGCGCTGGTCCCCATCACCCAGGACGTGGAGGTCTCCTATGAGCTGCACCGCTACATCATTGGCCAGAAGGGGGCTGGGATCAGGAAGATGATGGAGGAGTATGAGGTATGAACGCCCACAGACACACACTCACTCCACTGCCCCCTGCTGGGCATTGGCAGTCCGTGACGTGTGTTCAATTCAAGACCACCGCTTTGCTTTGTGTTTAAGTAAGAGTTAATCATTTATTCCTTTTGAATAAACACACAAACACATCATTGTCTTGTTTTGTTTGTCAACGTGCGTGCGTATGGTTACCCGTGTGTGTGTGTTTGCCTAGCCCTGCTGTGTGTTTGTGTCTCCAGGTGAATATCTGGGTGCCCCAGCCGGAGCAGCAGTCTGACGTGCTGAAGGTGACGGGCCAGGAGGCCAACGTGGATCGAGCCAAACAGGGCCTGCTGGAGAGGGTCAAGGAGCTACAGGCAGAGCAGGAGGAAAGGGTAGGCTGACGACGACCACACACACACACACACACACACACACACACACACACACACACACACACACACCCATACACATACACAGAAAGGTGTGTATGCACTCACACACACACCCCCCCCTGCCCTCCTCTCTGTCCCCCAGGCCCTGCGCAGCTTCAAGGTGACCATGTCGGTAGATCCCAAGTTCCATCCTAAGATCATCGGCAGGAAGGGGGCAGTCATCTCTCAGATCAGGAAAGAGCACGAGGTCAACGTCCAGTTCCCCGACAAGGGAGACGAACGGCAGGTGTGTGTGTGTGTGCGTGTGTGTGTGTGTGTGGGTGGGTGGGGGGGGGATGTGTGTGTGTGTGTGGGTGGGGGGGGGGGGGGGTGACCAGAACGCACACCAGTCATTGTCGCTCGACCCCGCGGCCCTCTTTCTCCCCCCCCCCCCCCCCCCCGTGCCCCTCCTCCTGACCACGTCCCTGCCTGTGCTCCCCAAGGACGTGATCGTGATCTCAGGCTACGAGCGCAACGCCGAGGAGGCGCGCGGGGCCATCGAGCAGCTGGTGGCGGAGCTGCAGGAGCTGGTCAGCCAGGACGTTCACCTGGACCCGCGCACGCACGCCCGCATCATCGGCGCCCGCGGCAAAGCCATCCGCAAGCTCATGGAGGACTTTAAGGTAGGGTCAGGAACAGCGTGCATGTGTGTGAATGGATTTGAACGGGCTGTCTTTGGTAACACGAGTGTGCACGTGCCAGTGCACGTGAGTAGGCTGTTGATCTGTAGGTTGTTAAACAGTATGAAGATATTACTATCTTTCTCTGTACTTTAGTATGGACATTGTACTGTACTGAGTTTGTCGTTTTCATCAGTCGGTTGTCTCAAACACCCATCAGTGTTTCTGTCTTTTTGGTGCCCCCTCTCCTGGGGCGTGCTACCTTAGGTGGACATCCGGTTCCCCCAGCCGGGCTCAGACCAGCCGGACAAGGTGACCGTGACGGGTCTGCCAGAGACCGTGGACAACGCTATCGACCACCTACTCAACCTGGAGGAGGAATACGTGAGTCCAGGGAGAGAGAGACAGAGAGAGGGAGGGAGGGAGGGACTGAAGGATAGAAGGATGGTTCAATTGAAATGATGTCCATCTGTAACATGTTGTCCCCTCCACTGAGGATCTTTGTCTGTTTGTGTTTGGCTTCCCTTTCTGCCGTGACCATGGCCACACGGTGTTCAACCTGGACACGCTTCCCCGCCTCTTTCGCCGTCCCGTCTCCTGCCTAACCACCCCCTCCAGATGTTGAGCGTGACGGAGACAGAGACCTTGGCAGCCTACATGAAGCCCCCGTCCCGCTACGGAGGAGGGGGAGCAGGAGGAGCGGACGACGGCAGCGGGGGTCCGGCCAAAGGCTTCGTGGTGCGGGACGCCCCCTGGAACGCCTCCGGGGGGGGCAGGGTACGTAGCAGCCTTCAAGTCAAACCTCACATCTTGCTTTCTTTATTTCTTCTCTCCTCCTCTAATCCATTGATGTTCATTGTACGGTGTTTTTTTTTTGTTGGTTAAGTCATTCCCTGACCAGGTTTGATTTAATGTGACCTAGGCTCCTGACATGAGCAGTGCGGAAGACTTCCCCACCTTTGGGACCGGCGTGGCTCCTAAACAGATGTCCGCTTGGGGCCCCAAGAAGTTCTGATCCAGGCCAGGCCGGAGCGACAGGACAGAGAGCCCGAGAGAACACCACTCACCTGGACAGATGCTACTCAGCATCCCTCCCTTCCCCTTCAACCAGCCGCAAAGGAAACGTGGAGAAAGGAGCGCCCTCCGTTCTTTTTCCTCCTATACCTCTTTAACTCTTCAACGTAGACCCCCCCCAGGAGAAAGAGATAGCTCTTCTCACTGTTGTTCTTTCCCTTATCTCCCCTCTTTGAGCTGCGTCTGCCTGCTTCCAGCTGAAGCCTTCGAAAGACTTGATTTTAGACAGTGTTCCCACACTGCCTAACCTTAAACCCCTGAACTGGCACCCTCCCTCACTGCAGCACTGTAGTCATGACAATACAGGTCAGAAAACACACTCAACCCAGCAGAACATTGAACAAGGACGCACCAGCGAAATGTCTACAGACTCGAGAAAAAGGAAAATCTGTCCCAGCTTTGTGTGATAGTCATGGAATTTTAAGCTTAAAGTATGGATGGGGGTGGGGGTGGGGATGGGGGTGGTTAACTACTGTACTGCTGTGCAAAAGTAATTAAATCATTTTTATTTTAAGTTATGTTGGTAGATCACCCTTTTCAGTAAAGGTACAACTGTAATACATAAAGTGAAAGATAGGGTGTGATAAATGGCTAAGCAGTGACTTGTGAGGTGCTCACTTTACAAAAGAGTTTTTCTAGTTCATGCTGTATTTATTACTGAGGTAAACTAGGTTCTATAGTTACTGTTTTCTTCTAATGATGATTCTTAATATGCGAAAGTCATTTTCAAATGAAGGTGGGTTTTGTCTATTTATTTTATTTATTTATCAGTACTTTCTTTTATTTAAACCTTTGATTCTGTGTTTTTTTAAAGCACTTAGCTAATGTCTAGAACCCTAAGAAGGGTAACATGTGTAAGGAGATGTTTGACATGAGTTGTACAAAGAAGAGTCCTCAAGATTTTTTCTAGCTTCTGATTGTTTTCTGGACTTTGTGTGTGTGTGTGTGCGTGTGTGTGTGCGTGTGTGTGAGAAAGAAAGAAAGAGTGAGAGAGAAGGCCTATGTGAGGGTGTTTCTAAGTTGAACATTTGTAGCTCAACCAAATTCACTTTCTCTTGGTGTTAGTTTTTTTGGGGTAAAACCTTTCTGTCTATAAACTTACTGAACCGTTAAACCGTAGCACCATACTTATGTTTTTATCAACCAATTACTGTGTTTCAAGTTATTTTATTTTATTGTAGCCTCATTTGTATTATTCATTCCAACTCCTTTAATTCCTACTCTCTGGGGTCCAGTAACAAAGATTCAGTTTAAGCTGTATTGTTTTAGTGGTAAATAATTCATTTTTATGTGCCTGTAGTTATTGTGGAGATACAGTGGGGCAAGGAAGGTCTTGGGACTTTGGTTGATGAATCATAAAGTCTGAGCCGGTGTAAAATGGTCTGTAGAGTTGTTGACCTACTAGAACTAAGTAGTAGAACACCACAGATTATGCATTGCGGGCCCGAAGCAAGATATTCTGGAAAAAAAAAAGAAAAAGAAAAAAAAAAAGCTAATCTTACTGTTATTTACAGGATGTAAGTAAGGATGGGCATTCTTGAAATTTTTTTGCACTGATTTTGTGTGGGCTCATATGCTCTTGTTTGACCATTAAACTCCTGCCATCCTTTGTGTCACATATTAACTGCTGTGAGAGCTGTACATTAACTTAACAGATGCGAGTGTTTGTTCGTTATAAAATGGAATGGCAACGGCCGGTGCCTGCAGCAGCCACCTGTTGGAAAAGCTGAGAGAACACACTATTGGCCTTAAGAAGTAATTATTCTTCAGAATTTTTGAAAAGGTGTGATTGAGTAAATATGCAACACTGCAATAAAATGTCAGTGACTGGGTTTTTTCCTATTCCAAATAAAATATCAAAAAATAAGGAAGGTTTGTTTATCATTATGTTGGATAATAATGTTTAACCCCCTGCAACCACACACAAAGTAACTTTTCAGACTCTGGTAATATGTGCATCATGTCTGTCAGTTTATTTTTTTACAAATCAGGAAGATATGGTTTTATGTTATGTAACAGCCTGTACAACACAACATACAGAAAAAAAAACAAAAAAATATATCAAATTAAATCTTGTAGAAAGCAGCACTGGGCATTCATAACCCATATATTTTCACATTTTGATTGGACATTGCAAGCAAGTTCCTTTTTCAAACCCCATATTTTTGCAATCATTTAGTTTACACGGCTAATCCTGAATCCTTACACAACTAGCTTGACTTGGCAAAATGTTTGGGGGTTAATGCTACGTATGACACCATGAAGAGAATGTAAGTTGGCAACGTAAACGAAGTAGTTAAAAGATATGCTTTGAAGTGCTGTCCACATACAATCATCAGGTGAATATTTGGATAACGAGAATAACTAAATAAACTCATTGTGTAAATCAATAACAGATAACTGACCGGTGTTAGTTGAATGAACAGCTTTACAATAGTAAAAGAACTGCTGAGAAAAACGACAAAAACAAAGCCCTAATGAATCACATTCATAATGTAAACTCCAGCATTAGGGTTGCTTTATGGCCAAAACTCCATTTCTCAAGAGTCTTTGCACGAGTGCTGAATTAGTATACCCACTAAGTGGTTAGCTCTGAATGTCCTCCTTGGTAAACAATGTCAGACATGACTAGCGGGTGGATCAGAGGGTAAGACGAACTGAACGCCAGTGTAAACCATCTGTGAAAGAGGATGTCAACAGGGGGAAAAATCAAGAGTTATCCCTTCCTGCTCGGCTGAATTTCAGCCCTACACCATTTTAAGCTATTCCACTTTGAAATGACAATAGTGGGGGGGCTTGATACAATGTTAGCTCGAATCAGTAGATTCCACCAAAATCAACCAATATCTGTTAGGAATTTGGCCATGCACACCTCAAGGATGCCAGAGTTTCTGCTAGCTTTTATGGGAAAATATATGACTCACTGCAAAGGGACACAATTTAGTCAGCTGCCTTATCAACAGTATCAAGATTATAATCATCTGTGGGTCCATATATATATATATGGACGTGAAACACTGTTTCGCGAGCCCTATGTGTTGACAAAAAGTTAAGGGCAAGAATTGAGTAAGAGTTGTATGAACAAAACAAAAGAAAAAGTACAGACTGAACAGATTTGTTTAGGCTGCAGGAAGTGAATAGCGGCTAGGACAGGACACACAAATACAAACAGTTTCAGCATTATACCTGTAAACATTTTTCTTTTTTTCCCCCTCCGTTTTTCAAACCTCTCTCTGAGGTCACAGTCTCAATTAGGTCCATCTCCTCATTTTAGTTCTCAAATTCCAGCCTCCCTTTCATCTTTTTTCATGTCTTTGTTGTACAGGTATCACTTTTTTCCCCTCCATTTTGTATAACCTGCGTTTTTTTTCCTTTTTCTTTCATGAGTCTTAAAAAAGTTGTTTAGTCCATGACCGTGCACAGTGGCAGATGAATAGTGGGGGGAGGACAAAAGCCGTTTTCACAAAAGAACATATGTTCCCAGAAACTAAGAGCCTGGCCCAAAAACTTAGGAGCGTTGAAACACAAGAGGTAGAGGGGAACATAAAAAAGGTGATGTGATAGATGGAGAGGGTGGGAAAGAGGTGAGAGGGTGGGAAAGAGGTGAGAGGGAGGGAAAGAGGTGAAAGAAACAAATGGTGTCAGAGACTTTGGTTGATGAAGAAAAACAAAATGGTGCCGTGTCGTTGAGACATGGCTAAAAATCGACCATGAGTATCTGACACCTAAAGTGCAGGCAGTGTCTGTTCTTCTCTGAAACCGCCATAGCCTCTCTCCTTGAAAAGGGTCCGAAACGAAAGAAAACAAAACAAGAACCACCAAAATAAAACCTAAGAATGTTCAACTGTCATCAATCCCCCGGGAACGAGGAGTTCCACAGTCTCACAACGCCAGGAGGTTTGGTTGACGATAAGAGTGGTAGGTCTGCCCCAGGTTGTACGCTCGGGCCCTTCAAAAAGTGTGTTTCCTCCTTCATGCCCTTCCATTCACTCTACCCGGATGAGAAGGCCGTAGAGGAGGGTGCCCCCCTGCTCCTTGGTGATCCACTCAATCTCGGTGTTGCAGAAGCGGGGGTCCAGGGGTTCGCTGGTGCTGAGGCTCTGGGGCCCTACTTTGTAGGAGCCTGGCCGCACGCACACCTGGAAGCCGACCTGGGCTTGGTGGCAGCGGTCAGAACGAGGGTCCCGAAATCTGGACAGGGACAACCGGACATGAGAGAAAGATTGACGTAAGTGCAGAGCCATGGGGAGAGTGAACGTGAAAGAACAGAAACAAAGGCTACCGTAATGCAAACTCAAAGTCAGATGCATATAAAGTGAATACAGAAGAAGGGAAGGAGATGGAGCAACGACACTCACTGCACTTTGGGGGCAAACACCTCCAGGCCCGAGTAGCGCATGGTGGGGGAGAGCTGCACTTTGGGGACCTCCCTGTCGGGGGCGCTGTTCTCCTCTGGCTCGCTGTAGCCATGGGGACCCTCCGCTTTCACTGGAGACACTGAGAAGACGGACGACGTGCCTACAAAAACAGGACACAAGGCGTTAGCGCTGAATTCGCTAAAGTAGTCACGTGGAATTCCCCCGCCCCCAACAAAGTAAGTGGTTCTCAGCCATATTTTGTGCGTCTATGTCCGCCTGCGGGGCGTGTTGTACCAGAGAGCAGCTGGCTGTGGTCCAAGGTGCGCCGGAGGGCTCCAACGCTGGTGCCGTGGTAGGCTATGTGCCACTTCTTCAAAACGGTGGACACCTCGCAATGTGGCTTGATCCTGATGAGAGGGAAAGAGGAGAAGGCTATTTTATCCATGTAACAACGGGGAACAAACCAAAACACTCCCATTACTCTATAGTTTAAAAAACTAGGATGATCAGCTTAGACTTCAAAGCCCACTTATGTAAAATAATAATAAAGTAATAATAATAATAATAATAATAATAATAATAATAATAATAAAAAAAAACATTTGGTCAGGCTGAATGTTTGATGTCGGACCTCAAGGCAAAGCGGCACCACCCGAAGGGCAGTGCGTAGTCTCTGGGGGGCTCTCCTCTCTTGTAGTAGGCCTCGTCGCCGCGGAGCTTGTGACACGACTCACAGTAACACAGGTTGCACTTGGCATCTTCGTTGAAGTAGCCGTCTGTGGACGAGAGAGGAGGACAAAGCAGGAGACTGAGAGCAGCTTGGATAAGAGCTGGGGGCTGGAAATCGATGTGATGCTTCCTTTTAGAGGAAGGATGGAGAGCATTAATAGGAAGAGACGGGTTTCAAAAAATAAAATAAAAAGTACTGGTCAATCAGCGACAGTAAACATGGATGAGAGGCGGCTATTGACAGAGAGAAAAAGACGGGAGCATGAGAGTGGGCTAAAGATGAGTGTGAGATAGCCAGACGCCGCCATCAACCTCAGATACCCATTGGGGTTTTGTTCAACTGTCATGTACCAATTAGGGAGGCTTCGGTTGATGGAACGAAACCAAGGAGGCGAGCCTGTAAATACATAACTATCGGACAGTTTCATTTCCTGTTAAAGAGCGTCAGCGCCAGACAAGCTTTTCCGGCCGCTCTGTTGCTTATAAGGCCTGTTTACTGCCAAAAAATGTAATCTACGCAAGACCAAATATCTTGCAAATTTTCTTGAAATAAGTAACATAATCCAACATCCAAGATTCTTAGTAAGAAAATGTAGCTTATATTAAGAAATATTAGATATATTGGCTTAATACAAGATATTTGGCCTTGCTTAGATTTCAATTTTTGCAGTGTTATGAGGGGGGGGGCGACTCACCAGGAAGCGTCAGCAGGTCCTTGAAGCGGCAACACAGAGCCTGGTACTCACAGGTCTTGTTGGGGTTCACCTCTGGAGGAGGCGTCCAGCACACACTCTCCTTGATCCCTGGATGGGCATGGGTCAAAGGTCAAACCATCGTCATGGACGACAGTGCAATGTTGTCTGTCTAAGCAGTCGGTGTCAAGGTACCCGATCGTACACGAAATATACGAATTGATATCGAAACGAGAAAAAATGAAAATAAATAAAACAAAACAAAAAAAAGTGAAATGATTGCCAACCGTCAACCATGTCCGCCTTCTCCATGTCACCCTGGCAACGCGCCTCGCCGCTCTCCTCTCCTATAGCAGGCACGTTGGTCACTATGGTAACCTGCCACAATGACGCATGAAATTACCGTCAGCCCTCAGGGTTCCACTGAGCACAGCTTTATACTAACACCACAGTTAGACAAATCCATCTGCACCACCCAGCGGGAGATTACAGAGATGCTTTATTATACACAAGGTCTAGGGCGTTACAGAACAACCCAGCAGTGTCATAATGAAATAGAACGGTGTGCCGCAGAGTGACTTTGGTCAGTAACCAAGGTGTTTCAGGGACAGAGATACGGAAAAGCTGGATAATTATTTACCAGAAGGACAAGTCTCTTCCAATAAATGTACCAGTAAATTCATGCGCCTATCCAATGAGCATATTTAATCGTCGTTTCAGTCAATGCAGTGACTACGGGGAGACTTCACGGACTAGACGCTTATTTTCCAAGCGGACAAGATGAGATTCCCAATGTTTTTCACTCAATGCTGTTTTCCAGGCTGGTACATATCGTACGTGTGTGTGTGTGTGTGTGTGTGTGTGTGTGTGTGTGTGTGTCTGACCTGTTCACACTGTCCGTAGAGGTCTAAGAGGGGGTAGCAGGGTGCAGGGATGTCCTGGGCTGCCACTCCCTGGTCCATGCCGTTGACGTACAGGTGCAGGCAGCTGTTAGCGTCCACCAGTAGACCCAGGACCGTCCCCTCGGGACACGTGTCCAAGTTAGGACCATAGTTCTCACAGATCTGCCACGGAGGAAGGAGAGGGGTTCATATTGTAGGGATGAAAAGAGTCCATGGAAAGGGTAGACCAGAGAAGAGGAAGCCAGTAAGCCAGATAGAACAGGAGTGGAAAACCAGGAGTGTATTAATCGGGGCAGCAGTGTCAATACGATTGAGGTCTGCGAGTCAACTGGCCATGCTAGTCGAGACAAAAAAGTCAATAGTTGAACATGACCTGGATTGGCAAGTAGAGCCTACACCGAGTTTCCCTGTATGTGCAGGCGAGTGAGTGTGTGTGTGTGTGTGTGTTCGTACCTTGAGGGAGTTGTGAAAGACGGAGTCTCTCTGCAGCAGCCAGGCCGAGCGTTTTAGACAGCACGCAGTGGAGGGGAAGTTGAGCCGGTCGGGGGAGTGGCCTATCACCCCGAGCGATAGGGACGACGTCCAGGATGGGTTCAAACGGTCAATCTGAAACTAGGGCAACCAGGGAACGTTTGTAAGTCTTACAACCACGGCAGAAGAGACAGACGACTGTTTGCTAAAGGCAAACTCTGGACGGCAGAAGACGCACACACGCTCGCACACACGCGCACACACACACACACACACACACACACACACACACACACACACACACACCTTCATCCTGTAGTACCTGAAACAGTTGCTGCCTGGGGAGCGGCTGGGCGGTGACCAACAGGCCTTGGTTGTAACTGGACACCCTGGCAGCGGTGAGGTTCTGATTGGACAGCTGGATGTTCTTGCCGTGGTTCTCCAGGAAGGCCATGACGTTGGGCAAGAGGGCCGGCTCACTCTCCACCTGGGAGCGGGCAGAGGAGGGCAGGGGATTACAGTGAGAGAACAAGGTCAGAACGCGTCTTGCTGACCAGTGAGTAAAAAACACTGTGCTTTTTGTAAAGGTAAACACTTCAGCTGACGCTGACGTCAACCAACACTCTGTGTTGTTTGAAATCCCCTCATTAGTGGGGTTAATTGCCTGTTAAAAACCCATTTGCTTCCAGTTCCACTTTCTAGCGTAGTCGAAGCAGCTGACAAGGTCATCTTGAGCATTTCATTCGGCCGAGGGCACAAAAAGTTCCAATTTCCGTTCTCCTCCCGTCATGGAACATATCTTTCATGGCGTTGTTAAACACGTAACCCTGTCCCTCTCCTTCTCACCGGTGTGCCGTCCTCCTCTCCCTCGCTGCAGCTCTCAGAGGACAGGGAGGGGGCTTTGATGCTCTCTGTCTCGTCCAGCGCCGAGGAGCTGACAATGGACACGGCCGTCACGCGGCCGTAAAGGTCCAGCACGGCGTAGACATTCTGCAGGGAGAGAGAGCCGGAGAGAAGACTGTTTCAACTGTGAGCGTGCGTGTACGTCATCCACCGCATAATTATGTGTGGTAGGCCAGAGCGTTAGGGACAATGGTAAGCCTGTGTGGATTACAGTGTGTGTGTGTGTGTGTGTGTGTGTGTGTGTGTGTGTGTGTGTGTGTGTGTGTGTGTGTGTGTGTGTGTGTGTGTACGAACTTTTGCAACAGCGGTGGCAGCCGGTCCCATGTCCTCGCCGTCAATGAGGATGTGCATGGTGTCATCACTGCATCTCTTCACCCCCACACGGTTGCCCACCTACAAGGCAGGAGAGGAAGAGGAAAGACGTAATTTCCTGCAGAACAATTCCAACTGGATAAGTACAACCTATCATTTCCCCTGTAATGAACCAAACGTAAGGGAAATATATATAAATACACACACACACACACACACACACACACACACACACACACACACACACACAGTGAAGAAAATAATGATTTGATCCCTTGCAGATTTTGTAAGTTTGTCCACTGACAAAGAAATGAAAGGTCTATAATTTCAATGGTAGGTTTATTTTAACATTCAGAGATAGAACAAAAAAAAAGAAATCCAGAAAATCACATTATATAAAATATATACATTGATTTGCATTTGATTGAGTGAAATAAGTATTTGATCCCCTAGCACAACATGACTTAGTACTTGGTGGAGAAACCCTTGTTGGCAAGCACGGAGGTCAGACGTCTCTTGTAGTTGGTTACCAGGTATGCGCACATCTCAGGGGGGATTTTGGTCCACTCCGCTTTGCATATCCTCTCCAAATTCTTAAGGTTTCGAGGCTGTCGTTTGGCAACTCGAAGCTTCAGCTCCCTCCATAGATGTTCTATGGGATTAAGGTCTGGAGACTGACTGGCTAGGCCACTACATGACCTTAATGTGCTTCTTCCTGAGCCACGCCTTTGTTGCCATGGCAGTGTGTTTTGGGTCATTGTCGTGCTGGAAGACCCACCCACGACCCATTTTCAGTGTCCTGGCTGAGGGAAAGAGGTTGTCACCCAAGATTTCACGGTACGTCGCCCGGTCCATCCTCCCCTCGATGCGGTGAAGTTGTCCTGTCCTCTTAGCAGAGAAACCCCCCCAAAACATAATGTTTCCACCTCCATGCTTGACGGTGGGGATGGTGTTCTTGGGGTCATAGTCAGCATTTCTCTTCCTCCAAACACGGCGAGTCGAGTCGATGCCAAAGAGCTCGATTTTGGTCTCTGACCACAGCACCTTCTCCCAAGCCTCCTCTGAATCATTCAGGTGTTCATTGGCAAACTTCAGACGGGCCTGTACATGTACCTTCTTGAGCAGGGGGACCTTTCAGGCGCTGCAGGATTTTAATCCATTCCTGCGTAGTGTATTACCAATGGTTTTCTTGGTGACTGTGGTCCCAGCTGCCTTGAGATCATTAACAAGCTCCTCCCGTGTAGTTCTGGGCTGATCCCTCACCTTTCTCATGATCCTAGATACCCCACAAGGAGAGATCTTGCATGGAGCCCCAGACCGAGGGCGATTGATGGTCATTTTGTGTTTCTTCCACTTTCGAATAATTGCACCAATAGTTGTCTCCTTCTCACCGAGCTGCTTGCCGATGGTCTTGTAGCCCATTCCAGCCTTGTGCAGGTCTACAATCTTGTCCCTGACGTCCTTAGACAGCTCTTTGGTCTTGCCCATGGTGGAGAGGTTGCAATCTGATTGATTGATTCTGTGGACAGGTGTCTTTTATACAGGTAAAGAGTTGAGGCAGGTGTCTCTTATACTGGTAACAAGTTGAAATTAGGAGCACTTTCTCAGAGTGAGGGGGACTAATATACCCCGCCTGGGAGAGCCAGAATTCTTGCTAGTTGGTAGGGGAACAAATACTTATTTCACTCAATCAAATGCAAATCAATGTATATATTTTATATAATGTGATTTTCTGGATTTTTTTTTTTATTCTATCTCTGAATGTTAAAATAAACCTACCATTAAAATTATAGACCTTTCATTTCTTTGTCAGTGTACAAACTTACAAATTCTGCAAGGGATCAAATCATTATTTCCTTCACTGTATATATAAATAAATACTCCAATTGTGAAATAAAAGTGTCTCCCGCCCTACCGTCAGCCGATCCAGAGAGGAGCAGTAGTTCTGCCTCTGCAGCACACCGTTCCGGCAGACCTCGGCGCCGGCCAGCAGCCAGGTGACCTTGGAGCGGAGCTGGGTGAGCGAGGGTGACAGGCCCGACATGGGGCAGGAGGGCAGCTCGGGGGGCTGCAGCGTGGTCAGCCCCATGTGGAGCGAGCCCGACCACTGCTCGTCCACCTCGTCGATCTTCACCTGGGGGGGGGGGGGGGGGCTGGTTTGTTACGCGCACTGGATGACCTCTAGAGGTCAGAGGATTGGTAGGGCATTCCAAAGAGATGAAAGGATTTTGGATCCCATCAATATGCCATGCTCTCGTCGCTCACCTCGAAGAGTTCGTCCGTCTTGAGTTCCTTGGCACTGAAGACGATGCCGTGAGCGTAGCCGCCCACCCGGACGGCCTGGCAGCCCTCTCCCAGGAGCACCACGTTCTTACCGTGCTTGCTGTGGAGCCGGTGGGCCACTCCTGTCACTTCAAAAAACACACACACAGATAGACACACACACACACACACATAAACAAGAAATACACGAGAAAGAGAAGGAAATGAAGTACACGGAACCTTCTTTTTGACAGATTTTAGTTTTGGGTAGCCCTGCAAACGCACATCACCCACAATCCCACACTTGTGAGGACATGCATGCATACATGTATGTATGTATGTATGTGTGTGTGTATGTCTGTGTGTGTGTGTGTGTGTGTGTGTGTGTGTGTGTGTATGTGTGTGTCTAGTACCTGGGGAGTGCGTGGGGAAGCTCTTCTCAGTGATGTTGCTGGTACACAGGCTGTTGTCCAGCGGGCCAGAGGAGCTGGTGATGGACACCTGGACGCACTGACCATACAGGTCAATCACTGCATACACCTCTGGACGGAGAGAGGAGGAGAAAGGTTTACGCACACCAGGTTTCACTGAACGCTTTGTGGAAAAGTCAATGATAAAGGGAGTGATGGAAGTTGTCGTGTTCAAATGAAGTGCATACAATATGCTTCATCTAAACAAACAGATAACCATCGTTTATTTACATAAAAGAAAGGTGTCCAACGGGGGTAAATCTCAAGCCTTCTTTTATGGACCTCCACAAAGACGAAAAAAGAAAGCAAGGCACACACCCCGGCCCGTGAACATGGATACCGTACGTAGACATGCACGGGGGAGGGGGGGGGTTGTAGTGACTGGTTCCCCTCACCTTTACATGGCGGCAGGCCCGTGCAGGCCACGCCCTGGTCCACCCCGTTGATGTAGTAGTGGAGGTCGCCGCTGGCTGAGCGCATCATGCCGATGCGTGAGCCCGTGGTCAGCGAGTCCAGGTCGCAGCCGTAGTTGTTGCGCATGGTGTTGCCGTCCTGCATAATGGCTGTGCCACTACAGGGGGGGGGGGGGGGGGGTTAAACACGGCGTCAAAAGATACCCCCAAATACTTCACTCACTCACTTTCACACACACACACACACACACACACACACACACACAGTTTCACCTCAGCATCCAGGTGTCGTAGTCGATGTCCGTCATGGTGTTGGGGAACTCCAGCTCCTCGGGCCTGATAGCCGTCACACCTGGAGACACGGGCAGACACACACCGCGGGGGGTCACACTCCTGGCCTGTGTGTCTCACAGGGTGGCCGTTTGCACGTTCGTGTGGCATGTGTGTGGTAAGTGTGTGTGTATCTGTGTGTGTGTGTGTGTGTGTGTGTGTACAGTGGCGCGTTGACTGGATGTGCATTTCTCTGCGTGTGTATGTATGTGCATAAGTTGTGGTAGAAACGGAAACACCTTACCTGCTTTTATCTTACCTGCTTCTATTGACCCCGACCAGCGGTCCACCATCTTCTGGATCACTATCTCAAACAACTCTCCATCTCGAAGGCACCTGGGGCAGGAACCAGACACAAGAGTTAGACATCAACAAATCCTCAGCTCCTCACTTCATTATTCGTAAAATGCCAAGTTTGACGACGACGTGCCACATTTGACTATATTTAATTCCACGCGAGACGTGTATTTTGCTTTGAGTCACATAAAACCAAGCGGCACATTTCCCCCAGGCCCTGACCTGTTGGAGATGACGATGGCGTCGTTGAACTCGCTCCGACAGTTCTGGCGCAAGGCGGTGCGCCCGCCGTTGGTGATGACCGCGTTGGTGCCGTGCAGGTGGTGGAAGCGCAGGTCGTTAGCCGCGTTGCCCCCGGTGACGGAGCAGGGGCTGCCAGGCGACATCACGGTGGGGCCCTCCGAGCTGTCCTCGGGGAGAGGAGGGAGGTCGGCTATGGCATAGGAGAGAAAAACAAAGGTCATGGAAAAACAGCTGGGAACAAGCCAGCAGGATTATTTATAGATATCATTTTTTTTGTTAGTTGTTTGTGCCCTCGTCACTCATGACCCAACAAGGCCCTCCCCTCTATCTTCTCTGTCCTCCTCACCCATATCGTCCATGATGGTGGCCTGTGCCGCCTGGCCATAGAGGTCCACCACGGCGTAGACGCTGGGAGGCACGTTCCACGCCGCCGGGCCCTGCGCCACGCCGTTCACAAAGAAGTGGAGGCTGCCGTCCTCCTTACGCACCACACCCACCGTGTCACCGGCCTGGGAGAGAAGAGAGAGAGAGAGAGAGAGAGAGAGAGAGAGAGAGAGAGAGAGAGAGAGAGACAGAGAGAGAGAGAGAGAGAGAGAGACAGAGAGACAGAGAGAGAGAGAGAGAGAGAGAGAGAGAGAGAGAGAGAGAGAGAGAGAGAGAGAGAGAGAGAGAGAGAGAGAGGGGATTATCCAGATGGAATAGAAGAGATGGGAGAGACAAAGACAACCAAGGCGGGCGGGGGTGGTGTGGAAGCCATAGACTCACTTTGAGCCGGTCCAGGTTGTGTCCGTACTCGTCCAGTATGGTGGTTCCGTTGTGCATCACTCCGTTCCCGGTCATCATCCAGGTCCCTGAGGAACGAGACCGGGGAGGCGGCCCCAGGCAAATCATGTTTACAGCGTTCATGGAGCCCTACCTGGTCCCTAAGGGTGCCCCTGAGCACGCTGTTAGAACTACAGAGGTGTCTTATCATTGGAGTCAACAGAGGGATCCTCACAATGTCCCTAGCGTTGACACTGATAGAATATGAATTTGCCGTGCATTAAAATTCTGATTTCGTTTTAGCAGCCTTTACAAAGGGAGCAGAGCAAAAACCGTAGGGGTAATTATCTTACCCGAGCGCAGGTTCGTCATCGTCGAGGGCAGTTGCAGGTAGGCAGGGTTGTGCGTCGTCACCCCGATCTCAATCGAGCCCGCCCACTTGTCCACCATCTTGTCGATGCGCACCTGGAACACCTCGTTGGAGCGCAGCGCCCGGCTGCTCAGGACCACCCCGTGGTTGAAGTCGTCCGTTGCGCTGCCAGGCGGAAAAGGTTATTGTTAATATTGTGATGGAAAGAAGTGCATGCTTAAGGCCTAATCAAAACTTTCCTCCTCTTAACATGGAGGACAGCCTAGGGCTGAAACGCGGCTGTGTTTTCCAGCTGCTGCACATGCAATACAATTTGATTTGGGGACAGCACCCATTGTACATTATAGATATTTGGGGTGAGCAAACCAGTCATTTTGTTTAAAGTATCAAAAAGCTACCCGGGCCAGTGGGTCAGTCTAATAAAATATGTCTTCTGTTGTCTTTCTTAATCAGACACGGGTCTAGCACCCACGCCCCAACCCATCCCCCCACTCACTGGGGGCGGAGGGCCGTCCTGCCATCACTGATGATGGCCGCCTTCTGGCCGCAGTTGGGGTGGAAGAGGAGGCGGTCAGGACTGTCGGGGTCGGGGGTAACGGACAGGGCGGGCCGCGGACGCCCCACGTCCGGCGACAGGGCCCTCATGATGGCGTTGTTCCTCCGCAGCCGGTCACTGTGGTTGTGGTTGTGGACGATGGTGACCTTGACGGCCATGCCGTAGAGGTCGACCACGCCGTAGACCACGGCGGGGGTCTGGGCGGCCGCTACACCTACGGGGTCAACCAAAGGTCAGCCCACGGTCGTTGGGAGAAATATGCAGTCATAGATCTCATGGTCTACAGTTCCTGTATCATATTTATTGACATGTTTCAACGAGACTACGGCATGCGCAGCGTCCATTTATTTTGTTATTTCTTATCATCTAGAATCACACTATAATCAAACTCAAATATTTCCAACCAAAAACAAAAAGAAATCTAGAACATTAAGCCATTTATTGCAAAAGTGTCAACTAATATTGCTGACTTGGCAACAAAAAAAGGCTGTTGACCAATTGCTCTTTGTGTGTTTATTACTAGGTGCTGATGGTGGCTTTGACGTCCCTAACCCTCTCGCACCCGTCCTCCACTCATCCATCCTTGGCCATACCACCACCATTCCCCTGATGGATGGTCCCTGTGTGTCACCCTCACCCTGGTCGATTCCATTGATGTAGAAGTGAAGTGCTCCGCTGGCCTTGCGCATCAGTCCTATATGATCCCCCTCCTGAAATGAGCGAAGGAGACATGGAGGGAATGAGTTAGAGAGAGAGAGAGAGAGAGAGAGAGAGAGAGAGAGAGAGAGAGAGAGAGAGAGATAGAGAGAGAATAGCAGGAAGAAAGCGTGAGGGTCGCAGCTCAGTAATAACCTTGGATTGGACCGTATATTGGAGGGAGGAGAAAGTAATTGGTATTTAGTTGAGTGTCACCAGGCTGGGGGAGGACTGTGTGTGTGTGTGTGTGTGTGTGTGTGTGCGTGCGTGCGTGCGTGCGTGCGTGTGTGTGTGTGTGCGCTTTCACGCTAACCTGAAGTTCGTCCAGGCTGAATTCACAGTATTCCCGGCGGGTTCCTTTACCATTGGTCAGAATCCCACAGCCACTCATCATGATAGTACCTGAGACAACAAACACCAGGCTAATCACGGCATTGAAAACAGTAGACTGTGCATGTCCATGGACTAAACACTGTACCATGCTCTACCTAGGAGCGGGAATACAGTCCTCACTCATTAGTGTTGTGTGTGTGTGTGTGTGTGTGTGTGTGTGTGTGTGTGTGTGTGTGTTACCTGAGCGCAGATTGGTCATAGTGGCTGGGTAGTCCAGGTTGTTAGGGTTGTGCGTGGTCAGACCTATCTCAATGGATCCTGACCACTTGTCCACCAGCTTATCAATGCGGATCTGCGTTCACCCAAAAAATAATGTCAGAAGAAATGTCCCATATTTCACTGGAACCTACAAGCTTCATTTTTATCATCTAGGCCAAAGTCTGTCCAGTCAAGCAAAATCTAAACTTGTTTATGTCTAATGTATTCCCCCCTCCAGCATCAGCGTATGAATATTAATCGATTTGTCCAAGCCTCAAGCTCTGCCATATGGAGATAAGAGGATTATGATTAAAAAAATATATTAATGATGGTACTGTAATTGAACCAGGCATGCACAAAGCTTCTCTGTAATTAAAAGCTGTGATGGCGATTGGTGTAATACAACATTTGATGTTGACCAAATGGACATCATGTGTTCAGTTACACACTAAACTGAATCAATGACGCTGTTAATACAGTAAAGTATACACAAACAAGGTGAAGATGCAATTCATGAGAGAACATGCCACTATCCCAACACGTGATTGGTCCCGACCTCAAACATCTCGTTGTGTCGGAGCGGCCGGTTGGTCATAACCACTCCGTTGTTGAACTCGTCGAGCGGCCTCCTGCGCTCGGCCGTCTTGTTGTTGTTGCTCAGCTTGATTAGCGTGCCGCACTTCTCGTGGAAAAGCAGCGCGTCATTGGTGGTCATGCTGCCCGTCACAGCCCCGAGGCCCGCCCCCCCATTCCCGGCCGGACTGTTGTTATTGCTGCTGCTGCCGCCTCCTCCTCCTCCTCCTCCTCCTCCTCCACTACTACTACTAGGTCCGATCCCCACGCCACTGTCACTGTTGACGGCTCCGCCGCCGCTGCTGCTCCCCCTGTCGCCTCTGGAGGAGTCCGTACTGGAACCTGTGCCTCCTGACCCAGCGCTGCCCCCGCCTCCTCCCCCACCTCCTCCCCCGTCCCCACCTCCACCGTCGTCCTCCGAACGATACAGTGACACTATTGCATTGTTAAACACGTCGAAAAGCTGGTGCTCTGTAAGAACTGAGAGGCACAAGAGAGAGGGGGAACAAAAGAGAGGAGTTGGAGCACGGGTCAATAATGGCCGTGTTGCACCGAGAGCCTCAGAAGCTCTGGGGAGTATTAGCTTACCCGTTTCAGGCTCCAGGTTGTTGGGGAACTTGTCGGGCCGGCTATGACTGCGGCTAAGCTCAGGCACTGATGGCCAGAGATATGAAGGAGGAGAAGAGACAATGAGATCACATTAGATGAAGCTGGATTGAGTTCGAGAGCCCAACTGATAGGCTGACAAGCCTTAAAACACGTAGGTGAAAGCAGCGTCTACCTTCGTCACCATTGGTCATTCCATTCATCGCTGCCACATTCACCATCGCTGTCATCACGCCGTCCTCCCTGCTGCCGCACACCACCACCACCTCCTCTTCCTCCTCCTCCTCCTCCTCCTCCTCGTCCTCCTCATCCTCACGGACCACCAGCTCCCTGACCCTGTCCACCGTGTCCCTCTCTTCCGAGGGCAGGGGCGGCTCGCAGCTCACCACCGTCACCTGGGTGCACTTGCCGTACAGGTCCACCACGGCCCACAGGCGGCTGGGCAGCCCGCTGGCGGCCGCCCCGCAGTCCTGCCCGTTGACCCAGAGGTGGAGCTCCCCGCGGGCGCTGCGCTGGATGCCCACGCGGTCGCCCTCGGTCAGCTGGTCCAGGTCGCGGCCGTACTCCTCCAGGACGGAGCGGCCGTCGCGCAGCACCGAGCAGCCCGACACGATCCAGGAGCCGCCCTTCAGGCCGGTGGCGCTGCTGGGGAAGTCGAGGGCCGAGGGGTCCAGCGCCGTCACGCCGATCTCAATGGAGCCGCTCCATGAGTTCACCTGATAGCCAGGGAGGGACATGGTATTCCTTGTTTAGCTTGGCTTGATTCCTGGACATTGCTCTTTAACGAACTCTTGCCCTAAATAGATCTAATTGAGTCAAACAATAAAAGCAGGGTCGCCAACAACAGCCACGCCAACACAACTTGTTCTATGTCAAATAAAACTCAGTACTTTGGTTGGCCTAAACGCTCTCGCAGGGAATAGCCAGGTTAAATATAAACCAGGGATCAGTACAGGTTCCGTTCTATCCAAAATGAACAGAGGGGATGCTAAATCTAGAATATCTATGGAACAAATCTATACAGCTACATCCTATCGGAACAACAAAGGTTTGAATAAAGATCTGAAAACAGATAGACCGATGAAGATCAAAAGGACACCAATAAAGCTCCATAAAGTGCAAACAAGCTCCTAAAACTGGAAAATTAGATCTCAACGAAAAGCCCTTTCCCAACCTTATTTTCTTTGTTCAAATCAACAGAGAGACATTTAAGCTACCCATTCTTCTCTCCTTCAGCCATCTTCACTAGCATTTCGTTTTTCCATGCCAAAAAGGGGCACATAGGCTAAGTCGCCACCATCTAGGCTGGGTCTTTCATCTCTCCTATTTCACCACCCTCAGTGTATTCCCTCTGGTGTCTTCCCGGTTCCACAGTGCTACTAAGTAAGTCACTGTGTTAGCACAGCCCGAGGATCTGGGTTACAGACCAGCCACCCGGGTGGAAAAGACAGCAGATCTCCTTCCCACTCATCCCCTTACATAACCAGTCTGATCCATGGGGCTGTGAGTGAGAAAGCTGTGGCCTTGTTTCTCAAACAGTGTATGTGTCCCTCCAAGTTAGACTATAGATTGGGTGCACAAGAGGCTAATTAATAACTTAAGCAAACAATGCCATGCACTACACATTTGAGAGCCCCATCGGCATGGGAGTGTAATACTCTCCAGCTCTTAGAAGTGTAAAGCATGATATCTCCCAAACGTTACAACCAGCCTGCCCTGCACTGCATAGCAATACCAATTGGCCATGGTAAGATACAGCCCATTCTCAAAACAAAGAGTTGCTCTAGCGTATGGTGAGCACTAACAAGCCGGACAAATACATAATAATGGACCGAATAAGGATGCTAAATTCCTGTAATGGAACCGACAAGAATTATCACGAATATGGACAAAGACTGAGTGCAACTGAGGTTGTCTCGTCATTCAGACTTTGTTTGCCTTTCTAATGCAGATATAAAGATATTTTTAAAAGATTTGCCGCTCTAAAGAAATAGGTGCTGAAATGTGTGTCGTCTCAATGCATCATTGGATTGGACTTAATCTTTACAATTTTAACACTATTCTCTTTTCCAAACACATCACTCGGGCTACATCAACCACCAACAATACAACTCTGTTTTGAGACTGTCAAAAACAGCAGGGCATGGGAACTCATATGTTGCCTGAACAAAGTGCCATGATTATTGTTTAGAAGGCAAAGCTTTAGAGTAGAGCTCAGGGAACTACCAATGCACAATAAGGCCAGCCTTTCAAAGTTTGATGCACTGCACCGGACAGGTATTGATTTCAGACATGCAATTATGGATGGGAGGCTGGCCATAATAGCTCTGATGCCTGTGGCGATTACAAGCATGAGACTGTTTGCGAGAGGACATATTAGTGTTTGGAGTGCTATAGGAGATAGATGCTAAAACCATCTAGCCTTGGATTTCACAGGCCCAGTCCATTTAGACTTTCTAGAGAGAACCTGAAAGGTCTGTGCTTGCAACTCTCTTTAAAGAGTAAAGCTATTCACTGTGGCTAAGCTTGCATTGTCATGTGCATGGTACTTTTAGGGGGATGGAGTAAGTGCCTTTATGCCAGCAGCCCACAGGTGCCAGAGTTGGCATGTTGTTGACGAGCCCAGCAGGCGGTTAGCACTCAAATGTCAGACGTCAGAGACACAGCCTGGCTCACCCTGACATTCTGCCAAACAAGAAAAGGTAATGGGTATGCTTATATTAAATAAGCACTAGCCCATGGTATTTTGGGCTTTCTATTGTCCTACCAAAGAAGACAAAGTACGAACCTGACAATTGATGCTCAAAAAAGGAGGCTTGGATAGTAACTAGATCGAGATAAGGAACGGTAAAGCACAGAACCATATTCAAGGTGCTTAGGGGTCAAATTCTATCACAACCTGATGCAGTAAAGAACATGATTGTTTTCCTACTGCACAGTTGTCGCGTGGTGCGGTCATCTATGGAGACGCCGTCTTCAATTCTAGCCTGTATTCCTTGCATGTGTCAACAGCAAGTCAAGTGCCGTATGTTGTCAATGACATTCAAACCAGTATGATGATTGGCAACAAAATACTTGTTCATTACAGCTTAAAAGGCATGGTCGATAACAAGCTACGCTAACTGTTTACGACATACCGTTTAAATAAACTCGTTGTAGTTATGACAGAAAAACAACTACAGTAGGTACCAGCCTGCCAGGTGACGTCGCTGGTTAAGCTGGACTGAAGTGAAGCAAAAGCTGGCTAACGCGTTTTTAGTTCAAAGTAAACGTTTGAATCTTTACAAGCGAGTACTAAACGCAAGTTTTGTTACTGTTGGTGCAACATATGTCAGTTAGCTAAGAATCAACAAGAAGTCCGTCAATCACAAACACCTTCCAGTGCTATCTTTCGTGACAGGTCCCGTTAGCTTGGCTCCTGCTAATGTTAACTACCGTGCGTTAGCAACCAAGAGAGCAACGCCTACAATCTTGCAAGTCCTACTAGCTAGGAACCTCTTCACATTTATGAAGACATAAAATTGTGTTTCATGGTTTATCAATGCAAAACGGCAGGGCTTGTCACCGGCGCAACTAAGCTTTCTTGTCAAACCGTGAACGCCCAAGCATCCACACTACCATCATTGGCTCCACACCACTCACACTGCGGACTACAGAGATCCCGTCTGGCACTTACTCACATTCCTGTCTCTGACTCGCTTCGCTCGAAAGTGACAGGTATATTTACCTTCTTGTCGATACGAACGGTGAATACATCCCGGTCCCTAAGCGGTTCTCTGCTTAAAACCAACCCGTGATTAAATTCTTGGACTGGTTGGTTTCGCTGGGCAGTTCGGTTCAAATTCGACAGGCCGATCAGCTTTCCGCTGCGCGGGTGCAGCTCAGCCGCCATCTTCACTGGGCGGCCTATTTTACGACATATGTGTTTGCGACAATGTGAAAATCTAAATTTTTGCATACGCCCCCTCTTTTTGCTGTGACGACATAGGGACATCGCCGATCAATTTGGGGTAAAAATAATATGGTTGGTAATATTAACCGGTTCCCTTGGGCAGAGGGTACCAAATAATCGGTTGAAAATTAGCAAGTCAGATTATGTAAAACAGTACTCAAACAATTGGTGCTTATATTATGGTCATCAGTTTTATTTTCTAAAATCAGGCTCTCTTTTTGAAGAATGCAGGAAAAATGTTGGGACACAAACGACACCGGGAGACAGGGTTGACACTAGTGTAGGAGAGAGACATTCCCATGGAAATTCTTATGGAAATAATGTAATTTAGACAATTTGATTGCTTGGAAGTTTGCAGTTCCAAGTGTATGAGAAGCTCCAAGCCGAGCCCCTGACACATATTTTTAATTTAACACTTAGCATACTTCTGGTTTGATCCCTTAAACATGGAAATCGTCTCTGGCTATTTGCGTAAAGGGGTGCGCAAGTGACTTAGCCTAAATAATAGACCCATCTTCAAACCCCCACGTCTATCAAAAATGTTAGAATATCCTGTAAATGAACAGCTTCATACTTTCTTTTCCACCAATAACATTATAAGTCCTTTTCAGTCTGGGTTGGTCATCGTACTATCACCACAGCCACTCATGTGGTAAACGAGTTACTGCTCTTGATGATAAGAAACATTATGCAGCTATGTTTACTGATTTGTCTATGGCTTTTGATACAATTTATCACAGATTACTTGGGTAGATTGGCCTTGCTGGGATTCGAGGATGTAGCTTTTGAACTGGTTTCAGGACTACCCCTCTGAAAGAACACAGAGCGTGGATGCTTTAGCGGTTTGAAATCCAAGGCTCTAACAATAGAGAATGGTGCGCCACAACGCTCAGTTGTAGGTCCTACATCCTTTACACTCAGTTTATATTAAGGATATTTCTGCCTCTGTAAAAGACTGTAAAGTACATTTCTATCCAGGTGATACCATTCTTTATTCTTGTGCACCGTCCATATAACAGGAAATGTCAAACCTTACAAGGGCATTTAATTGTGTACAAAAATCCCTTAGAGATCTGAGTTTAATTCTTAATGAGTCAAAGACTAAATATATGCTTTTCTCAAGGGCCAGAAAGGTAAAGCATATAATATTTGCTCCCTAAATGGAGCCCAAATTGAGCGTGATACAGATTACAAAAACTGAAATTAAGGTGAAGAACAGACTTGGAGCTCTACAGAGGATAAGATGTGCGTTTCTCTTGAAAACACAATGACAATTCTAAAATCAACCCCCTTGTCAGTTATGGACTTTATGGTGATATTGTGTATATGCATGCATGCAGCCCCTAACTATTTTAAAGTCCCTTGATGCAGTTTACCACACCACTGCTTTGCGTTTTTTAACTGGGGATAGATTTAGAACCTATCACTGTACCCTACATAAGAAAGTAGGATGGTCTTCTCTTCGTGATAGGAATGAAAATCATTGTCTCTTTTTTGTTTACAAGGCATTGTTGAGCAAGTTGCCTTTTTACCTTACCTCCCTTTTAAAGTAATCTGACACGTAGGACTATATCACCCTTGAAAGCCCCAAAGTGAAAACAGAACTTGGAAATGTAGCTTTTAGGTTTTTTTTGCCTCAAATGAATGAAACAAGATTCAACAGGTTTTGCAAATAGAGCTGTTTGTTTCGGTTGAACAATTAAACATTTTATGGAACAGTTTAAAATTGTATTGGAAGATATGGGAATTGAAGAATGTACTTGTTTTGGTTGAAACTTTGTATATATCAATATTTTTGCTGAAGTTTGATTATTTGCTTAAAAAAAAAAACACAGCCTTTTATTCATGTTTGTTTAGTTGTCATTTATTTATTCTGCCTTAAACAGGGTACTGCTGAAAAAGAGACCTAGTCTCAGGCCTGAGGCCTACCCTGTTTTAAATAAAATAATAATACAATTGAAAACAATAAAATTCATCATTAACCAACACAGTATGAGGTTGTGTATTCTATCTACTTAGCCAACCAAAATAACAAATAGGCTTAGGGGAAAGACTTTCAATACGTTCATGGCAGGTATTTTATTGAGAAATACATTAGTGCACACAAGATCAAGACTGTTTGCATCCTAAATTAGCCAAGGCAACAATGCATTCATTTATAGACTAAAATGTAAGGGTTTATATATATATTTTTTTATTTATTTACAATATATATTTTATTACAAACATCTAAAGTAATTAATAAGCATGTAAAACCTACACGTCAACTTCATGTCTGCATGTCATAGTGGGCAAACACAAAGAACACTATTATGTGTACTTTACTTCCTTTTTTATTTATGTACAATATATATTTTATTGATACACAAAAGCAAATTAGGTAGCCTACAATTTCCTAAATAGTAAAGACAGTGAAAACTTATATTCAAAACGATTCTCATGACAGTGGCACATACAAAACACTGGTGGTGCTGAAGACTAAAGTTCCCTATGTGTTTATGCAGGACAACTAAATGAAGAGACTGAGGTGTCCTTGACGACAGCAGTGTCTAAATCCACATTCTTCCCGTGGATCTGGATTTTCTCCAGACAGCCTTGCAGATACTCACCACCCACTGAGGGAAGACATTGTGAAATGGATGAAACACGATGTTGGTTAAACTTTTTTTTTCAGATCAAACCTCCTGATATTGAATTTCAAATAAAAGTCTGTACCCTAATCTAATTATTATTATTATATTTATTATTATTATCATTTTGTATTTCAAAAGAATCATTTGAAAGTTCGATCTTTTTCAGCAATACTGCAATACAGCAACTTTAAAAATGTGTGTAAAATAAAACTTAATTTCGAACCTTGGCGCCCCCCAAAGACCAGTGTTACCCCCTTTCTCCAGCTAGTCAGGAGGTCGGGCATACTTTCAGGGCTGGAGAGGACACTTTCCCTTTCATCTAGGACAAACTTCAGTGTGTTCTTGAATAAGGTAAGGACTAGTCTCTTACAGCTCAATGCCGCTGTGCTTAAGGGTTTCCCCCAGGTTAGAATGACATTCTGTAAAACAGACGAGGGGATTATAATTTGTGCTTTGGTAGTGGAGAATGCATATACTGCGTGTGTGTGTGTGTGTGTGTGTGTGTGTGTTTGTGTGTGTGTGTGTGTGTGTGTGTGTGTACCTCTGTGTTATTATTGACCTCCACAGTTAACCATGGCCCCTCCCCAGAGGGGCTGCCAATGCTCAGAATGGTTCCATTCATCTTCGCAAACTCTCCCAAGATCTCAATCTTCACACCGCTCTCCTCTGTTTCAATTGGAAACGCTAGAATTTGGGGAAAAGGCCATTTGTCACAAATCAGTTTGGCCATGGAAGTTTCCTGCATAATTCCAAATCTACTTCTTTAGAACAGTTTGGAAGTAGCCAGTTAGTCCATACCTGACGTGTTGAACGAGGCCAGTCCAGAACCAGGGAAGTAGCTCCCAGGCTTGATGTCCAGGTAGCAGGACGAGGTGTCCACAGCCAAATTTGTCTCCCAGGGGGTGTTCAGGTTTAGCCAGCTGCCTTTCCTTATACAGGCATCCAGATCCGGTCGGAACTGCAAAGTCACACAATAGAATACACACATCCCGAGTAATGAACGAGCGTGTAAAACTTCTACGGCGACTTCGGCATGTCATAGACATGGGCAAACCTAAACTACATAACAAACTTTATTGAATAAAGTTTACTGCACCGGGTTGACCAGTTTGGCCTCGTTGACCAGGATTCCGCCGAGGGCAAGACGGATCTGTCCTTCCAGATCCTCCTGAGTTTTTTTGGACTCCAGTCCCACCACCAGCGCGTTGGATCCATCCACCTCCAGGACCACAAACTTCCCCAGGCTACTTAGCCCCAACTGTAGCAGTTCAAAGGAATATTTTAAGGGTACAGACCATTTAGTTCCCCTTTTCAGTAATTTCTATCCGAATTTTTGTTATAATTTAACAGGTGACCCTTGGACTTTATGCAAATGTCTCTGGTGTCAAAGTAATAACATCAATCCTTCTCTTACTTTTGTCGTCTCTAATGAATATAAAGCCACTTAGATACCACGTCCAGTCAATCTTATAGCAGAGATTTAGACACGTGGCATCTTACCAAATGCCACTTTCCGTCGTTGAGTTTGGGGCCCCCTAGTGCGCTGACAAGAATATCTGCCTTCCCGATCTGCATCTCAGGAAAACCATCTCTCAGTGACAAGACAAACCAATCTTCCCCATCTTTGGTATCCCCATAGAACACCGCCCCCTCGGGATCCAGTGTCCGGAACTCAAACGTGGACTTGATACTGTCGTACAGGATATAAAAAGAGAGGAATGCAATTGGTCAGCCGTTTTTAAAGTAGCTAGTGGCCTGATGAGTCTCCATTGTGTTCATTATGGCTATTTTATGATCTCTGGCTTTGATATAAAAGAGACATCATAGATAGATGGATAAACAGAGAGAGAGGTGAGAGAGTCCGTGTGATGGCAGGTTGACACAGTGCCATTACTTTGTTCATGCTGGGGAAGCGTACCTTCTGAGTTCACTGAGGTTGGCTCTGGTCTGCATCAGAGGCCACCATGTGCCTCTCTGCTGTCCCAAGTACACAAGGCTGTGGCCAGATATCTCTTTCTGCAAGTCACCACATGTCATGTCATGATTCCCAAACTTTATGTAAGTTAGCACTCAAACTTCCTATGCACCCAACTGCCCAGGTGCAATCACTTGAATCCAGAATTGAAAAAATTCTAAAGTCGAAGAGGTTCAGGACACAACAGATTGAATGAGTTATTTGTTTAGTATTTTGAACCTCTCTGCAGAGTAATCGATTAAGTTAATAAAGCAAGTCACTCAACTGTGGGGGAAAGTCACGGTGTAGTAGTTGTTTGCTGACCTAACATGCTCTTTTCCACCCACAGACAGAGCAAAGTCCTGCTGGACACTCAGTAACATCTATAACATTTATTTATGCTCGTAACCAAGATTTCCTCTCAATATTACAATATCCAAATTGCTCACTGTGGATTATTATATAGTTCATCTTATAACAGCTTATCTATATATACAATTTTGATCCTGCATTGTCTTTCTGATAGACAGAGCAATGGGTTAAAAATCACATTACTAAAAAAGTTCACTACTAGAGTGCGATATTGTATTCTATTCCATTTATACACCAGCATCATTCTTTTTATTGATAAATACATTATCAATAGCTCTTTAATGTCTTTTGAGTTACATCTTCAGAGGAGTTGATTAAGGGAAGCTAATTACACATTCGAGAAAAGCACTGTAGGCTTACCCTGCCACTTAATACCAACACTATTAGCGCACGCTGCCACTTTATAAGAACAGTAACGTCTTTGATCTCCAATTAAACCCTTGAACAAAACCCCTCTCCAAACACTCACACACAGACTCAAAGAACAGTAGTGCGTGTAAAACCCTCCAAGATAAACGTACCTTACCCCGGCCGTTGCCCTGTGCCTCGGCTCCCCACCCCAGCAGAGCCAGGCCCATGGCCAGCAGCAGTCCGCCTGTCATCACGATCTTCACCCTGCCCATGTTTCAGTGTGCTGAACCCTGAGGTCTACAACCCAGTCTCTAGAGCCCTGCAGCAGCCCACTTGTTCCAAACTAGCCTAAGGTAGTGGTGGTGTGGGTGCCTGGTGGTTTGGTGGGGTCAGAGTGGATTGGAGTGACTAGGTGAACTGCCTGGAGCCCTCTAAAAATCCGGTGCACAGTGAGTAGCCAGCAGAAATGTCAACAAGGTCGTTGCCTCAGGCCATCGATCCACTGGTTCGGTGCAAGGCCGTTTTTTTTTGTTTTCCGTCTAAGCGTGTGTTACAGACAGAGGGAGGAGGAGATAAGGAAAATGGTAAGAAGAGAGAGAAAGGCAACTGTGTAGGAAACAAATACGAATAAGGGACAATATGAATAGAGGTGACATCATTGAGGTACGTTATAGGCAACCATATAAGCAAGTACATAATTTGGTAAGTAAGGTTCATTGAAGGTTCATAGTATAACATGATAAGGGGATTTGTATTGGCCCCATTACAAACCTGGACTATTTGCGTATAGCCCCATTTGCATGAGCTGGATGAAAAGACAGATGCGGAAGGAGATATTACAATACTGAGTATGATATGTAGGGAACTAATGATTTTCAGAAAGGCTACAGTGAGGCTAGGAAAAAGTAGTGCGCTCAACACATACACAGACCCCCTCAAAAAGTACGAAAAATCTTTTTTCACAGCGGATTTCAAAAAGAGTCCTTCATTGATTTCTGAAAGCAGTTTGAAAGGAAATAACGGATCAGAAATTATTTGAGGAAACTTTTAGAAACACTGAAATTCTATCTATTTGTAGACAGTCACAATACGTTCTTACTAAGCCCAAAAAACAACAAGGCTTTTTGCAAACAAAGAAGTGCCCTGATAAAGTCTTGACTCAAAAGCCCCTATGAACAGGGAATTGCTGCCAGCTTATTCCTGGAAGCACATTTCACCAGACAACCTACATTCCATGAAAGGTTTGGTGCCAAATATGCAATGCTCTGCTTCGCCACTGAGTGTCACCAGTGAGAACGTTTTTTTTGTTGTTAGTACAAGTGACATTCTTTCAACACCAGAACAAGGTTTTCATATCAATGCTCATCTTTTACCCCATCCCCATTTACCATGTGGATTCAAAACAATCACATATTATTTATTTACATGGTATGGTGTGTTGTGTTTGGTATAACAGCTTTCAGATGAGAGACCACGGCAAGATGTTTTGGGTCATCAGGTTAATACTTTATTTTGTTTGATTGCAGCGAAGAAGAAAGACAGAGGAGACAGGAGGGAACAAGAGAAGGGTTCAAAGAGGAATGGAAGGAGAGACTACAGACTTTGGGTGAGCAGTGGCTACAAGCCTTTGTATCAAATCTAAAGACAAAGTCATCGTCATCATCATCAGGCAACATTTAAAACATCTTTTAAAAATAACATTAACATATCTGTGGGCTCTATGGCACAGGATTACCCTAAACATTTACACAATACCAAACAGTTTAGCCACACTCCTACTTCTATGACCAGCATCATCAGTACTCTAAGCCATGAGGTTTATCTCCAGATCATCTGTCATATTCCTCCAGTCACCACTTTCAAATTTCTTATGCCATAACAAGGCACCTTGTCAGTTGAAATCTGGCAGATCCGCATATGTCATTGTAGATAATTATTATATTAGATATCAAAGCAGAGGCACATTTATTGAACTAAACATACTGTAAATATGTGTATATAACCACCAGATTCCAGTCCTGTCACTACGTCTAGTTGCATGCTTTTGGTCTGTGTGATTACCATGACGGCAAACTATGGCATAAGAAATGGTCCAAAAACACAAACATGTCCATCATACAGTAATGGCCCAGATAGTATAGTATGGAGAATCAATACAGCAAGGCTTGGCTAGAGAGGGGTACATAGGAACTTAACCACAAGGGGGGAAAAGAGTACTGTAGCAAACTAAAGAAGAAAAAAAATAGGCGGCCCAATTCATCCTCAAAGGATATGCTGTTCGGGCAGATTTGTTTTGGTTTTCTTTTTCAAACAGATTCTCACAGTCTACTTTTCTCTCTTATCCCCCCCCACACTCCACACACACTCACACACACACACACACACACACACACACACACACACACACACACACACACACACACACATGCAAGGCTTGTAACCACACTCAAGGGGAGGCCTGAGAGGCCAAGCAGTTGGTCACGCTGTATTTTGCCATCCTTCCTGATCCAAACAGCACCCTAAGACCATCAGGCGTAAATGAGCACGTACGCACGCACGCACGCACGTACGTACGCGCGCATGTACGCACGCACGCATGCACACACCCGCACACGCATACTTCAAAGAGGCAGTGCAAAGTGTGTTGTATGTTGAGGGAGGGGGAGGGGTAATTGGACAGCTCCTATGAGCTGCTTAGGAAAAAAACAAAGATCATGTGGCTGCTGGTCTTGCAGTTTTTACGTTTTCTTAACATAAAATCTCCAAACATGTTTTTTAACCGAGAGATAAAGGGTGGGAAAAAAGAATGATAAGGAAAGAGAAATTAAAGTTGTGCGCACAGAGTGAGAGATACCAGAGGACATAAACTGTTAGAAAGCGAGTGTTGCTCATGCTTTGTGGATACAGAACCCAAGTTTATTGACATGTTCCTAGGACTACTGTATATATGCATACCAGACTTTATAATGGTTCATAAAAACAGGTTATTTTCAAGTCAGAAAACAAAAACAGAATCCATCTACCTTAAATGCGTTTGTACTTCATTAACCTCATTACTAAAGTTACATTCATGTTTACGTGTACTCAAATCCCCCTGTTTTACTGAAGCCACTTCCAACTTACAAATAGAGGTTGAAGAACGTTTACAAACAAACAACATAGTTTAACAAAAAAAAAAAAACGTACAGAGATACACTCAAAGGAAAAGTCCCAGGGATCTTGGAGGAACTCCAACCGCCAAAATATAGGTTATTTGCTCAGCATTATCTTAGATCTGAGCTCATAGTGATCTCTCTCCCTTTTCACCCCAGAGCAGGAACAAGAGATAGAACAGGAAAGGACAATTCCTATCGCAAGCCCCCCCCCCCCCCCCCCCCCCCCCCCCCCCCCCCCCCCCCCCCCCCCCCCCCCGTAAGAGGAAGGCTGAACCTGGGACACCTCTAACATGATTAAGCACTACCTTGCTCCTCTGTGTCCCAAGCTCTCTTACCTCCACGTGTGTATCCCATAGCAGATATCACAGAAACGAACCAACCCTGAATCCTTTGTTTCCTCGTTCCCACTCTCTTCTACTTGGCCTAGTGAATGACTGGAGTGTGTCTTTGGTGCACACCAGGGGGCGTCAGGAAAAGGAAAAGGCCACTGACGACAAAGGTGGATTGATTTCTACTCTTGGAAGAAATGAGATGAGAAAGAAAAAAAAATGCAAAAGTGCAAAATGGTCTATATAGCTAACATTCTTGCCCAGTGGCCAGCTACATGTCTTATACAGCTACAAGTGTCAAGCTTCCCCCCCTCCTATTTAAGTGACCTTTCTATTGTTTCGTGCACAAAAGATAAAACGCTAAGGGGAATTCTAAATGCAGGTGCCTACTGCTCATCGTCTGGTCATGTTCTCAGGTTATTACTGACATTAGAAGCGCACGTAATCTGTGTCCATGTGACGAAGAGAGATTCGAATCCAGCCATAACTTATAACCATAGCCATAACCAGCCAGCATTGCTACTTTGTCATTTGGATATGGAGGAATCCCTTCTAAATGCACTTTTTTAGCTTGTCCAACCTTTGAAGGAATGCTGCCCACAAAAGAACTCTATGGAATGATTAGCACTTAGATGGCAGACTCTGGCCCCTCAATGGATATACATACACACAAATACACACTCACGTTATACACACAGAAACACACACACACACACACACACACACACACACACACACACACACACACACAATATACTTCCTCACACACTAAAAAGCAACTTCTGTGTGCAACTGCTCTTACATATTGGGGATGTTTAAACCTACGCAGAACTTTCACGGACAGTTTAAGGAAACCCCAGTGGTCTTGAACAACAACATTCATTGTCTCTCTCGCACACACACACACTCACACCACACATCCATGCACATACATACACACACACACTCACACCACACATCCATGCACACACACACACACACACACACACACACACACACACACACACACACACACACACACACACACACACACACACAAACACACACACGTGCATGCACATACACACACAGAGGGTCATTCTGCCCGCCACTGTGTCCAGGAAGGACTCTTCATACCAATCCTGTCTCAGGAGAGCCTGCTTTATTTCCTTATTACGCGGTCGCTATAAAGGGAAGCGGGCTGAACTAATTGTTACGCAAAAATACACACCCTGTTAGCAGTTATTGTTCTTATATTATAGATATTATTGTAACGTATCTGAAAGGACAATTAATCAAGCTCTAGTACTACAACACTACAAAGGGACAGGAGAAACGCAGATAGCGCAGTGGACAGGGCGGCAAAAGAGAGGAGACATCCATTCACCAATCCTCTGTAGGTCCTCCCTCCCCCCTTTTATGTCCTCCCCTTCTCTCCTCCTCCGGATGCCATACCTAACTCTAGTTGCTACTCAGCAAAACGGACTGTGCAAGTGTACTCAGACAGTAGCCCACAAAGCTGGCGCTACCCCTAATCCACCACAGGCTGGGTCGTCTCCATTGACACGATATTCCTCACTTACAGTTTATTTATTTTTTCGGCCCTCCTCCTATGGTTTGCCGCTGTTGTCCCGCTGCTTCCTGCTGCTGCCGCTGTTGTTGCTGTAAAGGCTGGGGTTGGCCACCAGGGGGTGAGGCATTGCGCCCATGTACGGGCCGGCGGCAGCTGCGTAGTTGAAGAGAGCGGGGAGGAAAGGCAGCGGCTCCACCTTGTCGCCGCTTGGGGCCATCATGTTCAGGGCCACCGGCAGGGCGGCCAGGTTGTAAGGGTAGGCCAGCAGCTGGGGGCTGTAGAGCAGCTGGTAGGGGTCTGGGTAGAAGGGCAGCTTGGCCAGGTCCACGCCGCCGGGCACCATCATCTTCCCCAGCGACCCAAACGGCAGCGCGCCAGCCGGGTAGGAAGACATGAGAAGGCTGTCCTCCTGCTGCTTCTTTCCCGAGCGATAGCCCCCGTGCTGCGTGGTGAGGGGCAGGGGGTACTCCTGGACGGGGTGGTGGCCGGGGTACTCCCGCGGGTGGTGCTCCCTGGAGGAGGTGTTGTCCTGGTGTTCCGGTTCGGGTGGCGGCGGCGGTGGTTGTGGAGGTGCCCGAGGGAGCAGCAGGGCGTGGCCTGACGGCCGGTCGTTGGCCCCAGACGTCCCAGTGGGGAGCATCAGCCTGTCAGGGCCTTGCGCTGGGGGGTGGAGAGACTGGGCCCCGTGGCGGTTGACTTGGGCTAACAGGTCCATGGCTGTAGGCGAGCGGTGTGGAGATTTCTGGGGGGGCCTCTGCAGGGAGACACCATTAGTAGTGGTTGGAGTGGTTGGAGTGTTGGGCTGGTGCGGGGATTGTATGGGGCTTAATGGCTCCTCCTTAGGGACCAGGAGCGGGCCCTCACAGTCTCTGGGCTGCTCCTGTGGAGGGTGGAGCGCTTGTCTTATCTGCTGAGCCCTCTCCATATCCCTCTCTCTCTGTCTCTCCCTTTCTTTCTGTTTCTCCCATTCTTTCTGTCTCTCCCACTCCCTTTCCTTCTCCTTTTTCCGCTCTCTCTGCCTCTCCACCTCTCTCTCTCTGGCCAGGATAGAAGACATGGTAAGATCTTGTGCTTCGTTAGGGGAGGCACTCCTGGAAAGGGGCGGGATCCTGTGATCGTGACATAAGCTGCCTTCCTGGTAGGTTCCGTGTTGAAGCATGCCCTTCCCCCTCGGCCGGTCTTTCTCCATGATGACTCCTTCCTGCTTCACACATCCCCGGCCCGTACTGAGAGCCGTTGTCATGGTAACGGCGGGCGGGGCAGTGTTGACTCCCGTCTGCGTGGTCATTATGTTTGGAGAGGAGCTGAACGGCGCCGTGACACTGTTTGCTGGGCTGGGGTTATTATGGAACTGGCCCTCCAGGTTTCTCTTCCTAGGGGTCCGGTAGTCCAAGCATTCAGAACCACAGCTCATGACCAGCACGCTCTGCAGAGTGGAGGGTGTGGAAGGCATCGATTCGAGCCGATTGGAAGGAAGGCTTGCTGGACAATCCAGGGAAGGCTTGATTATCTGATGACTTGGCTCTGGGTCTGGCGTTTGTAGCTCCCTGCGTTCCGGCCTCTGGTAGGACTGTGGAGTTTGGTTTTCAACGATGAGCTCGCTTGGCTGGCTCTCTCTCTTCTGGGCCTCTAAGCACTCTTTGCTAAGGGGTGGAGCTGGTGGAGAGTAACTGATGACGGGGATGGACTTAGCAGGAGGAGCTGGGTTCTTTTTGGGCTCTAGGTCCGGAGTTACGACCGTTGGCTCCGCTGCCTTTGGTTCTGGGTTTATCTCCTTCCTCTCTCTTTCGGGGGAGCTGCTCAACTCGTGGCGTCGCACGTGGCGGTTTAGCGCTGACGACGTCTTGCACACTTTGTGACACTTTGGGCAGGTGTGCCTGGCTAATGCTCTCCTGCTAAGGCGACTGGGACTAGAGTTCCTCCTAACCAGCAGGCCTAAGCCTCCCTCTTTCTCACCCTCGTCCCTGGCACTGTCTGTCTCCATTTCAGCTCCCGCCCCTTCCCCCTTGTCGCCAGAAGCCATTTTGTGAGGCACTGCAGGGATCTCAATAGGTTTAGGGTGCTGGGACTTCTGGTGGTCCTCCAGCTTGTCCCTGGAGGGGAAGGGAGCCCGACAGAGGAGGCACACAAATTCCAACAGGTGGCTCAGTTCGTGTTTGTCCCGTTTCCTGGGGCTGGAGAACCAGCGGCCACAAGTCCCGCACTCTGCTGCGTTTACGTTGGACCAGGGACGCCGCTTTATCCCCACGGTGGAAGCAGCCCTCGATGGAGGAGGCTGGACGGGAGCGGGGGAAGCCTCCCTTGTCTTTTCCTCTGACCTTTTGGTTTCCTCTTTTAGAAGGAGCCCGGGAGAATCGTTACATTTTTTGTCTTCTTTTCCACCCTGCTCGTGGGTTGATTCTTTCGGTTTGACCGTCTCCTCCTCCCCCCTGTCCACCTCATTCTTATTCCCATCCTCCTCCTCCTCCTCTGCCTGCTGCTCCTCCTCCTCCTCCTCTTCTTCCTCCTCCTCTTCTACCAGCTTCCTATTGTTTTCCTCCTCTTTTTTCTCAGTCTTCTTATTCCCATGGTTTAGGAGTCTTTCGGACCTCTTCATGAGCCGGAGGGAGCGTTTGTGTTGCAGCTTTCGCTGCCAGTGTTTAGCCTTCTGCAGCTGAGCTTGGGCCTTCCTCTTTGGCTTGTAAGAGTAGTAAGGCCTCCAAAGGTTGTCCTCACCATCCTGGTCACTGTCCCCTTGCTGCTCCCGTACCTCCTGCCGGAAGTAGTACTCCCTCACCTTGCCCGGGGATTTAGGAGACCTCTTCCGGCCCTCTTCTCCATATTCTCCGTCGGCGTGTTTCTCGGCGCTCAGGCTGGAGCTGCGGTGGGAGCGGTGCTTGTGGTGATGGTGGTGGGAGTGGCGGGGCTCCTTGGCCTCCCGCTGTGTCGAGGCCTCGCTGCGCTTGGCTTTAGGAGGAGAGTGGCTCTTGTCCCTCCTGAGGTCCGTCTCGGAAATGCTGCGCTTGACGATGGCCTCCTCGCCGATCCGCACCGTGATCTGGCAGAGGGGCCCCGCCCCCTTGAGCCCTGACCCGTCAGGGGCCGTGGCCATGGTGTCCCCCTGTCTGTGGGACCTGCGGGACTTGTGGTGAGATCGGCCCCCGTCTACATCCGGACGGCTTTCGGAGCCGTCCTCTGTGGTGTCTGAACTGTCTCTGTACCTCTTTCTGTGGCTGTCGGTACTGTCCCTGCGTCGTTTGATTGGCCGGGCACTGCCCTCAGGGTGTGTCTGGCTGTCACTCATCTCTGGGGAGAGGCTTTTCCCACCCCCAGAGATGACTTGGTTGCTATGGACGATGACAGAGGAGGAGACAGCGTTGCCGTGCACTATAACAGACGGCTTAGAGTGGCCGTAGGTTATTACTGACGATGACACGCTCATATCTGTGCCACCACTCTTGTGGCTTTTGGATTTGTTGCTGCCAGCTATTTTGGAGCTGCTGCTGCCTCTCGCCGGTCCCAGCTCTGGAGCTTCCCTGTCGTGCTTCCTAACATGGGGCACGTTGGACTTCGAGAGCTCCCCATGCTCTAATCCCGCAGAGATGGGAAAGCCATCCGGGAAGTCGTCCGGGTCAGGCTTCACACCCTGGCCGCTGTCGATTAGGCTCTGGAGATCTCCAGGACCCAGGGGCCCGGTAAGGCTGCAGTCTAAGCCCAGAGGCAGGGGGAGGGAAGCCGAGTCGGCGAGGCCATCTGGCAGTCCGTCACTGTAAGTCTTGTATGGCCTCTTCTGGGAGCGCATGGGGAGCAAGCGGTAGAGCTTGAGTGCGTTGACCTTCTGCTTGTAGCCGCCGTTGGCGGTCTTCTCGCTGGAGATGAGGCCGGGGCTGATGCCGTGGATGGCCTTCTGGTGTGTCTTGAGGTTGTAGTAGGTGGCAAAGGCGTCCCAGCAGAAGATGCACTGGTAGCGGCGCTCGCCTGTGTGCCACACCTCGTGTTTGGTGCGGTACTCGGCCAGCGCGAACACCTTGTCGCAGAAGTGGCACGGGTACTTGCGGCGCCACGAGTGCACGTTGGAGTGGCGCTTGAGGCTGGACAGGGTCATGTAGGAGCGCTCGCACACCGAGCAGAAGTAGATGACGTGGCCGTCCACCACCTTCACAAAGTGGTTCTCGTCGCCGCCCGGCAGCTCCACCACCGCCGCCTCGTCGCCCAGGACGCTGCCGTGGAGGCCGCGGGCTTTCTTCCCGCCAGCAGGACGCACTTTGCCCTCGATGGCCCCACCGGCCGCCACAATCACTCCCCCCTCCACCCTCACCTCCCCCTCCTCCAGCGGCTCCTCCTTGGGTTGGAGGGGCGCCGCGGGAGGGGGCAGGCTGCTGTCGGAGGGGTCCGGGGGCGGCGCCGGCGCGTGCCTGCAGGTGGCCTCGTGGGAGCACAGTCTCTTGTTGTGGATGAAGGCTTTGCCGCAGTAGCGGCAGCTGAGGGCCCGGCTGCCGCGGTGAAGCCGCATGTGGACCGTCAGCGAGGAGGCGGAACTGAAAAGCCGGTGGCACACGCCGCAGATTAGCTCCGGCTTCAAGCTGTTCGCAGTGGCAAAAGAGGCGGATGAGTGTGGGGGAGCGGAGAGGACCTCAGCGGAAGGGGCAGGAGGAAGAGGAGGGGGGCCGAGGTGGAGCGTGGGGAGGTTCCGATTCTGTCCGTGAGGGCTTCCCGTCCGCCCTCCCTGCTTTCCGGCCTTTTTCTCGCTCCGCTCACCGTCCCCACCTCTTTGGCCCTGATAAGCCACAGAGTTTAGATTGAAGAGGATTTGGGCGGTCTGAGAGGGCGAGGCTGTGCCATTGCCAAGTCTGTGCCTCTCCTCCCGCCCCTCGCCCGCGTAACAGCCCCCTGTAGGCCCATTGGAGAACTTGGGCGGAAACCTGTGGAACTGAGTCTCTGGATTGACTTTAGAACATTTCAGAGGAGGAGGAGATTTGATATCCTTCCTGACCAGTGCAGTTAGATCCATGGGGGAACAGGAAGAGGAAGGGGAAGAGGAGGAGGAAGAGGACGGAGAGCTGTCATGGCGGGGGGGCTTGAAGGGTCGGTGTTTGACGTCCGTGGTGGCGTCCAGTTTCCACAGCGACCCGGCGTCCGAGCCCTTGGGGCCGGACGAGGATGGGCGTCGCCGGAGCGGCGAGGACGAGGAAGTGGTGCGACAGTGGTTCTGAGAGGTGAGCGTGGCAGGCAGGGGAGCGGCGCTGAGAGGGAAGCTAAGGGTAATTTTAGCATTCTTGGGGCCGTCAGCCATATCCTGTAACCGGTCCTCCATCACGGCATCTGGCCGGCCTCCCTGCCTGCTTTTACTCTTCATGTTTCCCTGCTCAGCCTCCTCCTCCTCCTCCTCCTCCTCCTCCTCCTCCTCCTCTGGGTGATGCGGGAAGGGCACCCCAAGGAGGCGGCCAGGCTCGTGTGGCCGTGCGGTCCCGCTGGAGACGCGGTCCAAAACCCCGGCGGGGCTGAAGTGGTCGAGCAGCTCGGATGGCAGCGGCAGTCCAAATGAGAGGTCTGGTGACGGTCTAATGGCGTCTGGCGGCACCACAGCCAGTGGCGGGGAAGACGACGAGGCGAACAGTTGTTGCTGGCTCGGGTGGACACAGCAGTTGGCGGCCCCGGTGAAAACGTTGGTTATGTCACGGACGCGGGCGGGCAGGGCAGCCTGGTTCTGCTTACTCAGACATGATTTGAGGAGGCCCGGGTGGAGGGGGTCCGACACGTCCGCATCAGACACCATGACCAGCTCCAGAAACCTGCAACACAAATCAGACAAGACGCACTTTAGTGCTCAAACGTGGTGCAGTCCAAAAGCACCCTAGATTTACGTTCCTTCTTTGTCGGCCTTGTTAAAGCGCAGAGAGCCATAATTCAAATATCTAACAGCACACAGAAAGCTTCAATGATTATAGGGTACCCGCCATATTGTCAGCTGCTCCGAGATGTTGGAGACAAAAAAAAGAAAAGACACAGCGGCGCTACCGATCTCAAATAGCTTAGTCAAGAATGGCGAGATGAGGCAAGGAAGAAGAGGCAGGAATGAATCTGCAGCAGTGCTGGTTTAGGTTTCCACCCGCCTCAGTCGACCATTTAGAAAGTCCTTCCAGAGATTCGGCTCCTCTGTGACACAACGTTCCCTCCGGTTCATTGGTAGACATTCTGATGTAATCAAGAATCTTTCGGAACAGAGTGCTGAGGACTTTCATCCACAGCCTTTTATTTTTTTCAACTTAAAAATAGTCTCGGTCTCTCTCTCTCCCTCTCTCACTAAGCAGACCAAAGGAAGGGGGTGGGGTGACGGGGGGGGGGGGTGATTACGATCACAGGATTGTTAGCCATTCCTGGCAGTGCGTAGTATCTGCCGGGCATGACTCTAACCATTTATTTCTGAAGGCAAGAGAGGGAGGGAAGGAAAGAGGGAGAGAAAGAGAGAGGAGGTAGGGGGGGGGGGGGGGGGGTTTTGCAGAGTAGGGTGTTTTTCCGCCCTCTGCATCCGGTACAACTTGGCTCAAGGGGATGAGCGACAGTCGATGGCGCTATCCATTTCTAATTCAACCCCCATGCCGGTGGATTGGATCATACTGCAATTTATTCATGCATTTACGACACCCCCGGAATCACCAGCAATAATATTATTATTTTTATTGTTGTCACTTATTTAACATTGACTATTTGGTGGGGGTGTGTCTGCTCGCGACAGGGACAGCGGCTGTAACCGGCCTTAATGATGCGGCAGGAAGAAAAACCCTCAGTCATGCTTTTCTGCCTGCGTTTTCAGGCAGCGAGGCAGAGCAGGAAGGCAGGCCTCTGTAAAATTCCACAGGCAGCCCAGAACAGGCAGAAACTAGGTCAGCACTGTTATTGCAGAGGGAAGAGGAGGGAGAAAGAGGGAGAGGGACGAGGGAGAGAGAGAGAGAGAGAGAGAGAGAGAGAGAGAGAGAGAGAGAGAGAGAGAGAGAGAGAGAGAGAGAGAGAGAGAGAGAGAGAGAGAGAGAGAGAGAGAGAGAGAGAGAGAGAGAGAGAGAGAGAGAGAGAGAGAGAGAACGAGAGAGTGGAGGAAGAGAGTGAAATGGTGAAAGATAGTGAAAGAGAAAGAGATAGAACAAGTGGGGTATGAAACAGGAACAGTCTAACGTTTAGCGAGACAGGCTGGCCTAGGCCTCAACACAGACTCCGAGCAAAATGCACATACGGACAAAGTCTCTCTGCATAAGTACAGCTACCAGCAAGACACAGAAATAAACAATGTTGGAAATGTACATGAAATTTCCAACAAACAGCGTGACTGTTTGCCAACACATGGGAGAAAATAGTGCGTGTGAAATGCTGGATGGCAACGATATATGTATGTTATACATGGCCTTGTATGAAGAGAAGCAGCATCAAATATCAGGGCGAATAACTTAGTCTTAGCAAGTCTCCGTGAGTAGTGCGTATTCACTGCAACGCTGTTGTTCAGGAAGTGTGTGCCCCTGTGTATTATTGCAGAGCCTCCTCTAAGTAGGCCTACTGTCTTTGTGGCGTCTTTTCAAGCCATAACTAGATATGCGACGGGAAACCCCTCATGTGAATTGCCAGCCTGCTGGAAGCGGGCGGACACATTGAGAGGCTGTGCGAGGGCTAAAAATGTCACGATTTCATCTTGTGTTTGTGCCGTGGACAGGAAAATGTGTCTGCCGCCCCCTCGCTCGTTCTCCTCGTCTCCCTGTGACGCACGCGAAGCCTCTCCACAAACAAGGCCTGAGCAACAGACTGCCCATCCGTGACAAGGGACTTAAAATACACACGCACACATGGGGGACACTTAAAGGCAAACTCACAGTGCATAAACAACACCAACACGCTCTCACACCTATCACGGCATAGATATATAGGAAAGACCCATCGCACATATGCACGCGAACGTCAACATGTTCCCTCACGCACGTCTTTTTCTGAAGCAAAGTTACACACAAACACGAAAGTATCTGCCTCTCAGAATGTCGACGACTCAAACTGAAAAACCAGCCCTGATGCTCTCTGTAACGGGATGTTCCGCACAAACAAACATGTCAGTCCGCAGAATTGCTAATCTATTTATGCCCCAGGCACAGCGAAAAAGAACACTATGAGCAAGTGAGCGGCTGGTGCGGGACACATCAAGGATTAGCCTTGCATAAAAGAACATTTAGGCTGTTCTAAATCACTGTCGATAAGACATTATGTCAGGAGGCCTAAAATGGATTTCATAGTCATAGGCCTAATATTAGGCCCGAAGCACCACAAAGTTGGCTCTACACTAGCCAACAAAGCCATAATAAAGTGCTCATGTTAGTCCGATGCACGGGCAAAAGTCGGAGCATTTGTTGTTGACATAAAGAATGGCGGCTGAGCAGTGGGGTTACAAGTCGGTATGCATGGCGGGACACGGGCCGCCTCTTGCAGGGGACCAGTGTGTTCCACTTGGCCGGCCAGCGAGGAGCATGTGGAAATAAGAAGGTGTCGGTTGGGCTCTCTTGTCGACGAGGGGCAGCTGGAGGGGCCCTACTATTGGAGTAGCAGTTGGTATGTCAGGGGAAGAAGAAGGGGGTGGGGGTGGGGAGGGGGCATCGTTAGTGAGAGGGTACACTGAACTCTGCTCAACCCCCGGCCAAGGGAGCATGGCGGAGCCAGCCAGATGGGAGCGAGGAAAGGAGGGAGTGAAGAGGAAGGGAGAGGGGAGGTTGGTATGGATTGAGGGGAGGGGCTGAGCGAGAGGGTAGGGAGGGTGGTGGCAGTGTAACTTCAAACACATCTCTTCCATGTGTTCATGTGGCCCCTGCCCCACTTTTCCCCCTCCTCAAGTGTAAACTGTGGTATTGTGGAGGTTTCGCAAGCCGCTTCACACACCATCGGTTCCGCTCAGCCCAGCAAATAATTCCTGTAGTTGTGTCTTCTGTTATAGAATCGTACCATCAATATAGGGGAGATAAATTCCCCTAAAAAGTATTACTGGAGATCCGTAATACTACTCCAGCGACCTTTTCAAGGTAATTTTACCCCAAACCACTTACATTTTTTTTTCTAAAAAAGTACAGAGGAAGAATCTCTGTGTTAACAATGTAAAATGGCTGGGGAACAATTGTGCGATGGTGAGGCTAAGAAAGAGTTATGGCAGCCAAAATACAGCTGTGTGAATGAGATTAGTTGGTAGACAGCGCTGAAGTGATGCTCATGTGTTTTTCTGCTGTGTGATACTGTTGCAACAACACATACAACAACCCTGCATCAGGCCCTGAAGGACAAGAGAATAACCATGATGTTAATCAGTGGTTATCATTAAAATTATATCTGGGTATGAGCAATGAAAATAAGTCTTTCTTCAGAAAAATAGCATCACCTACTCATCACACACTCTACAAATTAACTCTGGGTCTGAAAAAGTGTGGGAGATATTTTCAAAAGCTATAAACTAACTAGTTTAGCAAACTTGAAATATGAATTTAAAGAATATAGGATGCCATATTGAAAACCCGTTTTTCAAAAGGTCAGATTAGGAATGCATCATATTACTGTTCCAAGCACATTCTGCATAATGCAATTGCTCGTTTAATTTTTTTAAAGTACTGGTTGTTAAGGTTTAACAGTAGAAACTACATTTTTTACTTATTTACATAACATTTACATTAGCCAAGCATACCCTGTTTGTTGCAAAAGTCACTATCTATATAAATCGAAGAGATTCAATGTTTGTAAAATGTCTTATACTGTCCTAAGGCGTTTTTGGCCTCAACATGTCCTTATGACTGAAGTTTGACGTACTCTTGTATAATCTATTACTCCTATCTTTTTTATACAGTTAGGCCATAGGCTTTGGTTGGTGTCCGTGGTAACAAGGAATGTGGAACAGTTGGCAGAGGTTTCGTTGTTTTGGAAAAATGAAGGCCAGGGAAACAACAACAGAACTGGTAGTGACGTCAAAATGCCCATGGAACGTACAAGAAATAAAACCCCCGAACTTCTATCAAAAAACAAACCGTGAGAAGATACAGTAAGATTTAGGGCATTTGGATGACACACTAGGCAAATAGGGGACAGGATAGGTGAGAAGATTCATCTCGCTGCTAGAATGACTGTCAGGGACGTGTATATACAAGTTGTTCCACAAACTCTCTTTCTAATCCTGCTACTAAGTTGATGGACGGTTGAAAATTGACCAGCCGCGGCCACAGGAAGATTTCCCCAAACAACGCGCACTTGGGACCCTCTAACTGGGATGATTCGCAGAGATGTGAGAGACATCGGAAAAATGGAAGTTTCATCACAATCTCTAAGCGAGTCATTGCTTCTGAAAAAGAACTGCGTGGTGCGTCAGCAACAGAGAAGAGGATGAGGGAGACAAGGCCTCATATTGGCACAACAAACACGCGCGAACGCAAAGGCGCGCGCGCGCACACACACACACACACACACACACACACACACACACACACAGGGTAAAGGTACCAACCCTAATACACACCCAAAAGCACCCACACACAACACATACACACACTATGTAAAATCTTCCATTTCGCGTCACATACCAGACAACAACCACAGCAATGGAGGGAGTGAGAAAAACAAATAGGAAAAAAGAATCAGCTTCTCTTCCCCTTGTCTGCTCTCTCTCTCTCTCTCTCTCTCTCTCTCTCTCTCTCTCTCTCTCTCTCTCTCTCTCTCTCTCTCTCTCTCTCTCTCTCTCTCTCTCTCTCTCTCTCTCTCTCTCTCTCGCTCTCTCGCTCTCTCTCTCTCAGGAAGGCAAGCACACAACAAGAGAACGTACCTTGGAAAACCTCCTGCTGCATCTCTGCTGCGATGTGTTCTCGCCCTCTCCCCTCTCTCTCTCTCCCTCGGTCTGTGTATGCGCGCACCAGTGTGTGCGCGTCTCCGAGAGTGTGTGAGAGAGCACAGGGAAAGGCGGTGCGCACACACACAGGCAGCAGTGTGTAAAGGCAGAGGGCAGGAGCGACTCTCGCACTCCGACTGGCTCTCGCTCACTCCCCCCTTTCTCGCTCTAACTCTCACTCTTTCCCTCGTACTCGCTCTCTTGCCTGCTCCCCTCTCACTTTAGTTTTGCCTCAGACACATTCTTAGTGCTGTTGCCCTTTTATTTTTTTTATTTTTTTTTTACAGCAAGTGATTTTTTTCACCCCCCTCTCCTTTTCTATTCTCTTCTCTTCTGCTCAGTTCCCCTCCACTCCCTTCATCCCCCCACCCCCTCTGAATCCAATCTGCTTTTTTTTATTTGGAAGTGTTATTCACCACATACACACACACACACACACATACATAGACACACACAAACTACACAAAGCCCAGCGATAGAGAGAGGGAGGGAGTGAGAGTGGGAGAGCGAGCAAGAGGACGCCATTTAAGCAGTTTGTTACGAGCACTGCCAGTCCCCAAAATGGCTGAAAACAAACAGGAGCCATGCCAACTGAATAATTCTGGGTACCAGGACTGACAGACAAACGGACATGGAGAAACGAGAAAGGTGGGAGCAGACATATAAAGATAAATAAAAAAATAGCCATATAGCAGATGTGAAAACTCCCTATAACAATGGCAAAGACGAATCAAGGGCTCAAGGAGAGAGAAATCCAGGGATTAAAAGGTTCAGGTTTTTATGGGGAAAACGGACAGCAAAGTCAAGTGTGTGTGTGTGTGTCTGCATGTGCGGCTCACCCTTTAAACTAACACTAAATATAGAGGCCTTTCTCATATGCGGTATCTAATGCGCAAAGTTTGCAATAACAAGGATAGGCCTTAAATGATAGACAGTATCCACCAATATCCGAAACATTCCCCTTACACGTGTCCTGACTAAATTGTAAGTCATTCTTTTCCCCATTCCCCACGTGTGATGGACATTCCAAAGTCTTCCTCTCTCTAACGGCCATGCCACACACCACAGCAACACCAGGGGAAAACACAGGGCCCAAAAAATCTAAGACAAATCACAGAGGGCATTGAGAGGTGATCATGACAAGCGGAATGTTCAAGAACGTTTATGCCATCACTCCATCATACTTTCAACTGTCTTTTCGGGCACTGCTGCCACACAAAGCCAGGAACTACCCCCCCCCAACCCCACCAGTCGAACCTTGACGCCACCACCCCACCATCCACTCCCCCTGCCCTTTTCCTCCCTCCACTGCTTTCTCGCTCGTTGTATGCAGCCACACTAGTCTCCATGGGAACTGCCCTGGGATTGGGTGTTGTTCCTGTGACCTCTCGGGCTCTTGGAGTTGGAGCAACTTTCTCCCCCCCCCCTCTACTTCAATGCAGGCTCTCACGTTTTCAGAGAATTCAGCTGTGCTTTTGGGTCTGCACGGTGGTGTGAATTTGTGACTTCGAAAAAATGTGTGCAATGCGGTGGGTGTTGCCTGCATTTGTGAGGCAGCTCGGCAATTGTCTTCCACAAAACCGTGAGCGTGTGTCCCAAGAGTGTGACCGCTCAGCCCACACATGTGTCCGCATTGTCCCATGGCTGCAGCCAGCCACCAACTCTGTATTCAGAGTGTGTCCCGTCGCCCAGCCGTTCCTATTCATGGGCGTTTGCCCAAACGTGATCATAGCTTTTCATGCTGTGCTACCAAGCGACACACACATCTGAATATACAAAGATGGAGGAGCTAAGGGAACCATCTTGGTGGAAAATTCAAGCTATTAACACAAAGGGACTTTAAATATCTAACTGCTGCCCATTGAGGGTGTAAAATAAAATGTTTCAAGCCTGAATGGAGAAAAAAGAACTGAACTATGCAGGAAAAAAGACACACAAGGATTCATCGTGTGTTGAACAGGCCTATTGTAAATTGAATGTTAAATTCCATATATTCCATATATTCCATAAAATGTATTCTACAGTACAAAAACGCTGAAGACAAAGGGAGTCAATAACCGCACCGTGTGGAACTACAAAATCCTTTCTATTGCTCAAAGTTTACGCAGAATTATTTGCCATATAGTTAGTCGAGTAAGCTTAAGGTTAGGAGCTTGAGACGTTGGTTTCGACTAGTATTGGGGCATAGCCAGTTAAGAAGATTAGGTCAACTTTAGTTATGATTAGGTCAACTTTAGTGTTATAAAGTAGACCATTGTCGCGCCACGACCATCTTAATTAGAAACGGAGGCTTGTGCAAACGTTGTTATACAGTGTGACTGTAATGCTAGTAGTTTGTTAGGCCACTGGTTAAGTTTCATTTTATCACTGGTTCTCCAAACTGTGATATGCTCATTTCAAAATGGTAACTGCTGTAAATGAGCTATAATGCAATTGCAAACATGTCGCCTGGAAATGGATTTGAACTTGTAGCCTTTGAGTTGCAACTCAGCAGTGGTCTACACGTGTGGGTCCACCCTAACCCGCCTACTAAAGATTACATGTCCTTAAATAATTAGCAACGTTACGTATCAATGTTACGCAAGGACGGGTGGCACATCACTGACCCCACTCGGCAGTCCAATGAATTTTACCTCATGAGCATGTGGAGGGGGCCTGTTGCACTCATTCATTTGGGGCAAACCCTCTATTGTTTATGAATTTAGGTTTTTCACACTTATATATACTTTAAGAACTTCTCTAATGGAAAATGATTCAAATGTTTTATTTCTGGACTGAGTCTTAATTTCTATTCATCATTTCTAAGCAAAAGCTTAATGCAGAAAGCAATGAGTGGTGTGAGAATGTTTCACTTACCTGATCTCCTTTTGTGTTTGCCCAATACCAAAAGATTTCCTCAGGTTCCAGGATGTCCTCCTGTGGGTCAAGGGTCATTTTAAAGCGGTAGAAACCGAAATTATATATCTGGCCTGAGGAGCAAGAGACACATGCATTACGGTGCAAGAACATGAAAACGGACATGACTTTGAATAATGTGTTGGTTTATGCAAACACATTTATGACTACACACACAGTCTGTCACATGATTTGCAGACTAGGCTGAGCAGCTTTCCTCATAAGTAGCGTGATTGAAGGCCTTGTGTGTGTCACAGTAGATTATTAGGCAGGGTGGACCCATCAGAATATCAGATAACGGAAGTAGGGTTTCAGCACCAAGCAGCTGCTAAGTGATTCATATCCCCGAGGCCAACGAATCAGGGCATGGGCAGCAGGTTTGTTTGAGCAGAGGGCAGACATAGAGCTGCTATGGAAGGACTTTGCTGAGTCACATCAATCGTTCCAATTTTAATAGGAAACGGCCATTTTAAGTAAGATGGGGGAAAGGCAGGCTGAGCAGGTAGAAATCTGAATTGGCATTCCAGTGGAATAAATTGATACGCAACCCACCGCAGGGCAACATAAATTCTGCAAGAAGAGAGCAAAGAAGCGTGAATGGAGCCAAAACAGACTGGAAAAGATGAGTGGAAAATCTACTGGGAGGGTTACCTGATACGGTTTGTGCTGGGCGTGCTGGGGAGGTAAAGAAGAGGGGGGGTCATTTTTCCACTGCCAGGGAAAGAACGGGCTAAATCAAATTAATTAGCTTCTTCATCTCCAGGCAGCTACTCGGGCATGCTGTACTGGCAAAAAGAGAGGAGGGGAAGGGGGGGGGGTTGGCTAGTGCATGCATAGAAGAGAGGGTGAGTTAGAAAGCGTGAGAGGACTTAGTGGAGGGCTGAATAGCCTGTTATGGGTGGGTTGGTTGGTTGTGTGTGTGTGTGTGTGTGTGTGTGTGTGTGTGTGGTGTGTGCGCGCGCGTTTCAAGAGAATGGAGAGAAGGGAGGGGGGTTGCATAATTTCCTGATAAGCAGGAGAGTTGTTTTGCTGGAGAGGAGAGAAGACTAGGAAGTGCTGGGATGTTGACCGAGTTACGGTGTTTGTAGCGGGTCTTCGGGAGCATGATACTTCCTGTTTCTAGATTGCCTTTTCAGGCTGCAGTGAACACCCAAGCTCTTCCTCCACATCTCTTTAAATAGCACAAGCATACCTCGATGTAAATTTCTGGGTGAAAGGGAAACAGGGAGCGATTGAGACCAAGAGAGATAGACAGAGTCAGAGACAGAATGAGAAAACAAAAGCTAGAGAAAAAGACACCAGGATAGGCCTAAAGAAGAGGAGTGGGTGTTGCAAAAGTGATCAAAAAGGGACCAAACACGCTGCAATAATGGCTTTGACATTGGAAGAGAGGGTAAATAAAGGGGGCAATTGCGGAGTGGAGAAAATGAAAGAGAAGCAGATGATCAGACACGACGGCATTTTGCCTGGGGAACAACAGCAGCAGAGCAAAGAAGAGAGAGAGAAGAAAGAGAAACTGGAAAAAAGACAGGAACAGTGGTAGGGCAAAGGGATAGACAGGCAGCCAGCATGGGGTCGTCACTACAGCTTAGCGTGTGTGAGGGAGAGATGTGGTTAAGAGGAAATTGGGGAGTTTAAAGAGGGTGAGGACAAAGACAGGAAAAAGAATACTCTACAGAGATAAAAATGAAAGGTTTACAGAATTAGGTAAAGTGGTAACGAGAGAATAAACTAACAACAGGAACAAAAATGGAGCAAAAGGTGACCTAGACAACGAAGACAAAAAAAGAAAGCAAAGAATGACCAAAAGAAATTGTACGGAGAGCCAAGTGGACAGAGGGAGGAGGAGAAACGGTGCCAGGGGCAAACCTGTGGGGAAGACTCAGTGGCACTGCTCGACCAGACTTTGCTGCTCTGAGAGAAGCCCAGATTAATACTAAGCCGATTGCAACGGGAGATGGGATCAAGTGCAATTAATTTAGTGCAAGAAAGTTCCAGTAAGCACTACATAGCTCCTCCAAAATCCTGGTGTGTCTATTCTTTCCAAAGATAAATCATATGGAAAAATAAAGGCGCTAAAAAGGATTTTGAAGTTCTCTGCGATGTCATTAGTTTGTCATTTGTGTAAACTAAGTGAGCATGAAGAGAAACAGGGAGACCATGAAGACATACGTATAACAGAAAGTTGGATATGCTTGGCAAAAAATAAAAATAAATACTTCAAGGGTTTTACATTTTCTAAATGTTCTAAACAGTTAGGAGACAGATTAATTGTTATGGTTTTAAACAATTTGTTTTGCAGAAAAGCACTGCTATCTTGTGTTGATTGGGCAACAATCTGTACCTGACCCTGTACCTGAAATGGAGTATTATGAATACCTCCAAAGAAATGGCATTCGACTGATAATTACCCAAGTGGCTGCTATTGCTGTGATTCAGAGATGTGAACGGCATCGTCCTTTACTATTTATTATGTGGCCTACCCGTCTTCCATTCCATCAATACTCGCCTACCATCTCGTTTCTTCTGTGAAAATATGTTCATTGCAGGCCAATAACTGACAGAATAAAGCATCCCCTAGAGATGAGTTAATCTCCCCCGGTTTCAGAATTGTATATTATAGGAACATGTACACGCAGTGTAAAAAAAACATATATATATATATATATATATATGACCATGAAAAAAAAAAACTGAAAAAAACATGTATTGTGGCCTTGGTTTTAGGAGAAATTTGAAATCTTTTTGTCGTGAATTACTATTTCAGCATAATTTAGTGTAATTGGGGCAACAAGTTTGGCGCCCATGTTTCTGAATTTTTGTTCACCTGACTCTTCCACTCCCAGCTTCAGTCTGCTAATTCAACGTGTAACTTCTAATCAGCACGTGGAAACTGTTGTTTGTAATTGACACCGTGATTACTGAAAATGTCCTGTTCATAGGTGTCTGTACACGTATTGGATGAGGTCATTTGCCTTAATGTGCATGCATGCATAGTACTTCAAAGCCTTCCTTGAGTAACGTCAAATTCTTTTTTCCCCTAAATATAGCCTGTATTAAATACACTTGATGCACCACCTGCACAAACGTGGTCCAAATTAAACAGTTTAACATTCTGCGAAGACACGCTCTATTTATTTATGAGCAGTAGAGGGAGCAACAGGCAACTATGTCTATTGAAAACACTTCCGCCTTGAAAACGTGGTTGTGCAACTGTCTCTATGCTTGGCGTTCATAAGTGGGCCGCGGGAGGGAGCCAGTTGGTCAACAACGGTCCCTTTGTATGCCAGAGCTGAAATATACGGTTGTTTTTTTTTCTTCTCACCACCGGCGAATATTTCTATAAAATATACTGCAGAAATAGCATTTTAGACCTGCCAGCTTACAGTTGTGATCTTGTCAATAACTTTTTCCTATGTCTTTCAAGTTTTCAGAGAAACATTTTGGCAAATTGAGACATGCACATGGTAGCCAGCTTTATCAATAATAGTCAACAGAAGATTAACAAAACAGGTATTTTCAAAACTTCAGTCAGGTGTTAAGATAAGATGGGGAGCATGGCTTCCTAAATAGCGTGCATACCATTATAGTTTATAAATGAAACACGTTCAGTCAGCATGTGGAAAGGTAAATTGTTTTATTAAAATATTGGCAAGTGAGAGAAAGGCAAAACATGAAATCCTCAAGGCTTGAATAGATTGTTTACAAAAGTAATATTAACTTCCTTGTTCAACATACAACTCTAGATCTACTTTCTGGATTATATAATTCAGACATTGCTTCTGTGATCACTTGTTTTGTAGAAATACAGCATATGCTATGATCTGAAAGCCTAAATACTGAACGACTAATATAGTTAAAATGACCAGTATACGTCCTTGGTACAACTGCTGAGGAGCAAACAGGATTAATTTGTTGTGTAACCGACTATTGGCATTAACACCCATCCTTCAAAATATGTTGAATGTTTTTTGGCTGTTTTGCTAAATGTGTATCACCTAACTAGCTAATTAGTTAAGGAAGTAAGGAACAATATAGCAAGCTAGTCTTACCAGTTGGCTAACGATTGTAAAACATTGCTAGTGTATAGTTATAGTGTAGGCTTTGGTTCATCTCCGTAGCGTTGACATATTTTCAACAACCACCTAGATATGACTTATACTATCTGTTTTCTTGATGTAACATACATTTTATTCTAACAAGCTCCTGGGCTCCATTTCCCTTTCTCACATCGACAAGAAGTGTATGTAACGCCACAACACCGCCATGTTGAGACGATGTGTACGGACTAACTAACCTTAAAGACATACACTCGACTCAATAAAGCAACTCGCGTTAAACATATATAACCTATTCCATTTTTAAGAAAGTTTACCATAAGTAATTCGATGTGAAAGTTTCTTTTGACTCATCATACAAGTTGTCACTTTAGCACTCAGCCTGGGCAACATTCGTTTTAACGTTATGTTCGCTAACGTTAGATGGCTAACGTTAGCTATATATGTCTAATATTCCTAAACGTTAGCTAACTAACGTTTTGTATAATATAATATATGTTCATTATAGTATCTGGCAAAGTAAACTATATCATAAAGTTGACGTTATAATATATACACATTTTGAGTAGCATAGAAGCCCAGTAACGTAAACTGTGGTAAATCAGAAAATAGCCCTATCGCGGCCCTGAAAAACACAGCCAACGCTGGCTGATAACATGCTAGCAGTTACAAACGAAATTAAAAAATAAAAAAAAATGGTAGGCACACGTTAGCTAACTAAACCTGGTAAATTAACTGAAAAATATTTGTTGAAGTATTGAGAGTAACCCTATTTCTTGTAACCGTAGTTACTAAAATCTTTCTCTTCAATCAATCTTTCTTTCTTGCCCGCCAAAGAAAACTGGTGGCGATGTGTTAAAACGCGGCCTACCAGAAATATACAATTTTAATGAGAAATAACATTATATTAACTAATTATATACCATATATGCAACTTGAAGTTTTATGAATGTTATCTCGGTAAAAACAAAACTGAAAGTGTAAAAGAAATATACAATTTGAACAGTTCAGGCTTATCCCGGACTTTCCAGGCGATCTTACGGAAAACGTTGCCACCGAGGGTGGACGAGTTGTACGGGAGTCCGAGGATCTAACCGAAGTCCCGTAGAAAAGGATCAGTGTGAGGAAAAAATTTAAATGTTTCGACATTTATCATTAAAGGTTGGAAAAACAACCTGTATGACCCGACAAAAAATTCAAACACTTGAAAACTACACTATTTCAGCGCATGCTATCATCCAGGATAATGGTAGGCCTCATGTGCGAGCTTCTTTTCCTACAGTCGTAGCGGTCCAGCTCGAGACCAACGAGACAAGAGAGATTTTTTTTATTTTTGCTCTGAGGGAAAAAAGTACGGATCGGCAATGTTCGGAAAAACTCGTAAATAAGGCGGGATTTAATAAATTATACCAGCATTATCCTATCTTTGTAGCCATTGGTCTGTGCCTCTTTACTAGTATATATTAATAAGAACATGGACAAATCAAATCGCGTATAGTTGCATAAATATTTTGTGTCTACAAAATGTGAATTATAGGTCCTCCCCTTAGCTTATCTGACCAATAAATAGATCTTTTAACCAAATCAATACCCTCCTCCTTTTTCTCAATTCGTTGACAAGAAGGACGTACATTCTTATTGGTCGTGTTCCTCATAAAATGCATTATTCATAAAGTCTTCTATTGTAGCCAATGCGCTTTTTACTACACATATCCATAGCCCGCCTTCCAACGTTTCAGCCCCTGCTTTGTGGAGTGTGTGAACCTGTAGCAAAGCGTTCAGTCTATATAAACAGACGTTGGAGCGTTTCGCGTTCAGATGCGCTTAGAGCGCACTGGAGTGTAGATCAGAAAAAGGGAAGGGACAGCCGATAGCTAGCATAGAAGGGACCAAAACGTAAATAAATAGGTTCCTAGGGCATCAAACAACGTGGGTCACTGGGATATCCCTACCGGATATATTCCGGTCACCGTTGGCGGCCTGACCAGAGTCCTGGTGGCAATTTAACGTTGTTCTTTCTCACAAAGCGGCGTGCCGAGGGAGGACGCGTCTCTTTCAATAGACAGGATGCACGGACCGCCCTCCGGCGACAGCGCATGCCCATTGCGCCTCATCAAGCGAGTGCAATTCGGCATCATCAGCCCAGATGAGCTTGTAGGTTTTCCTTTGGGGTGGGGTGTTAATTTATTTCTGAACGTTCTCACGTTGATCTTAACTACTTTACATTATTCTTATAGTATGTTATTGCAGACAATAACAAGGTTATGTTTACAAAGCAAGTAGCGTGCAGCTAGCCTAGCCTAGCTGACTAGACAAGCAAGAGCTTGAGTTAGCTTGCTAGCTAGCTAAGAGCATGCAGGAAGTTTGAAAACTTTAACCACTCATTTTTTTATACTGATCGAGGCCAACACATGAATTAAACTCCCTATTATTTGGAAAATTACAGCACGTAGGCCCTATACAAGTACATTTTAGGCTACTTTCTCGAAACATGGCTAGTAGGTACATGCCATAGCATTTTAATTAAGCTACAATTACAATCATTCATGCTTTCCCTCTTGTTTCTGTAAATTTACTTATGCATCATAATAAAATGACATCAATAAATTCAGACACTCATGTTTGTTTCGTTACATTACTGGAGAAAATGCGTATTCCTTATTTCTTGGCTAAAAAGCACAGGGCTTATTTACCTTGGTTTAAATTAATTGCATTGCCCTTCCGGGTTTATTAACTGAGGATTCCAGAGTGTTAAGGCAGTTAAATTATCAAGGCTATCTAAACATTTGCATAACAGTATGTTCTTGAAAAAGAAAACTCATGCAATTTTTAGTGCTGTTATTGATTTACCAGTTCTCATCGCTAATAAGAATATCGCGTTATTTATGTCTTTATAAATATCAGTAATGGATTTTGTCCCTCTTAGAAACGGATGTCTGTCACAGAAGGGGGAATCAAGTACCCCGAAACAACTGAAGGAGGGCGTCCTAAACTTGGTGGCCTTATGGACCCAAGACAAGGGGTCATAGAACGATCTGGGAGATGTCAAACATGTGCAGGTACATTGCTTCCTGTGTACTTCATATCTTCATGACTTGTTTTGCTCACCGTAAGATCCAAGATGTTCTTCATTAACTTTAATTTGTATTTCTCAGGCAACATGACAGAGTGTCCCGGTCACTTCGGCCATATAGAGCTGGCAAAGCCAGTATTTCACGTCGGCTATATTACAAAGATCATGAAGGTTCTCCGATGTGTCTGCTTCTTTTGCTCCAAGTTATTAGTTGACTCGGTTAGTACACCTACCATGTACCCTCATACGTCTTGTCAGCTACTACTTAAGAAAATAAAAAACTCATGTATACCATTTAAAATGAATGTAACTATCTTTTAAATACGCCTAGAGCATTATTGATGATTCTTCCTCTGATTGCAGAATAATCCCAAAATCAGAGACATCCTGATCAAATCAAAAGGACAGCCCAGAAAGCGCCTGACACACGTATATGACCTTTGTAAAGGAAAAAACATCTGTGAGGGGGGAGAAGAGATGGACAACAAGTTTGGAGTAGAGCAGCAGGAAACAGAGGAGGACATCACTAAGGAGAAGGTACTTCTGATGTGTACTTGAGTTCTTTTTTTGTTGACTTGTTTACTTTATGTTCTGTCAGCCTCAATGTATACCCCCCACATTTTCTTACTCTTCATCTCTTTCTCTGTAATCCTCAGGGACACGGTGGTTGTGGGCGCTACCAGCCCGGAATCCGGCGTTCAGGCCTGGAGCTATTCGCCAAATGGAAGCACGTAAATGAGGACTCCCAGGAGAAGGAAATCCTGCTTAGCCCAGAGCGAGTGCACGAGATCTTCAAGCGAATCTCGGATGAGGAGGACGTGATCCTGGGAATGGATCCAAAGTACGCCCGTCCAGAGTGGATGATTGTCACCGTGCTGCCTGTGCCCCCATTGGCTGTCAGGCCTGCAGTCGTCATGCAGGGCTCTGCCCGCAATCAGGTGAGGAATGGTGTTTTGTTTTTTGAATAAGTAAAATAAAGGACCAGTTAATCATGTAATGTGGGACTCGTAGTTAAATGCTTTCTGTTTCTGTCTTTTCTGTCACTAAGGACGACTTGACACACAAACTCGCCGACATCGTCAAGATCAACAACCAGCTGAGGCGGAACGAGCAGAGTGGCGCCGCGGCCCACGTCATCGCTGAGGACGTCAAGCTGCTTCAGTTCCATGTAGCCACCATGATTGACAATGAGCTACCTGGCCTGCCTAGGGTATGGTGACACTCCCCGTGCCCCTCAAAAGGCCCTTAATGGACCAAACAACATTGCACACAGGCCATGTAGAGCTCAGTGTATTATCTTTCTTCATTAGTATATCCATGTGATCGATAATTCTATTACTCTTCTCCCATCAACACAAGTTAATTGGACTGGTGTTTTAGGTCGATCTGTATCATATTGTTAGTGCATTTTTATACAATGTTTTTTGGCGCTGTTATACAATTTCTCAATTCCTTTTCATCTCAGGCGATGCAAAAGTCGGGCCGTCCCCTTAAATCCCTCAAACAGCGTCTGAAAGGAAAAGAGGGCAGAGTCAGAGGGAACTTGATGGGAAAGCGTGTGGACTTCTCAGCCCGAACTGTCATCACCCCCGACCCCAATCTTCAAATTGATCAAGTGGGCGTCCCGCGATCCATCGCAGCCAACATGACCTTCCCAGAGATTGTCACTCCCTTTAATATCGACAGGTACAGCAAATGTTTTGGCAGTGCTTTTCATGAGTACAGCAGGTTTTAATTATTCGTTCCTATGGACAGACATATCGTTCCATTTTTCCCAAGCAAGGCCAGTGTTAAGAGTAGATCATTACGTATGTTGTAAATCTAAGTTTCTACTTATCTCAATGATTCAATTGGGACCTTACCTGATGTTGGCTTTATGGGCTTTCCCTCCAGGTTACAAGAGCTTGTTCGAAGAGGCAACAGCCAGTATCCAGGAGCCAAATATATCATCAGAGACAACGGGGACCGAATCGACCTGCGGTTCCACCCCAAGCCAAGTGACCTTCATCTTCAGATCGGCTACAAGGTAAGAGGCTGAGCTAAAAGATGAGATGACATCATTCAAATTGTCGATTGGCATCGTAGCCATGCTGGACATATACCAATCTACTAATTATACCCCCTCTTCCTGCTGCTCAGGTGGAAAGACACATGTGCGACGGCGACATTATTATCTTCAACAGACAGCCTACGCTACACAAAATGTCCATGATGGGGCACAGGGTTCGAATCCTACCCTGGTCCACCTTCCGACTTAACCTGAGGTATTAAGAGCAGACTTGTCCTATATGTTACTAAACTTGTTATGCTTGTTCGGTTGCATACCCATGTTACCGTTCATTACACACTGATTGAACCAGCATGATGATTTTTAAGGGCCATTATCTTATACATTTGTGTAAAGGATACAAGTCATATGGCTTCATAAAAAAAAACTTAAACAGAAAAAATTGAAGCAGCCATAAACCTCTTATTGAGCCAGGCACAGTCCACAACAAACATTCATATCGTCCCCTTCTCCCCCCCAGTGTGACAACCCCGTACAACGCCGACTTTGACGGGGACGAGATGAACCTTCACCTGCCCCAGTCCCTGGAGACCCGTGCGGAGATCCAGGAGCTGGCCATGGTGCCTCGTATGATCGTCACACCCCAGTCCAACAGGCCCGTCATGGGTATCGTGCAGGACACCCTCACAGCCGTGCGCAAGTTCACAAAGAGGGACGTCTTCCTAGAGAGGGTGAGTCTAGAGGGTCAAAGAGAGAAAGTTATTGACCTGCTTTTAGTTTAACTATACATTAGGGCAGTTCACTGTATTCATAACAAGATTACTACTACGACCAAATGAAAGCAAAACTAACACTACAAATCAGCAAAGACATGTAGACCTTAGAGGTATTGGATGAGCCGTATGTGTGGCGTGCCTCCTCAGGGCGAGGTGATGAACCTGCTGATGTTCCTCTCCACGTGGGACGGCAAAGTGCCCCAGCCGGCCATCCTGAAGCCCCGGCCCCTCTGGACGGGCAAGCAGATCTTCAGCCTCATCATCCCCGGACACATCAACGTCATCCGAACGCACAGCACTCACCCGGACGAGGAGGACAGCGGGCCCTACAAGCACATCTCCCCCGGAGACACAAAGGTAAGCGACAACGTAAACAGTGGAAAGAAACTTCGCACAAACCCTTCGAAGTGGGTGTGTTTAGAAAAGACCATGACTGGAACACTAAAATTGCTTCTCCAACATAGTGGGACAAGAGACCCGTTTTAGATTCCAAACAACTGGACTTAATATTAGGATTTGTAATTCGAACTGGTCTAGCATACATCATTTATACAACATAGACGTGCACACAAAATAGTAATGTGAGAACTTGTATAGAAATAAGCCATTCACCAATCCATATGAGTGAGCAACTGCGTTTTTTTATAAATTATTCTAAGTCTAGTTAAACCTAATCATGTTTTTATGATCTCCCTCCCCAGGTGATAGTGGAGAATGGAGAGTTAATCATGGGCATCCTGTGTAAGAAGTCCTTGGGTACCTCTGCTGGCTCTCTGGTTCACATCTCCTACCTGGAGATGGGCCACGACATCACCAGGCTCTTCTACTCCAACATCCAAACGGTGGTCAACAACTGGCTGCTCATTGAGGGTGAGAAGCAGAGAAGACTGCTGGAGAAATGGATTCCGAGTCCCTGTCTGGGGAAATGCACCTTTAATCATTATTGTTTCTGCCGCCAGTCGGATTGTAGCCTAACGTAGTTATTTTATTTGGACTGTGACGCCGTGTTGTTTTGAGTATTTTCATCTTTGTGTTGACAGGTCACTCCATCGGTATTGGTGACTCCATTGCTGATGCAAAGACATACCTTGACATTCAGAACACCATCAAAAAAGCCAAGCAGGACGTGATAGAGGTAAGAACGTTTTGCCAGAAACGTGTACCATGCGTTTTAATTGAGAATATAGCCTTTGCGGAACGTTTTCCTCTCATTCGACTGTGTCCCCCAATAGGTTATTGAGAAGGCCCACAACAATGAGCTGGAGCCTACCCCAGGAAACACCCTGAGACAGACCTTTGAGAACCAGGTCAACCGCATTCTGAACGACGCCCGTGACAAGACTGGTTCCTCTGCCCAGAAGTCCCTGTCTGAGTACAACAATTTCAAGTCCATGGTGGTGGCTGGCTCCAAGGGCTCCAAAATTAACATCTCACAGGTACGCTTCACTCTTAAAGAATCAGAGAGCAGGCTTGGTCCTAGTTTAGGCTCCTGCAAGCCCATATAGGAGACTGTTCAGAGTGTGACCTCACCTCAGGTGGTGCAAACGTTGTTCGTTTTAAAAACCGTCGTCTGCCGCCCACGCCCAGGTTATCGCTGTGGTGGGGCAACAGAACGTTGAGGGTAAGCGGATCCCCTTCGGCTTCAAGCACCGTACGCTGCCTCACTTCATCAAGGACGACTACGGCCCCGAGAGCAGGGGCTTCGTGGAGAACTCCTACCTGGCTGGCCTGACGCCCACCGAGTTCTTCTTCCACGCCATGGGAGGCCGAGAGGGACTCATTGACACGGCCGTCAAGACCGCCGAGACCGGTGAGTGAAGTTAGACCAGGCCCCGGGGGAACGGGCGGGAGTCACGACAGTGGAGCGCTTGGGTTTCGATCAGTCTGAAACAAGCAGGGTTTCCTCTGTGTGGGGGGAAAAAAAGACCACATTTGAAACCATGTATATGAGAAACCACTACGTTACTTTCTTCTACGTTTCTTTCTGTACGTGGCTGCGAGTGAATCCTGCCGTTGCCCTGTCCCTCCCGTCCAGGTTACATCCAGCGTCGTTTGATCAAGTCCATGGAGTCTGTGATGGTGAAGTACGACGCCACAGTGCGGAACTCCATCAACCAGGTGGTGCAGCTGCGCTACGGCGAGGACGGCCTGGCCGGAGAGTCCGTGGAGTTCCAGAACATGGCCACCCTGAAACCCTCCAACAAGGCCTTCGAGAAGAAGTGAGTGACTTCCGGTGTATTTGGGGACAGCGTTGTCTAGCAACGGTGGAGGCGGAGGGTTTCACAAAACAAAGGGAAAAGGGGGTTGTGAACCGCTATCATGCAGTCTGGACGGTCGTCTCAGATACCCAGAGGACCTGTCTAAATGGATCCCATTTGGATGGAAAGGTGTCGAGGGTTGTACTTGGTGCCTTTTCAACCAACTAAGCCGTCCTCCACAACAGACTATTATTTCTAGCCCCTTGAGTGTAAAGAATGATACAGACTTAGCAAAGCAGTATCTTACTGTCCGTACAGCCAGGGGCTTAAGTCGCGTTCACCTTATCCCCTGTCTAATCCCCTTAGGTTTAAGTTTGACTGCACCAGCGACCGGGCTCTCCGGCGCACCCTGCAGGAGGACGTGGTAAAAGATGTCATGACCAACTCGCTGGTGCAGAGCACCCTGGAGAAGGAGTTTGAAAAGATGAAAGAAGACCGGGAGATCCTCCGAGCCATCTTCCCCACTGGCGACAGCAAGGTGTGTGCGTGTGTGTGCGTGTGTGTGTGCGTGTGTGTGCGTGTGTGTGCGTGTGTGTGCGTGTGTGTGCGCGTGTGTGCGTGTGTGCGTGCGTGCGTGCGTGCGTGCGTGCGTGCGTGCGTGCGCGCGCGTGCGTGCGTGTGTGTGAGAGAGATTGGCTGGTCAAATAAAAACATTCGTCAATAACAGCGAAGGTAACCCGCCTTCAACAAGTGTTTTTTCCTGCCGCTAATGCAATGCTCTGCTTTTCCTGCAGGTGGTGCTGCCGTGCAACTTGGCGAGAATGATTTGGAACGCCCAGAAGATCTTCCGAATCAACCCTCGCACCCCAACCGACCTCAACCCTCTTAGAGTGGTAGAGGGTATGTCGGACAATCCTACTTTCAGTACAATTTAACTTAGTAGGTAGCTTTACAGTTGAACTTACAGCACTCAGAGTCACAGGTATTTCACTACCATGTTCAATTGGCCAATGACCAAAGCAGCCTGTCGGTAAAAAGACGACTTTGCCTTTCCCGATTTCCACCCATTCTTCTTCCATATCATTACTGGTTCAGGGATCTGGGAGCACACTGGGACAACTGACAGCCTAAAGGATTATGCAACGGCGTGTTGCTGTGTTAAGACTCTGCTTACAGCTATATAAAGCCTCTGGCTCTGTCGACATTGGCTCTGTGAAAGCTACAGAGTACCTGGCAAGGAAAAAGGATCACTTGCAGCCACAGACAAAGTGAAGTTAGATCTCGGTGTCGATTTCAAACCCGCTTTTAAGTCGTGCAGCTCTCTCGACCGAGATGAGCTGAACTATCACCGACTTTGTCTCTGTGCTACATCACCCAAAATGCATTTACTTCAGTTTGCCAAAGATTAAATTAAATGGAATTGTGGAAACAAAGCTTTTTGAGAACTGAGCAGTAATTGCCGTTCCCGAGTATGCTGATTCGAGATGCAAGATGTTTAATCTTAAAGCCAAATAGTTACCCGCAGCTGCTTTATGATAAGAAGGGAAATCGCTTAATTTTGTTGGGCCCTTATTCATCAACACAATAGCAGAACCAAATTAGTGAAGAATTAATTCATTTACTAACGAATTAAGAATCTAGTAGCGCAGTCCAAGTCTCCTCAAAAACCCCTTCCCTTTTCCCCTTTCCAGGTGTCCAAGACCTGAGCAAGAAGCTGGTGATTGTGAACGGCGAGGACCCGCTGAGCAAGCAGGCGCAGCAGAACGCCACGCTGCTGTTCAACATCCACCTGCGCTCCACCCTCAGCTCGCGCCGCATGACCGAGGAGTTCCGCCTTTCCACCGAGGCCTTCGACTGGCTGCTGGGGGAGATCGAGTCAAAGTTCAACCAGTCCATTGTGAGTTGGCATGGCAACCTCGATGAACTAATACAAATGGACTCGCGGGGAAAATAAACTGTAGATTCTCTTGAGCCCCTGGAGGGGTATTGCAATTAGTACCAGTCTGCTGCAATTTCTGATTTGTTCATTTTGAGTCAAGGCAATTATGTTAATTACTGTACTGTTGTAAGATACCGTCAACAATCAAATCCGTTAATTGTTGCCGAGCGTATTATTCCCACTTAGCTGACGTTCTCCATCCCTTGCTGCCATCCAGGCCCACCCAGGTGAGATGGTGGGTGCCCTGGCGGCCCAGTCGCTGGGAGAGCCTGCCACCCAGATGACCCTGAACACCTTCCATTACGCCGGCGTGTCGGCCAAGAACGTCACCCTGGGCGTGCCCCGTCTCAAGGAGTTGATCAACATCTCCAAGAGGCCCAAGACCCCCTCGCTGACTGTCTTCCTGCTGGGCCAGGCGGCCCGCGATGCCGAGAGGGCCAAAGACATCCTCTGTCGACTGGAGCACACCACCCTGCGCAAGGTTAGTGCAGGACATGGTACTCTACCCAGCGGAGATGAAGTTCTGTCAATAGAGGGTGGTTTTCTAATTGATGCAGATCAAGGTCAAACGTTTCAGTGTAGAAACGACTCCCTCTATTTTTCATCAATGACTCATAAGACTGTTGGGAGAGAAAAACATTTCCAAATCTGTTTTTGGTGTTTAACGATAATCTTGATCCAATCATAACTGCAACATTTGATCCTGTTAAAATGGCTTAACACAGACAAACTCCCCTCCCCCCACCAGGTGACAGCCAACACTGCCATCTACTACGACCCCAACCCCCAGAGCACGGTGGTGACGGAGGACCAGGAGTGGGTCAACGTCTACTACGAGATGCCCGACTTTGACGTGACGCGCATCTCCCCCTGGCTGCTGCGCATCGAGCTCGACCGCAAGCACATGACCGACCGCAAGCTGACCATGGAGCAGATCGCCGAGAAGATCAACGCAGGTGGGCACGCACGCACACACACACACACACACACACACAATGTCTTTCAGGCTCACGCACAGTCATCAATATTGTCTCAGCACGGTCTGCGTGTCAAACCTGTCGCTCACCAGGGTTTTGCCTCCCCAGGTTTTGGAGACGATCTGAACTGTATATTCAACGACGACAACGCCGAGAAACTGGTTCTACGAATCAGAATTATGAACAGCGACGAGAACAAGTTCCAGGAGGTGAAGAGCCACATATGATGCATAGTAAAGTTTAGGTTCACGTGAAAACTCGTTCCGGTGCTTAACACAAGTGTTTGCCTTGGTTCAGGATGAGGAGGTGGTTGACAAGATGGACGACGACGTTTTCCTCCGGTGCATCGAGTCCAACATGCTGACAGACATGACACTACAGGGCATTGAGCAGATCAGCAAGGTCACTCACCCAGCATACACCCACCACACAATCTGTCTCGTCATCATGAATCTTGCACAAATCTGATAAGTCCGGGAAAAATACAACGGATAACCATCCAGTCCCAATCTAAATCGTCTATCGGATCTCCGTGTCTTTTCTGTAGGTGTACATGCACCTGCCCCAGACTGACAACAAGAAGAAGATCATCATCACGGAGGAGGGCGAGTTCAAAGCGCTGCAGGAGTGGATCCTGGAGACGGACGGCGTAGGCCTGATGAGGGTCCTCAGCGAGAAGGACGTGGACCCCGTCAGGACCACCTCCAACGACATCGTGGAGATCTTCACCGTACGGCCACATGCTCCCTCACACCGCCCCCCTCAAATGAAGATCCTCTGAATTTCATGAACAGTCAGCCTGACGTTTCGTTTCCTAAGCGTCTTAAGTTTCCCCTTCTGCTACTCTGCTTCTGTCTGTAGGTCCTGGGGATTGAGGCTGTGCGCAAAGCCCTGGAGAGAGAGTTGAACCACGTCATCTCCTTCGACGGCTCCTATGTCAACTACCGCCACTTGTCGCTGCTCTGCGACACCATGACGTGCCGCGGTCACCTGATGGCCATCACACGTCACGGCATCAACAGGCAGGACACTGGACCCCTCATGAAGTGCTCCTTTGAAGAGACGGTGAGTGAGTGAGTGAGTGAGTGAGTGAGTGAGTGAGTGAGTGAGTGAGTGAGTGAGTGAGTGAGTGAGTGAGTGAGTGAGTGAGAGAAATTATTAAATGCTTGTTTAGATTGACATTGTTAGTAGTTAGATGAAAGCATTAGCCATCCTTGGTGTTTCAACAGGAAGAGAGAAATTGGCAATGCGATGTCCCTTTACTCATGCGTATTCATATTTCATCGATATGTGTGTTAATGTAAGCCACGCTCCCTCTGCCCCTAAGGTGGATGTGCTCATGGAGGCGTCGTCCCACGGGGAGAGCGACCCCATGAAGGGGGTGTCTGAGAACATCATGCTGGGCCAGCTGGCCCCCGCCGGCACGGGCTGCTTCGACCTGCTGCTGGACGCCGAGAAGTGCAAGTACGGCATGGAGATCCCCACCAACATCCCTGGCATCAGCGTGGCCGGACGTGAGTGGCCCCCCCCCCCTTTGAGACGGTTCTGGTTCGCAACTACATGGAGGCCGTCGTCCCTTTCGTTCACGGCCTAACGAGCCAAGTGTTAAAGGGATCACCTGGTCAATATTTGTTTTGATAGCGGGATGGTTCTCATGTGGCACGTACTGGGTCATGTTAGGTGGGATTGTGTACTGATGGTTAACTGATAGTAAACACGGAGTTTGTGTGTGTTTTAAAATGGGTTCTGCGTCCTTTTTCCAGCCACCGGAATGTTCTTTGGCTCTGCGCCCAGCCCCATGAGTGGTATGTCCCCTTCCATGACCCCCTGGAATACAGGATCCACCCCCGCTTACGGCGCCTGGTCACCCAGCGTGGGTGAGTACTGCTCTGGGCTTGTGCCTTGCGGAGGCCGTCCTTCGATGCTAAGCGTTTTTGTTTTGAAAACGTGCTCGTTTTTAATGCCCCTTTTTTTCACTGTAGGGAGCGGAATGACACCCGGGGCGGCAGGCTTCTCGCCCAGCGCAGCATCTGACGCCAGCGGCTTCTCTCCGGGCTACTCCCCGGCCTGGTCCCCTACCCCTGGATCTCCTGGGTCCCCAGGCCCAGCCAGCCCTTACATCCCCTCTCCAGGTCAGTCATAGGGCCACAGTGGCGTGTGAACGGTGCCAAGTGGTTCACTCATTTTACGCATGGTGAAATGGCGTCTGATGCCTGCATCTCTGTCTTCCAGGTGGCGCCATGTCCCCTAACTACTCGCCCACCTCCCCAGCCTACGAGCCACGCTCCCCAGGAGGCTACACCCCTCAAAGCCCGGGCTACTCCCCCACCTCCCCTTCCTACTCCCCCACCTCCCCTTCTTACTCGCCCACCAGCCCCAACTACTCCCCCACCTCTCCTTCCTACTCCCCCACCTCCCCCAGTTACTCCCCTACCTCCCCTTCTTACTCGCCGACCTCCCCTTCTTACTCCCCTACGTCTCCATCCTACTCGCCCACCTCCCCCTCTTACTCCCCCACGTCTCCCTCCTACTCTCCCACCTCTCCCAGCTACAGTCCGACTTCTCCCAGCTACAGCCCGACATCCCCTAGCTACTCCCCTACCTCTCCCTCCTACTCTCCCACCTCCCCCTCCTACTCCCCCACCTCCCCCTCTTACTCTCCCACCTCCCCGTCCTACTCTCCGACATCCCCCTCGTATTCCCCCACCTCTCCCAGCTACAGCCCTACTTCCCCAAATTACACCCCCACCTCCCCCTCTTACTCGCCCACCTCCCCCTCTTATTCTCCCACATCTCCGTCCTACTCCCCCACCTCGCCCAACTACACCCCGACCAGCCCCAACTACTCCCCCACCTCCCCCTCCTACTCCCCCACATCACCGTCCTACTCTCCCTCCAGCCCGCGCTTCACACCCCAGTCGCCCACCTACACCCCCAGCTCGCCCTCCTACAGCCCCAGCTCCCCATCTTACTCCCCCACCTCCCCCAAGTACACCCCCACCTCCCCCTCCTACAGCCCCAGCTCTCCAGAGTACACCCCAACCTCTCCCAAGTACTCCCCCACTTCCCCCAAGTACTCCCCCACATCCCCCAAATACTCTCCCACTTCTCCGACTTACTCTCCAACGACTCCAAAGTACAGCCCGACCTCGCCAACCTACTCTCCCACGTCCCCGACTTACACCCCCACCAGCCCCAAATACTCTCCCACTTCCCCAACCTACTCCCCGACCTCCCCCAAGTACTCCCCGACCTCCCCCACCTACTCGCCCACTAGCCCAAAAGGCTCCACTTACAGCCCCACGTCTCCAGGGTACAGCCCCACCTCACCTACCTACAGTCTCACCAGCCCAGCCATCAGTCCGGACGACAGCGACGAGGAGAACAACTGAACTGGTCCGCAGGAGGAGAGGAGGCAGCTAAGGCCCCCCTGCTGCCCCAGAAGACATCCCCTCGACTTGGGACGGATTACTGAAAGGATAGCCCCCATCCCTGCTGAATATGGTGGGGCTTCTAGTGAAAGCTAAGCGAAGTCCCGGGTTGTGAATAACTTTATAATCAGCTTTGGGCCGCTGTACCCCAGCGTTGATCATGTTGGGGAAGGGGCTCCCAAAAATATTTACTACTATTTTTGTTTGATAGACTTGAACTGTTTAGCCGTGAGAAAAGGCTGCCTTTCGAAAATACACGTTTGTTTTCTGTTTTTAATTTCCAAACGGGGTGTTGAAGCAAAGGGTTCAAAGAGAATGAGCAGACAGTGAAGATTTGGGGAATGGAGATGTTAAAAAATACATGACCTTTTTCCTGTTATTTCACTGCATCCAGTCTCTTTCTCTCACTCTGAGCTCCCACGTTGGATGTATAGTTGTACCTGAGAGCTCACATATTGCCAAAAGCCTTTTGAAAGCTACCAGTGGATTGTATTTATCACCCGAAACATTTGCTTTCCCCCAAAATAGAGGCGTTAGTCAAGATGCTCTTTATGGCATAGTAGACTGTGTGTTAGGAAACGAAACACCACCACCCAGTTCTTGGTTGATTGTGAGTAAAAGAGTTCAGAGCTACTGATTCAGATATATATCAGATTGTTGGGTTACGGTTGAGGAGAAATGTTGACCGTTGGGTCACACGGAACAAAGTTAACGATTGTTTACTGTTTGACACTTAGTTCTTTATTATTCAAATAATTAAGGATGGTAAAATCATTGATAGAAAAATTCCAAAATGGAGAGAGAGAAACTGGTGTGCAAGGGAGAAAGATTCTTGTAAAGGGTTCTTTAGACATTTTTGTCACCTTGGTACAACGTCCTATCTTATGCCGACATATGCTTTTTACCCTATCCCCATCCCCTTGTTTTGTACCACCCCAAAGACAAGCCTGAAAGATGTCAAAAAAAAATAACCCACCAGCATCCTGTTGTCTTTCACCATTTGGAGACATTCAAAAACAGCAAAAATACACTTTCCAGCAAATAATCTTCCCTAGAGCCACTTGGAAGAGATTTATATATAAAAACCTTCTATCTTAAAGATTATTCTACCTATTGTTTTGATTCTAAGTGGATTGGAGCGTATAGTTGGGTATGGATAGTAGTTGGGTATTGCTGCTTTTGTCATAGTTTGCATGAGTAGCATCTTACTACATTTTAATCAAGTTTTAGGTTGAAATCTTTTGAGTCCTTCCCACTTTTCAGTAAAACTCGTTGCATTTTTGATTAGCCGAATTGTACTTTACTTTGACTCGCTACTCAATTTATTTAAGAAAAAGGAGAAGGATTACTAGTCCTCCTGTGTGAACAAGAATAGAGTAAACATTTTGGAGATTCAATGACACATTTTGCTTTTTGCTGTTTTCGTCTGGTGACTTTGCAAGGAGGCTTGTGTTCTGGTACTGTGGATGAAGGGGCAGGGGAAGGAGGGAGGGAGGGAGGGGAGGCTGTTCTCCCGATATTAACTCTTTTCATTCCCCAAAACGTTCCTCCCAGTTCTGCCATGACGACTCATTGGAATCAGCCCTTTGTCAGCCGAGTGCGTCTGGAATGGTTTCAACAGAAGAGCACAGACTCAGATATAGGCTTCAGTTCATTTGTCTTTTCAGGGGATACAAAGCAGAGCTGGTGTTTGGAAGCTTGAGTTCAGCTAAAAGTGTTTTCATTTTTTGATCAATGTAGGTTGGCCATCGAAATCGCACTTTTGGCCTCACCATTTCCACTACCCACTACATTAGTGCGACTGTGAATCTGTATTTCTCAAACTACCACAATTTCTGACCATTCATTTCATGTTTTTTTGTACGTTTATCTAAGCCTAGTTAGATTGATTTGGGGAAGTCTTGGACATGTGCCTGTGCAACACCTCCCTCGTTCCATCCAAACCCTAGGAAAGGGATATAAAACACTTGACACATTCCCCAACATTCAACTAGCTGGGTCTCCTTCCTCTCCATCTTCATCCGCAAGTGATCCTAATCATTTCTGAAATCAGTGTTTGTCCTTTTTCGACCAGTATATGTACCTGTGATTGGGGAATTTGGGGTGGGAAGGGAAGGGAGTACTGTATTATACCGGGAGTCCAAAAGAATCACAATTCTGTTGCTGGGAAATTCCATGGTCTTTACCAAAAGTCTAATTGGTGGTTGCCTGGAAACCTTTTTTATTTTGGGTTGAAATTTGTTTTCTTGGAAGTGTTCCTGAATTGACTGGTCTATGCATCTTCTGCTATCGGTTACATACAAGTTTTAATTGTTCACTGACTGATATGTTGTGGAATTGCAGACCGTTAAGGCTTCACAAGCTGAAAACATTGTGAATTGATCCACCACTGTCACCTCCCCTATTGTTTAACCTGTCTCTTCTAATCAATTCAGGATGCCATGACTCCCGGTTTTGTGAATGTCTGTGAATAAGAGTATGCGTGTTTTGAAAGGTGTGTGAGTGGAGGGTGAGACAGGGTTTTCTTGAGTTGAAAAAAAATTACTGGACAAGGTGTCTGGGGGAAAGGAAAGTTTAAATTAAAATAATTTGCCACTGTATAGAAATCAATCCAATATCTCATTCTCTGTATCTTTGTTTTGTTTGTTTTTGGACTTGAGAAAAAAAGAATAAAAGTTTTACTACATGTGTGTGTTTGTATTTTGTAATTCAAACCTTATTCCAGACTCTCAAGAGGGTCCATAGCAAAAAAAAAAAGAAAGAAATACAAGATAATGTATTTAGATATGTCCTCACATTTTGTGAGTTTTTTTTCTCCAACTTCTGATAGAGAAAGTTAATGTTTAATTGTATTTCTAATTATACATGCAATGATGGTCTTTCATTAATTTAGATATGCAGTGCTAGTCTGTTTTCTAAACTACGCCATGATTTCTTCTATCCTATCTCCAGGGTGTATTATTTTAGAGATAAGGGAAAATAAGCAATTCAAGAATCATTAAGACATAAACAATTATAGTGAAGTATAGTCTAATGCTGCTTTTATTGACGCTTACTGGTTGATCTACCTGCAATGTAGTTTCAATAGTGTCCACTATACGGAGCCCTGCCTAATCTTGTCAGACTCACTTTGAATGTGGAAGGATTTCAGTAGGGGGAAGACATAGCAGCAGCATATGTGACAAGGGTGTGGTTGGGATTACAACACAACCTGAAACAGGGCTAGGCCATAGACATGTGAGGACAACCCTGACTTCAGTCATGAGACTAGACTTCCCTCTGTCTGATTTGTCATCACATTGTGTTTGGTAATCACAGTAATGTCATGGAAACCAGAAAGAGAATGCCCAACGGATGGCTTGTTGAATGTGGGTATTGGAGTTTTCTTGTTCTACTAAACGTATGTGTTGGCTACCTCTTAGTAAACGATAGTATTGCGAAGGAAACAAGAAAAGGCAGAAAATAGCCAAAATATAGTGTTTTAACTGCTAAGGCCCCTTAACCTAACCCTAAGCCTAAGGACTCTAAAGGACCATACCACACCAATCCAAAACCAGACTTTGAAACGTATCCTTTGAGGGAAATCCCTTCCATTTTCCGCTGACTATGGAGTGCAACTGTGCAGAATGACATGGTTATACAATGGGTGGGGTTCACAAAGGTGTGTATGACCAGGAGAGTCCATTAGTAAGGGATTGGAGTGATTTGATTAAGTTGCTGTGATTATGTTTTCTGACCATGGAAACCCCAGTCATGTCATGGTTGAGTGTCACTAGAGGATGTCAACAAACATTCTTTGTAACCTAAAATCCCCTCTTAACTACTCCAGTCAAATGTTTGCGTTTAACTGTCTTTAAGCATAAACTCAGCTTGAGTTTTCTTACTCTAGTTTTACTTCTCCCTCACTTTTTTTCCTCTTTTGTGGGTAAGCTAGGGGGCTGGCCTATGCATGCCTGAGACAGAGGCAGGAAATGTCTGTGTGGGTGCAGGAGTTGGTCTCAGCGCATTGACTTGTTTCACCTCCCATGACTGCATTCCCCTTCGTTCTACTCTGAGCGTCTTTGATCTACTACTACTACTCAATCAGTTGAAAGGTAAGTCAAGAATTTCTCCTCTTTTAGTAATTTTCCTGTGTTCGTTTTCCTGTCTGTTCCCTTTCCATGTTCTCTCACTTTTTCCTCCCGGACATTCCATCTCCAAATCTGTGCAACTGACATTTTCAGATAAGGACAAGGAAACCTCAATAACACTCCACCTCTCCTCTGGATCTTTCTCTCTTCCTTCTTCACTCTCTACTTCCTTCCCCAATATTACACACTCTAAATGTAAATTGTAAACTGTAAATTCTGCTCTCATTTCCTCCACTTCTCCATTCCTGCTCCTCTGTGTCGACTTATTTTGAATCTTTTGAGATTACAGCTGTATTTAAAAAAAGAAATTGTATCCATCGTACATTTTTCTATACTTGTGCATATAGCTGTCTCTCACACACACACACACACACACACACACACACACACACACACACACACACACACACACACACACACGCACACACACACAGCATCAATCAACAGATTGCTCTCATATCTCTCCCTGCCTCCTCCTATGTCTGCCAGCAAATGGTCCGCTCTCATATTTCTGTTTCGATTAACACCGCATGAATGACTGATTGGTTTGCTGACCTCTGTACCCTTCCAGTCTCCATCACAGTCTCTACCTGTGCACTCCATTAACCTATAGTTTGTTGAGTCAGGTAAACAGGCAACGAATAGAAGAGGGACAGGAAATGTGCACGGAAGGAAGGGCGAGGTCGAAAGCTGAAGCTGAAGGGGAAGGAAGGGGAGGGAGTCACCAAGGGGGGGGGGGGGGGGGGGGGGGGGGGGGGGGGGCGGGGGGAGCGGGGGGGCGTGGTGCCAGGGATGCTGAAGACGGAGGGACAGAGGAGTCTAGCTATTAGTATACCGGTTATTATCAATGTGGTGTTTAGCGTTTGTCAGGAACCCGACTCTCCCCCCACAGGGCGTCCTAGCCACGGGCCGCTCGTATCATCCCCTCAGCTCCGGTTACTTCTCCCATATAAGCTAACCAGGGCAGGAGAGCGCCAAACTCTCTTTCTCTCCGACACCATTCAAGCACTCCGTCCCATACACAGTCCGTCGTTCGTTCTCCATCTCACACGCACACTCAGTCGAGCAGACAGGCAGAATGGAGGCCGAGCCAGACAGCGTGCCGGAGGTAGCCGAGGGCATCATACAGTTAAGTGGACCGGGGCTTTTCCCCCCCTCCTTATTTACATATGCGGTTGTCCAAGCAGTGTAACCCTAACCCCTACTCAGGCCCTTATGTGTTTAACCATAGGCTCTCTCTAGGTAAAACTGCCTTGCATTTCTCTCATGGCGTATCTTCACGTAACTTCCGCTCTCTGTTTTTTGGCTATCTTGATCCTGTCTATTTCTCGGACAGCTTATTAGCTTGCAATATCAGAGCTTTAGATAGTGTGTCTTTTGTTGGTGCTGTTAAATTTAATTGATTTCATTAGAAGAGTGATTTCCTTAATAACAGATGGGAAACCCATTTTTTTTGTCCTCATTAGGTCCCACGCCTACTTCATCTTCTACTTAGATTTTGCCTCAGGAGTTTCAGAGTTTGCTACAAACTCAAGTAAATGTAAATTCAAGCAGAATAACTTGGTGAGCTAGTATGTCACTTTATTCTGCCACTAGTATAACAGTTGAATAAAGTAGTGATGCATGACCTCAGGAAAGAGTTGTGGTTGTATTAGCATCCTGTGGTGAGCTGACAAAGCATCTGCAATGTAGAAGTAGAACTCCTCTGCCAGTTTGAAAGCTTTATAGAACAACATGTTTTTTCTGCTTCAATTGGTTTCTTTTGTTAATTTTGGTGACCTTGGTCTGCCTTTATGTCTTCCCATCCTTTAAAAAATTGTTGATTGTATGAATTCTCGAGTTATTTTTGAGTTATAAGTTATAAGTGAGTCAGATATTTCCATGAACTTAATGACTACATTGTTCAAATAGGCACAGAGAGCATGTCAGAAACATGTGGTTACAATCTGCTGACAGTGTATTTGCACTGTATTCATCTCAGGTCTTAAAGTCTCCATGATTAACTCCTTAATTTTCAGTAACCCTAAATATGTATTATCTCTATAATAATGTCACATGGTGTACTGTGGACCAACATGATACATGATCTATCATCTGTTACAAATGAAATCTGCAGTACGATTTTCCAAATGCATTTCACTCCATCCGATACTGTAATACATTAGCGAATACATTCACTCCAATAAGAATATCTGGACAACTGTAATTGACCTTAACAGGATTTTATATCCATGGATTTGTGTCACCAACGATTCCATTAAGAGATCTAAATGACAAATGTTATGTCACTCTTAGCTATAACTGGGCAATTGTTTAGTTTTTCAAGTAAATACAACAGCGTCATTTGATAGGTTATACTAAAATGGACCATCAAAACATTGTTTACCAGTAGCTCAGAAGTGGTAAAGAGAGTGTGTCCGCTTAGCCTGACAAAAAGAACACGCAGAGAGAGAGAGAGAGAGAGAGAGAGAGAGAGAGAGAGAGAGAGAGAGAGAGAGAATTCAAGGAAGAGAAAAGAGTGAGAGGGGAGTGTCGTTTAGAGTGTGAATGTGAGACGTGATACAACTTGCCTATTGGCACACCCTCTTTTCTACAATGCCATTGGTAGGGGAAGGCTTTCCTGGGCTTTATGTTACATAACAATGACGATAGAAGTCCAAGCCTCACTTCATCCACCTGTACATTTCCCCATTACAATATTACAGTATTGACAGAGTTATTCTTACAAGGCAAAGGTAACAGTAGTTTGTAGCTAACCACCGGCCCACATTTCTGTTCACTGTCTGGCTCAAACAGGGAACCAGGGAGTAGAGCCTCTTGCCGGTGCATGTTAGTTAGCTACTTCCCTAAATTGGAGCTTTGCCTAATATATTCGTGCGTTCTGGCATTTACCACCCCTCCTTGATTCACTTTCTAACAACACACAGTACATTGCACCAGCCATATACCCGTGATAAGAGGAAATAAATGTATGGCTTCCACACACATACAGTCAAATGAATCCCTTACTGAATTTCCTCCTGTTCCAAGCCATACTATGGAATATCCACCCCAATCCGTAGTGCCTTTCAGCGCCGTCCTTTACACATTTTTCTAGAATCTTAATCACTTAAATGTCGTCTTTTTATATTTTTAACTAGACCATGTCATTGTTACATTCCTGCTGCACCGACTGAGCAAGATGATCCCTTTTCCTGAACCTTTCCTTCCACCCTAAATCACCTTGTAAAGCATCCTCCCTACCTCCCCTCACCCCCTCTGGTCTCTTCTCTCCACGCAGAATGCTCCATTTCCAGGCAGTGCCGGGACAGTTCGGACCGGAGGTGCGGCAGCCGGGCCTGATGTGCTGGCGGGTGGAAAAGATGAAGGCAGTGCTGCTGGAACGCTCTGAAATCGGGGCGTTCTTCAACGGAGACTCCTACCTGGTCCTGGAGAACAGGGGCGACCAAGGGGCAGACCTGCACATGTGGATAGGTGAGGGCCTGGGGCCGGGTGACATGCATTACATCTACGCATGGAAATTGTTGTGTGCAAAATGAGTGCATTCTCCTTGTCTTTCATATCTTACTGGCTTTGACAAGAATGTTTGCCAAACAGCTTGCCAAACATTGTGTACACAACATACCCAATTAAAGCCTTGTGGTTGGAAAGCTAATTAGCCTCTCACTAATGACTATGACACAGGAGACACGCCACTAGACCAGCGCATAATTATGTGAGGAGTGAGGAGAGAGAGAGAGAGAGAGAGAGAGGGAGGGAGAGACAGATTAAATGAGGGAGAGAGAAATAAGGGGTTCACAAAAGAGGGAAGATCTCCCTGGGGAAAAAGGGAAGGGCAGGTTTTCTGTGCGGCCATTAAAAATGCAAGCGGCCTGTTACAGTACTCAAATGTGGCTGTTGTTTCCGGCATGTATCTGGTGCTTAGGTAACACTAAGCTGATGGTCACAGCATGGAGAGAGCTCTCTGTACTGTGGCCAGATGTGACCCCCCCCCCCCCCCCCCTTCCCCTTTCCATTGACCTGTGACCTCTATGTTGTCGTTGTCTACCTGTCAACGGCCTGTTCAGTATGCCAGGGCGTAATGGTGCGCTGACGTGTGACACTGTGTGTTTGTCGTTCTTTGTCTTGCTACCCCTAATCCTCTGTCAGAATCTATTTGTTCGGACGTGGTGCCCTTTTTCCGACATTGTAATCTCTCTAACAAAAACATACCCTCCTCCAGTTCTCTCCTCTTTCTTCTCTGCTACTCTTTTTGATTTACTTCAGTCAGGACAACTTATGAATGCGTGTGACAGCAGTGAGCAGTGGAGCAGTAGTAGGGAGCCAGTGTTGTGATGAACTGTGGGTTAAAAAGACCATGATGTACTTGTGGGCCTCTGTGATTGGTTGATTGGTGTGATGTAGAAAATAGCTGTTGTCTGAGTTTCCTGCCTGAACTAGCTCTGTGAATGTGTCGCCTCATTTGCATTTTACCATTCATTTTTATTGGAAATTCAATTATTCCTAGTCATTTTCTGATAGGTACAAAAATGCCCCTAAAAGAAACGATTTTTAAAAACAAGGTTAGAAGATCAATATAATGCTATCCTCTTCATCCGATTCCCCTGCCTCTCTCTCTTTCTCCCCTCTCTCTCTCCTCTCTCTTTCTCCCTTCTCTCTTTCTCCCCCTCTCTCTTTCTCCCCCTCTCTCTGTCTCTCTTCTCTCTTTCTACACTCTCTCCTCCTGTCTGTTTTCCATGCTGGGCAGGGGAGAAGTCATCCCGTGACGAGCAGGTGGCATGTGCCATGTTGGCCACCCAGCTGGACAACTTCCTTAGCGGAGACCCCATCCAGCACCGGCAGGTCCAGGGTTACGAGTCTCCAGAGTTCATGAACCTCTTCCCCCGAGGGATCAGCTACAAGGTTGGTGCTGCTTGGGAAGGGGTTAGAATCACAGGAAATAGGATTGTTGGTCTGCAGCTGAATCCGTTAATAATGCATTCGCATTGGTGTTAAGTCTTCTTGGATAAAGAATGTTAAAAGAGAGATTTTATAGCAAATCTCCCTGCGTGTTTCTTTGTTTCCTTTACACACACATACACACACACACACACACACACACACACACACACACACACACACACACACACACAGGAGGGTGGCGTGGAGTCGGGTTTCAGGAGGGCTCAGGCGGGTTCGGGGCCAGTCCACAGGCTGTACCAGATCAAAGGGAAACGCAACATACGTGCCAAGGAAGTGGAGCTGGGCTGGCAGAGCTTCAACAAGGGTGACTGCTTCATCCTAGACCTGGGGGAGGTGAGCAGGCGGCCCAGGCCCAAACCTATCTGGCTCCCTGAATCCAAACCTCCTATGGGTTCTGGTTGAACTGGGAGCTGGATGAACACGTCTTTAAATCATTCTTCTTTATCCAGTCCATCACCCACATTAAAGTGGTGTCCTAATGGGATCATTTCAACGCACGAGAAATACAGGCATTGTTTAAATGCCGAGTTTAAATTGTCTGTGTGCTTTCTGTGACTTGCGCTTTTTTGTTTTTAATACTTGGCCCTAGACCATCATGTCATGGATTGGATCCCAGGCCAACATGTTTGAGAAACAGAAGGTGCGAGAGATCGCCACTCTGATCCGTGACACAGAGAGGCACGGTAAAGCCTGCATCGTTGACATCAACGAGGGGGAGGAGACTACGGAGATGCTCAAGGTAAACAGCAGAGTTACTGTGCAATGGAGTGTGTGTGCGTGCGTGCGTGTGTGTGTGTGTGTGTGTGTGTGTGTGTGTGTGTGTGTGTGTGTGTGTGAACGCGTAATTTTCCCCTGTATCACTACCGTTTGACCACCAACACCGTCTGACAAACTCTGTCTCAACATTTCAGTTACATAGAAAGTTACATATAGAAATAACCGAAGATCAAGTTGTATAAAACCAGTAGGCCAATCGAGAGTCACTAAATGTTCACGCGTTAATTAGGTCAGTTTAGATATTAATGTCATTGAAGTTTAATATCAACCACTCTGCCTCATTCATTTCATTGACAGATCCTGGGACCAGTTGTAGAGTTGGCAGAAAGCACTCCAGAAGATGACAGCAAAGCAGATGTCTCCAACTCCGCCTCCCTTTACAAGGTGATGCACCTGCTCCGAACCAATGAATATTTGTGTTTGGGGAAAAAAATCTGCCTGCACGTGGTGATAATTATGTAACATTGAATGATGAGCAATGGAACTAGTCTTCTCTCATAACAGAGCAGTCATAATCAAACCGATCCGCACACGTTGTGTTTGTCTACAGGTGTCGGACGCGACAGGGTCGATGTCGATGACCAAAGTATCAGAGAAGAGCCCGTTTGCCAAGGACCTTCTGTTACGGGATGACTGTTTCATACTGGACAATGGAGCCAATGGAAAGATCTTTGTCTGGAAAGGTATGCCAATCCTTGACCCTTAACGAACAAACTGCCACCTTTTCAAATACACCTCCGAGATAAAATACAATTGTTGCCAGGGATATTCATAAGCCAATTAAATGCATATGAATGTTTACATTTAAAATGGACGTTGGTATATGGTTGACTGACAGGAAGCGGAGCTAACGCTGAGGAGAAGAGGGAAGCCTTAAAGATGGCGGATGACTTCATCCAACAGATGAACTACCCCAGAATGAAAACACAGGTGAGTTACATGGCAACACACTTTTACTTTATGGCCTAATTCCATCTACCCAATTTGAAGCAAAAAGGATTTTATTATTTGCACACTAATGTAATCAAAACATCAATGCAACATCAGTGCTAATAATGATAACAGGAAAACTGCTAGGAATTCTTACTTTATAGCATCATATCAGCTGTTACATGGGAAATGTTTTATTGCTCTTGCTACTGAAGCTTATCCAATGCAAGTGCTTTGTTTCTAAGTCATTCTGTTAGTACCAAGTAATATGAAATTACGTCACTTGGCAATCAAAACTCCTGTATCATAAATGTTTTATGTGTATTCAAAAGGAATTGTTTTGATATGGCGCACGTCAGTTTAGGTACATATAGTATATATCTAAATAGAGTTATATTTTCAACCTGACGGTTTGAGGCTTGTAATTCTAATTTGAATGTAATTTTTGGTTTTGCAGGTAGAGATTCTACCCCAAGGGAGAGAGACTATAATCTTCAAGCAGTTTTTCAAAAACTGGAACTGAAAGTTTCATGTGAAATGTATGGTCATGTTGCACTTACTAGATGGGAATGGTCTTTATCTCTTTTTTTTGTTTGTTTTGTTATAGACAGCATTTAAAACACAGCAAAGCATCTTTTTATATCTGTGTACTTGTATGTATATATTTTAAAGTACTGCATAATAGAATGCAAACAACGATTGGTTTAAGACTTATTCTCTATGGTACTTTGGTGACCTTTACAGATTTTATTACTAGCTGTCTACAAAAGTTACTTGATGCCCAATGAGTTTTGTCTTTCTTTTTAATTGCCTTAAATTGTGCATTTAGAGTTTCAAAGCCAAGATGACATTTCTCAAAACAAATGGCAAAGTCAATTGTTTTTGGTTGGTTCATTGTCTTTTTGTTTTGTTTGTTTTTTATACATTTGCTTAAGATTAAGAGACACACATCCCTGCATTCAGATTCTAAGAATAAACAAAAACTGAAGCAACTTATTTTGTTACATCAAATGGTTATTCCAGTTTCACTTAGTGACTATAGGTAAAAAATTCAACCTGGCTCCCTTTCCTTTCAGGACCAATCCTTACCTTACCTTTGCCCTTCAAAGATATAGGCCTACACCTGGATTTTAGCCCCTCCTCCTCTCGAGAAAAGGAAACCCTATAGTTGAGTCAACACATTTTTCTAACCTGATGTAAAACTGGCCTCTCAGCCTGTTTTAGCAACATGTAAATAGCTCAACCTCTGACCGTCACGTAACATGACACAATATCATTTCCGTTTCGTTTGTTTGTCACTTCCGGAGGAGAGCACTGCTGCCGTGTGGTTTGACTGCCGCTTCTCCCTGGTATTTTGTTAGGTTTGTAATTTGGTTGCCTGTCTTAGCTTTTGGTTCGTTTTCCTGTTTTAAGTGCTTTGGGTGTCTGAAAAGCGCTATATAAATTAAATGAATTATTATTAGTATTAGTATTAGACATATGTCTAAAGACAGCTTTAAGTACGCCTTTTACAGACTTTAAACTAAACTTAAACAACAATCCAGCCCTCTTATCTCCCTTTTCATGTTAACCTGTGTAGTTGACCTTTATGCTACTGTAGAGGTAACCATAGGTAAGCATGTAACATTACAATGGCCTAACAGTTTTGTGTCACTAATCTAAATTTTGACTTGAATAATGTCTGTGTGTGCGCATGACCCTCGGCAGCCCATGGTTGCTGCTGTGGGAGCAAAGACACACCTTTGCATCACGTATGCAATGCGATATCCACTTTACGACTAGAAATAAGACGCAGCCTCATGTGGTCAAGAGAGCCATGCCAACCTGCCACTTTTATCACTGTATATGTAAGATGGAGGAGATTAGATGATGTTGTTCTGGCACCATAGTTAACTAGCTTTGCCTTAATACATCTAGGGCAATGGTGAATAAATAAGAATCATCATTGTGTTCAATAGCTTGATTTCCACAGCATGATAGCTCTATTTTCTGTTTTCTGGTTCACCAAAGACAAAATGATTATGAAAAGTAGACCCCTAATAAAAGGGGATTGTGCCTGATGGAACAATATTGATTCTGACTATTGATAGTAATAAAAAGGCTGGGTTAACACTGCTGGAGTTTTAAAGTTATATGAAGGAATCAATACTTTAAAAAGCTAATTTAATTAGAGTAAGGAGTAGTTTTTCTTTTCAAATACAAATGCAAAAGAAGCATTTGTGATTCCATTTGGCAGGTTTTAATTATCACTCAGTGTCCTCCTGTTTGACGATATCAATTTCTTGGAGAAACATGTAACAAATAAGTCTAAGGAAACATTAACTAACTAATTCAATCAGGATTTTGGTTTGTATATATCTACTGTTTTTGTTGTTGTTGTTGTTGTTGTTTGTACAATGATGTTGATCCCTCTGTGCTTGTAAGTTGGTGTCCCAGTGCCCCCGATTATCCTACAGGCGTTAAACCATGCTTTAACCCAACATATCTGTGTCACTCCATGACCTGGCAAAGCCCTTACTGTAAAAGAGCCTCTTTATTGTAAAGCCAAACGTTATTGCTGGGAATCCAAGTTCATCTGGATCTGCATGTTACACCCACTGCACCGAGCACAGACTTTCCCCTACCCTCTCCTTAGGGCCATAAAAGGTCCAAAGATAAGGTGGCGCAACAAATAGGGAAGACGTGCAGAGTTGGCTGTCCAGTCTTCTCAAACCACCAGACCAGACACACCGTGGGCTTTGCCTTCTGGATCCAGGTGGGATTTCTTTCATAACACTTTTTAGGAAATATGTGGCATATTGTCTTATTTTGCATTTTCTACTATTACCTGCAATTTGGCAAATTTTATGTCTTAATTTGAATGATATTATTTCCATAGATGTGTTAATTAAATATATTTTTAATATTAAATTAATTATATTATTTAATATGATCTTTTTTATGTAGAACTACTACGGTACTATATCTACTATTTTAATATTTAGGAAAATGTTTACACATTATTTTACTTGTCATATACATATACTGCTACACATATGCATACATTGCCCTTTAAAAGTATGAAATACATTTGTTTCTCATGTAGTTTGTTACTGTATGTATTTCAAATTGAATTGGAGTACATTTTCATATATTTTCTTCAAATTTTATTTTCTAAATTTACTTAATTAATAATAAAGGGCTATTGCATGCTTCTCTCTGGATTTGTCTCTAAGAATATTTTACTTAGTGTCTTGTTTATTTTATAGGAATTAGCATGGCTACTTTTGAGATGAAAAGCATTCTGAAGGACAGAAGTAAGTCCCCCTTCCTGTGCAAATATATTTTCCTTTACAGATTAAGAGGGGTGGTTACCCAAAATCTAGCCAGTTTATTGCTAAAATAACAAAACCAATAATTAAGAAGTACATTTAACAGTATGGTGTTATGACAAAAGTGGTTTGTAGATGGAGGTATAAAAGTGTATATGCTTTCCTGGTTACATTGCAATTTGAATGTGTGGCTGGTTAAAAAATGGGAATAAACAAATTGTGTCCCGCACCACTCTCTCTGTCGATCCAGAGCGGAACTCAATTCTGAAGGAGGAGAGTTCCACCCAGAGCCACTCAATCGGAGCGGTGCGTTGGACCCTGCCTGAGGAGAGCACCCAAGCCCACAGCTCGGCCCCTAGCAGCCCCTTTAAGAGCAGTGGACAATCCACACGCTCACAGGTATTTATATATATATATATATATAGAGAGAGAGAGAGAGAGATACATTTCGACCGATTATTGACTGATTATGTCTCTTTGCACTTCGACATCAGCTTCTTAGGATCCTTAGACATGGTGAAACATTTTGGTTCGAATCTATTTGTTTAAAGCACCACCCAAATTTGAGCAAGTGGTAACAAATGCCTCCTTCTTGCAGCTACATCCCCGTCAGAATGGCCTCAAAGACCTGCGTACCCTTCAGGAGTGTGTTCGCTTTATCAACCACTGGAAGGAACAGGTGGACCAAGTTTGCAAGGTAGGCCACAGAAAAAGAGTGGGTGGAGAGAGTAATAGAGAGAGATTTGCATATTTTTAGGGAAAACTGGACCGAGGAACAAGGAACAAGGAAATACTTTACATAGGAATATAGATTTATTATAACCCTTAACCAGTCAACAAGCTAGGCCGCAGAAAAAGAGTGATTGGAGAGGGAAAGATAGAGAGAGAAATGTACAGAGCTTTAGGGAAAACTTGACCTAGGAACAAGGAACAAGGAAATACTTTATATAGGACTACAGATATATTAAAACCCTATATACTATGTGATGTACATATTGCTGAAGTGAGGCTGACAAAAGTGTTTGAAAAAACACTTTGACACAGTAATTGACATCAGTCATGGATAAGATCTAGGTAGGAAATCAGAATCATATTTTAACTACTGATTTCGCAGATTTAACTTTTATTGACAATAATATCGACTTCTCAAATGAAATCAAGCTCAAGGACGAATAAGTATCCGGCATCAAAGCTCTGTTATTTTGCTTAAACCTTTTTAAAGGAGGTATTTGACAGAAGTGAAAGTTCATTACCCCCTTTACTGTAAAACTTAAGAGCATCTGAAACTAACGCTCTGAAAGAACTGGGTCGTGAGACCGATTTCGCTTGATCATTTCTTTTGTAAAAGGTCCCTTCGTGCAAATGAAAGGTCTATATAACCATTACTTTACGTAACCTATAGTGTGTGTTTATGACTGCTTGCATAAATTGGATAAGTGTTGCTATGGTGATCAATTTTACTGTCACGCAGTCAGCAATGGATGACGCATAAAAAAGAGCGGACGATTGCTGATAGAACTTTTATTGCAACTGTATTGCCCTGTAACACTACACGTGGAAGGGGCAACAAACGATAGAGTAAGTCACGCAACGTCTGTCTGATAAGGGTTTTTAGGTCTTAGGGCCCGGGACCCCACTGACTCATTTTACAATGTCACGTCAATGGAAGATTCTTATTGCAACCTAGTTTGGGTTGTAGCCATATTGATGGAGAAGCGATTGTCTGATTACAAGATGGCCCCCACTTTATTTGCCCCAAACCTTCAAGGAGACAAGCTTTATTATCATTATGTTCATTATTGACTATTCTTTTTTTGCAGCCCCCCCCTAATTTGGGGGGCTACAACGGGGCCTGGATGGGGATACAGGGGGGGCTACAGAGCCATGAGAGTAGGGGTAGAACGTTTTTAAAGGAGACCAGAGGGAAGGGGAAAAGGCTCAGACAGATCAATTGTGCAGTCAGGTCGCAGCCTGAAAAGTGGTAGACGGGTAAAATACATTTTCAAACAAAGCTTCTGAAATATAAAGACAGCAAATAATGACTATTACATGCTACAGTTAGCTCTAAACCACCAGTCTTCCCTGACCTGTCTCTAGAATGGAAAGGAAGCAGGGGAGGGGACTAGCACAGGTGATGCAGACACGCTGGAGACGGCAGACTCCCGTGCGGAGCGCAGCCTCGGGGAGAGCAGGAAGTTGATCCTGCAGTGGGCTAGTGAGCTCAAGCATGTGGACAAGGTGAGGGATGGATTTTGTGAAACACTACTCCGTACCGTCGAGTGTTTTTTGAAGCGTCATCCTTTAAGGTAGCTTTTGAGTTCCTTACCTGGACAACACGTGTATTGCTAATCTGCGACATCAACATTAAAAAGTAGATATTGTCTATCTTTCCATTACATATAATATTAACCTCATTTCCCTTTGTGGTTGATGCTCAGTTGGTCAAGGACACTCCGTGGGTGCTGGAGAGGTGTGAGCAGGAGGAAGAGGAGAGGGAGAAAGAAGAGGTTGACCCAAGCGAGGAGGTGCAAACGAGAATCATGGAGTGGGCCAAGGAGTTACAGAGCGCCTCAGAGGTGAGTGGTCTAGGACAGAATCAAAGGTCTAAGATAGGGGAACCATCAGACTATCCAACAAAAATAGTAAACATAGACTGCAAATGACAATGCTGAAAGTACTAGAGCCCGACCGATACTGGATTTTTGGGGCCGACACCATTTTTAGGGAGTAATCAATTTCCAATATATATATATATATATATATATATATATATCGGCCGATATTCTTCATGTGTGTGCATTCTTCAAAACATGCGTGTTTATGTGTTTATTCTGTGTATTATGTAAACACACATTGCTGGCAATGATCCCTCAAATGTGGTTATCAAACAAAGACGTGTAATCTCCCATAATTGTACTGTTTAATGCTGCTTGTTTTATTGTTTTATACCTCTTCTCATGTTTTATGCCGATGTTTTCCTCTTGGCCAGGGCTCTATGGTAAAAGCGATATCTATCTTATTAGGACTCGCCTGGTTAAATAAAGGATGAAAAAAAAAAGAATACATAAATTAATAAAAAACGGCAATTTTTTACCTTATATCCGATAAATCTGTCAGGCTCTAGAAACCACAATGACAAAAGCTAGAGCATTAATGGGGAAAGAATGTCGCCGTTCCCCATCTAAACCAGCAGAGGGTATGCAGATTTAATAAGAGATGTGTTAACATGCTGCTCTCTCTCTCTCTCTCTGTCTGTCTTTCCTTGATCTCAGAGCTGTGGAGTGCAGAGTGAGGAGCTGGGGCAGGTGCTGCGCCTGTTGGGCCTAAAGAAGAAGAGGTTAGCCAACCTGCTGCCTCTACTTGAGTTCATCACCTGGTCTCTGCTGAAGGAAGACAACAAGGTAAGACACAATCACATGTTTAATCTATAGCCTATCTTCAGTAGTACGCTTCTTTTTTTTTTTTTATGTGAGCGTACACAACTTGCCCCAGTAGTAATAGTAATAGTGGCCTACATTCAACTATAGTCTTCAAATGATAAGACTCCCTGATGAGCCACTGTGTATTGAATGATAGACAGTGAGACAGTACAGTAAATCTTCTCTGCATCTACATACGTCTCTATACAGTGTCATGTCCCTCTTGGTCATATGTCAGTGCAGTAAAAAGGTCTGTTTAGAACACTACATACGTAGGTCCAGTGTGTGATTTACGTAATAAGGCTGGTTATCAGCATGTGTCCGCCTTCCGCTGTTACTTGATGTTACCTTTGCTCATGAGTCCAGAGTGATTTTTACTGGACTGACCTTGACCTTTCATGGATGTGTTGACACAGGAAATATATAATGTTGAACCGTTTTCACAGATAATATAGCGGTAAGTTGACTTTTTTATTCTAAACTGTTTCTGTTCTTTCCCTTCCTAGAATATGATTCCACAGCTGTGGCTGTCAGCTAAGCAACGTACCTGGAAGGCGGGCACTCCCAGATACATCCCTAACTCAGGTGAGGGATCCTATGACACCATGTGTAGTCAATTTTTATTTGTATGTGCTTAAATCTGATGATTAATCAATGGTTTGTATTCTTTCTGTCTTAGTGTGGAATTGGATTTGCACGGCATCAGGTAAGATTTGGAAATAGACGCATAAAAGACAAGTAAATATGTTTTTTGACAAACGTATGTCCAAAAATCTAAATGAACCATTCATTTACAAAATATCACCAATGTTGGACGTGAAAAAGATCCACTGCGAGTCTAGCCAAACCTCGTTTTCTAAACTGGAGCAGCATGTGTATCAACTTTCCCTCTCCTTCCTCGCCTCAGCTGATGTGACCCTTGACCCCATGACCAACCACCCGTGGCTGCAGCTTTCGGACGACCACCGTAAGGTCCAGGAGGGGATCAGCGTGGCCGACCTCCCATACAGCCCGCAACGCTTTGACGCCTGGCCCGGGGTCCTGGCCTGGGAGGGCTACTGCAGCGGGCGGCACTACTGGGAGGTCGACCTGGCCAACAAAGGCTACTGGCGCGTGGGTCTGACCACCGCCGGCTCCAAACGCCACGGCCGCTTCTCCATGACCCCCAAGCACGGCTACTGGACCCTGTGGCGCAGCACGCGGCAGTTCTACGCCTGTACCGCCACCGAGACGCCGCTGCCCACCAGCCTGGTGCCCCGGCGGATGGGCATCTACCTGGATTATGAGGAAGGCCAGGTCTCGTTTTACAACGCAGAGAACAAGTCCCACATCTACACGTTCACGGGCCCCTTCAAGGAAAAGCTGTACCCGCTCTTTGCCCCGCTGGATGGACGCACGCTCGTTACCATTATCTCACCTGAGAATGTGTCACTCTGATCTTCCATGAGATGAGCGGTGGTCACAGAAATGGCCTGCCATAGGACAGTACATGGGGACATTCTGCCAAACCTGCTCACGAGCTTGACTCTTTGTATCAAGTAGTTTAGGGTTTTTGGGCTAGTCCTCCACACACAAAACGATAGCGTGAAATGAAACAGCAGGGGAGGGGGGATGCCACAGTTTGCAATCCGTTAAGCTGTAGATGTGAACGTTTAGATTAGTCAAACCACTCCCAAGTAAAGGTTATAGACTTCACAAGATGATTACTACAATTGGTATTTTGCTTTTCAGCCCAGACCAACAATAAGTTTGGACATTGTAACGTTAAGCTACCATTATGTAAAATGCTACATGTTGGATAAATGAATCTGTCTATATATATATATAATGTAAAAACCTTTCTGTCTGCTATGTTTATGCACTTCATAATGCACTTTTCTTAACTGTAAATACCCAATCATCACTTTTTATTTATTTTAGTCGATGAAAGATGAATAACATGAGAGGGTTTGTAATTAATAAGATCTTTCTTTTTTGTATCAATATCCCTTCCATTTTTATTTAACTTAATATCATTACCTGCAGCAAGATACGTTTTGTTTGTTGAACTCAGAATGTATGAAGGGTTATTAAATACTTCAAAAACACGTTGTGAATGTGTTAGTCAACATGTAGATGTTATACATCCATACTCTTAACAGGGACAGCTGTGGCCAACCAAACCGTCACTTGAATAGTCCTGACAATGCAACTCTTGAAAAATGTTCAAATAAATCAGGCTTGTAAACACTTATTTCATGAAGCTTATGTGTGCTTGAGTAAGGACTCACTCATGTGCATGACTTTTGTTATGAGGAAGGTGTGTGTAATAAATTCAATGAATGAAAATAAATGCATACAAATTTTGTAACCAGATTTTTTCAGTGTACATTCAACGCACGTACAATGTGACTACAACTTTTATCTCTTATAAGAGCAATTTAACACCGAAACAGTGGGACCACTCCTGGGGACCATCACCTTAACGTGCTGGAGAGGTTTGTGTGCCTCTGTGAACCTGAGGGCTGTATTGCCTGGAACCTTGTGTTCCTGGTAGGGTCTCCCATGGCAATTTGGTCTCAGGCGAGGGGCCAGACAAAGAATGGTCCCAAATACACCTCATGGACAAGCGAGGAGGAAGAGTAGATACCCGGCCCGGAAGAAGCCCGGGGTCCCCTCCTGGAGCCAGGCCCAGGAAGAGGACCCGTCAGCGAGCGCCTGGTGGCCGGGCTTGCCACGGAGCCCGGCCGGGCACAGCCCGAAGAAGCAACGTGGAAAACAACATCACCGTCTCAACTTCCCCGTCCCGTGGGCTCACCACCTGCGGGAAGAACCAATGGGGTCGGGTGCACTGCCAGAAAGGTGGTAGTGAAGGTAGAGGGTCTCGACGGACCAGACCTGGGTGGCAGAGGCTGGCTTTGGGGACGTGGAACGTCACCTCTCTGGGAGGGAAAGAGCCGGAGCTTGTGCGGGAGGTGGATCGCTACCAGTTGGATCTGGTGGGGCTTACCTCTACGCACAGCCTCGGCTCTGATACCTCAATCCTGGACAGGGGTTGGACTCTATTCTTCTCCGGAGTGGCCCACGGTGCGAGGCGCAAGGCGGGAGTGGGGATACTTATAAGTCCCCGGCTGAGTGCCTCTATGTTGGAGTTTATCCCGGTGGATGAGAGGGTCGCCTCCCTACGCCTGCAGGTCGCAGGGGGGAAAACTCTGACTGTTGTCTGCGCCTATGCGCCAAACAGTAGTGTGGAGTATTCGGCCTTCTTGGAGACCCTGGATGGAGTCCTGCATAGGGCTCCTGGTGGGGACTCCGTAGTCTTACTGGGAGACTTCAACGCACATGTGGGCAATGATGGAGACACTTGGAGGGGCGTGATTGGGAGGCCCGGCCGCCCGGATCTGAACCCGAATGGTGGCTCGTTATTGGACTTCTGTGCTAGTCATGGACTGGCCATAACGAACACCATGTTCGAACATAAGGATGCTCATAAGTGTACTTGGTACCAGAGCACCCTGGGCAGAAGGTCAATGATAGATTTTGTTATCGTGTCATCGGATCTGAGGCCCTATGTTTTGGACACTCGAGTAAAGAGAGGGGCGGAGCCGTCAACTGATCACCATCTGGTGGTGAGTTGGGTCAGGTGGCCGGGGAAGCCTCTGGACAGACCTGGTAAGCCCAAACGTGTAGTGCGGGTGAACTGGGAACGTCTGGAGGAGGCCCCGGTACGGGAGGCCTTCAACTCACACCTCCGGCAGAGCTTCTCTTGCATCCCTGTGGGGGCTGGGGGCATAGAACCAGAGTGGGCAATGTTCAAAGCCTCCATTGCTAAAGCCGCGTCTGAGAGTTGCGGTCTCAAGGTCTTGGGTGCCTCAAGGGGCGGTAATCCCCGAACACCCTGGTGGACACCAGGGGTCAGGGGAGCCGTCCGACTGAAGAAGGAAGCCTTCCGGGATATGTTATCCCGGGGGACTCCGGAAGCAGTTGCAAGGTATCGACAGGCACGGAGGACTGCAGCCTCGGCGGTGGCAGAGGCGAAGCAGCGGGTGTGGGAGGAGTTCGGAGAAGCCATGGAGAAGGACTTTAGGCTGGCACCAAAGTTGTTCTGGAAAACCATCCGGCACATCAGGAGGGGAAAGCAGGGAAGCATTCAAGCTGTATACAGCAAGGATGGGACGCTGCTGACTTCAACTGATCAGGTGATGGGACGGTGGAAGGAGCACTTTGAGGAACTCCTAAACCCGACAAATCCCCCCTCTATGGTTGAGGCGGAGCTAGAGGATGATGGGGGATCAACGCCAATTTCCCTGGTGGAGGTCACTGAGGTAGTCAAACAACTCCACAGTGGCAAAGCCCCAGGGGTTGATGAGATCCGCCCTGAAATGCTGAAGGCTCTGGGTGTTGAGGGACTGTCATGGATGACACGTCTCATCAACATTGCGTGGAGGTCAGGAACAGCACCTAAGGAGTGGCAGACTGGGGTGGTGGTTCCCCTCTTCAAAAAGGGGGACCGGAGAGTGTGTGCCAATTATAGGGGCATCACATTACTCAGCCTCCCCGGGAAAGTTTACTCTAGGGTGTTGGAAAGGAGGGTCCGGACGATAGTCGAACCTCGGATTGAAGAGGAACAATGCGGTTTCCGACCAGGGCGTGGAACAACAGACCAACTTTTTACTCTCGCAAGGATCCTGGAGGGGGCCTGGAAGTATGACTATCCGGTTTACATGTGTTTTGTAGATTTGGAGAAGGCGTATGACCGGGTCCCCAGGGAGCTATTGTGGGAGGTGCTGCGGGAGTATGGGGTGAGGGGGTCACTACTTAGGGCCATCCAATCTCTGTACTCCCAAAGCGAAAGCTGTGTCCGGGTTCTCGGCAGTAAGTCAAACTCGTTTCCAGTGAGGGTTGGTCTCCTACAGGGCTGCGCTTTGTCACCGATTCTGTTTGTGACATTCATGGACAGGATTTCAAGGCGCAGCCGCGGGGGAGGAGGGCTGCAGCTTGGTGAGCTTGGGATCACGTCACTGCTTTTTGCGGATGATGTGGTCCTGATGGCGCCATCAGCCTGCGACCTTCAGCACTCATTGGATCGGTTTGCAGCCGAGTGTGAAGCGGCTGGGATGAAGATCAGCACCTCCAAGTCTGAGGCCATGGTTCTCAGCAGGAAACCGATGGAGTGTTTACTCCAGGTAGGGAATGAGTCCTTACCCCAAGTGAAGGAGTTTAAGTATCTTGGGGTTTTTTTCTCGAGTGATGGGAAAATGGAACGTGAGTTGGGCCGGAGAATCGGAGCAGCGGGAGCGGTATTGCAGTCGCTGTATCGCACCGTTGTAACGAAGAGAGAGTTGAGCCAAAAGGCAAAGCTCTCAATCTTCCGGTCTATCTTTGTTCCTACTCTCACCTATGGTCACGAAGGATGGGTCATGACCGAAAGAACGAGATCACGGATACAAGCGGCCGAAATGAGTTTCCTCCGGCGGGTGGCTGGCTTCTCCCTTAGAGATAGGGTGAGAAGTTCAGTCATCCGGGAGAGACTCGGAGTAGATCCGCTGCTTCTTTGCGTAGAAAGGAGCCAGCTGAGGTGGTTCGGGCATCTAGTTAGGATGCCACCTGGCCGCCTCCCTAGGGAGGTGTTCCAGGCACGTCCAGCTGGGCGGAGGCCACGGGGCAGACCAAGGACCAGGTGGAGGGATTATATCTCCATGCTGGTCGGGGAGCGCCTTGGAATCCCCCAGTCAGAGCTGGCGGATGTGGCCCGGGAAAAGGAAGGATGGGGCTCTCTGCTGGAACTACTACCTCCGCGACCCGATCGGATAAGCGGACGAAGTTGATGATGATGACAGTGTTTATTTTTTATTTTCGTGCTGCTAATAACAGAACCACATTCATTACTTTGTGTTGTACCTCTGGCACTGTCAGCTGCTAATCAAGCCAAATATAAGAAATGTGAAATTATGTATCATAAAGAGATTTATAAGGATAAACTTATTTATTGAATTATTACATGGCATATCCAGGAAGGGCAAACAAACATCTCTATGGTTATACTACTAGGCCATTGCATGCATTGGGAGATAAGAGGAGATCAGTAAAAACATACTTTATAACCATTACATGATAAATCAAGACCATTATAAACCAAGGCATGTAAACAAGAGATGATCGAACAGTCATCTAGAGACAGTGTGCAGCTTACTGATCATCAGGCGTACCTGCAGGTGTATCCCTCTGCCTTCTTCCTGTTTTTATTGTTGTTGTTATTGGATAAGATTCCTTTTATTTACATACAAATATGTATGTATGTATATATATACAGTGAAGGAAATAATTATTTGATCCCTTGCAGATTTTGTAAGTTTGTCCTGACAAAGAAATGAAAGGTCTATAATTTTAATGGTAGGTTCATTTTAACATTCAGAGATAGAATAGAAAAAAAGAAATCCAGAAAATCACATTATATAAAATATAGAAATTGATTTGCTTTGATCGTGTGAAATAAGTATTTGATCCCCTACCAACTAGCAAGAATTCCCACAGGCCGGGTATATTAGTCCCCCTCACTCTAAGAAAGTGCTCCTAATTTCAACTTGTTACCAGTATAAGAGACACCTGGCTCAACTCTTTACCTGTATAAAAGACACCTGTCCACAGAATCAAGCAATCAGATTGCAACCTCTCCACCATGGGCAAGATCAAAGAGCTGTCTAAGCATGTCAGGGACAAGATTGTAGACCTGCACAAGGCTGGAATGGGCTACAAGACCGTCGGCAAGCAGCTTGGTGAGGAGACAACTGTTGGTGCAATTATTCGAAAGTGGAAGAAACACAAAATGACCATCAATCGCCCTCGGTCTGGGGCTCCATGCAAGATCTCAACTCGTGGGGTATCGAGGATCATGAGAAAGGTGAGGGATCAGCCCAGAACTACACGGGAGGAGCTTGTTAATGATCTCAAGGCAGCTGGGACCACAGTCACCAAGAAAACCATTGGTAATACACTATGCAGGAATGGATTAAAATCCTGCAGGGGCCCGAAAGGTCCCCCTGCTCAAGAAGGTACATGTACAGGCCCGTCTGAAGTTTGCCAATGAACACCTGAATGATTCAGAGGAGGCTTGGGAGAAGGTGCTGTGGTCAGATGAGACCAAAATCGAGCTCTTTGGCATCAACTCGACTTGCCATGTTTGGAGGAAGAGAAATGCTGACTATGACCCCAAGAACACCATCCCCACCGTCAAGCATGGAGGTGGAAACATTATGTTTTGGGGGTGTTTCTCTGCTAAGGGGACAGGACAACTTCACCGCATCGAGGGGAGGATGGACGGGGCGACGTACCGTGAAATCTTGGGCGACAATCTCCTTCCCTCAGCCAGGACACTGAAAATGGGTCGTGGGTGGGTCTTCCAGCACGACAATGACCCAAAACACACTGCCATGGCAACAAAGGCGTGGCTCAGGAAGAAGCACATTAAGGTCATGGAGTGGCCTAGCCAGTCAGTCTCCAGACCTTAATCCCATAGAACATCTATGGAGGGAGCTGAAGCTTCGAGTTTCCAAACGACAGCCTCGAAACCTTAAGGATTTGGAGAGGATATGCAAAGAGGAGTGGACCAAAATCCCCCCTGAGATGTGCGCATACCTGGTAACCAACTACAAGAGACGTCTGACCTCCGTGCTTGCCAACAAGGGTTTCTCCACCAAGTACTAAGTCATGTTGTGCTAGGGGATCAAATACTTATTTCACTCAATCAAATCCAAATCAATGTATATATTTTATATAATGTGATTTTCTGGATTTCTTTTTTTATTCTATCTCTGAATGTTAAAATAAACCTACCATTGAAATTATAGACTTTTATTTCTTTGTCAGTGGACAAACTTACAAAATCTACAAGGGATCAAATAATTATTTCCTTTACTGTAAATATTTAGATAATTGTATTTGATACTTTTTAAATTCTGCTCTCATCAGGGCACATTAGGTGTGTAACTGAGGATACCACCTTTTCTTTGTCAATCAATCTAGTAATTCCCTGTGTGGAAGACTGTGATGACCTGTTCATGGGCTGAGCTATGGATTAGGGCACCCTGTTGTGGACAATTGTAGAAACTACAGGTCTATGTTTGTCACTTCTTGTATTAATTCTATGCAGTAAATTATCCTTTTTATCTCATAGTAAAAGGTGGTTGTTCTTAACATTCAATATTTTGACACACTTATACTTAAATGTGATTAATATTTAACCCTTAGAAGATGGTACAAATAAATGTTATAACATACAAATCATTACATTATCCTTCATTTTGATAACACCACAAAATAGAATCAGAGGACTTCATTCTTAAATACACACAAAACAGAATAAAAATAATGCATAGGCCTACAGCCAAAAGTAATCTGAAAATACACCCAAACTTATATCCCGAATTTATATCTCTTGCACTCTAAGAAATAACGGCACCAATAGAATCAGGATGACTGCCAACATACTGCCTTTGATAAAGGTGTAGGGTTGGCAATATTCTTATTTTAGTCTTATTTTAAAGGTACAGCATTATTCTAGTTCGAATGACCAGGGCACATTGGGTGTATAATTGAGGATACCACCTTTTTTGTGTGTATTGGATTAGAAAATATAGCATGTTTAAATGTTTAGGCCTATTCAAAAGCACATAGCTTAATGGATAAATTAGCATTTCATATTCTGTGTGTATATGTTAATGCTATTTCATCTGGAGTTCCCAGAAGACCTTATTTTCCAGATTCGCAGCAAAATGTGCAATCAACTGTAAAACAAAACATAAAAAATCAACTTTTACATAAGATTTCTTAAATGAGTCAAGACAATGTTTTGATTAAACCATTATTTAGCCAGGAATAAAAGCCCATTGAGATAAAAAAAAAAAAAAAAGGGTGACCTGGCCAAGAAAGGCAGCAAAAACAGCATTTAAATGTTACATTGACACAATGGTCTTCACAGTTCAGCCTTTGTGCTATAGGAAGTTGTGACAATGGACCTACCTGATCAAGGATTGCCTTCTGAGTGACTGGGTTCTCACAGAATAGAATAGTTTGGGAAGAGCACTCCATTGACAGAGTTATTGCTTTTGGCTCAGGTTCTGACAGACGGAGAGATGGTTTTAGAAACATCACAGAGAATAAAGTGGGAGAAATTAAGTCGGTTCAAATGTTTAATATTGTCCTACTCTCTGAATCATTATGTTTACAGCAACTTATCTTTCGAGACAAAAAAAAAACTTTACTACCTGTTAACGTCCAAGCAGAGACAGGCAAACTCTGCAGCTTCCCTGCAATCGTCCTCACTTCAAAGTCATAGCGAGACCCAGGATGTAGGTTATTGAACGTCACGCTGGTGAGATTTTCCACTCTCCTGTTTACAAATTCCTTCCAAAAACTGCAGGTATAGCTGACATTGTAAGTAACTGTCAAAGTGTCTTCAGGGGCTTGCCAGTTAAGGGTGATGGAAGTCTTGTTGTAATTCCCGATGCTGGCACTGAGTGGCCTGACGGGCACTAAACACAAAGAGAGGCAGAGAAAGGAGGTACATTGAAGAAAGGAAGATAACGTGGGTGTCCAAACATGAACAAAATGTATTGAGAGTACCTTACTTTCCAAGTGGTTTCCAAAAATCCCCAGCATACAACAGTAATAGACAGACCAACAGACACATACATGCTAGAAGTCACTCACAGGTGAAAATGGAGTCCGACACAGGAACGCTGAGGAATTTTCCATTGACGGTCTGAACCGACACATTGAATTCAGCGGCAGGAGTCAGTTGAGTGAAGCTATAGGATGTTTCATTGGTCTCCTTGGTATCACTCTTGCTGGGATTGACACGGTGCAGCTCGATAATGAATTTCTGGTAGTTGCCTTTGGGAGCCTTCCAACTTGCCAGGATGCTGCTTTGATTGGGTTCCAATTTTAAGTCGGTAATCTCCCCCGGTTCTGGAAAGAAAGGGTGTTGTGTGGAGGTAAGAGGTAAGTATAAAGGGAAAGCAGGTGAGTCCATACTTTCTGATAATTCTTCAAAATGTCTTAGTTTCAACATCACTTGGGACGCAATTTTTGTTGAAATCCCTCTCAAATGTATGTATCAAAGAACGTAACAGGAATAAATCCCCAGTGCATCAGCTGATGAACACTTACTGGTGTGGCTGGGGATGACGTTCGGGCACCCCTCCACAGACCCGTCAGATACCAGGGCCACCACGCTCAGCCACAGCTCGGTGCCTGCCGGCAGGGGTTCCACAATCAAACTATTCTCTACTATTCCAGTTTTGTAGTACAATGTTCTAGAGGGACGCAAAACACACATTAATAAGCTGGTTCGGCGTAAACGGAATTACCATGAAGCTGAACTTAAGTGCAACAAAAGTGATTGTGTTTGTGGTTATGAATTCCTTCCATTCATTCATGTATTTATCCATCAAGAAACGTTGCTCAGCCTCGAGAGCTACCTATCCATCATTATGAGAAGTGGTAAGTGCACAACCTACTGGTTTGCCGTGCCATTCCATGCAAAGGCCTCCACTCGGTAACCTGAGGTTTTTCCTAGAGGTGGTGTCCAATCAAGCTTTATTGACGTGTTGCTTTCCATTGACGGAACCACAGAAGGTACCTTATTGGGTTCTGGTAGGGAGAAAACAGGGTGTGAGACATAGCTGTACAATTGCAGGTAAGGGAATGCTAGTAACCAGTTTGGAATCCGACCCACAATTGTAATTTTTGCAATTGAAACCCAACAATAGTTATACTTCATTACTTGGTTTAACTTATTATGCAGAGAGGGAAACCAGCAGGGTAATTTGAATAATAATGTAATAATTTGTAATCCTTAATAACAATAGAATCATTTGTAATCCTTTATAACAATTGAATCATTTGTAATCCTTTTAAAAACAGACACAGAATAAAGCCCCACTACTAATACTGTGTTTAACAGTGACATATGCTTACTGGTGTATGCAGATATGTTTACTATCTCTCCATATTTGGACTTGTCACTGACTCCTGCGTTGACTTCGAAGGTGTAAAACTCTCCAGCCTCCAGCCTGCTCACCACACCCGTTGCTATGGTTGTGTTGGTGTGCAACATTGGCCGACCTTTAACCTGGATATTGTAGAAGTCACTGTTTCCTTCGGGTTTACTCCAAGACAGGGAGGCTGAGTCTTCTGTAACCCCGGTGATGGTCAGGTTTTTTACGATGCCAGGTTCTGGGAGTTAGAATGATACGATAGTGGTCATCCTGCCCATTGCTAGTGTTAGCATTACAAACACAGATTTCTCTGGAACCACTTCTACCACAAAATATTAAACTAACCATGTAGGCCTATGTAGTGTTATCTAGTGCCCGGAGTTGTGGTTGAAATGGTGTGTAGCAGCAACAAGGAAGTATAATAACAGTCATACTCACTGGTGTAGAAGGAGCCATTCTGTGGATTAAGGTCCCTCCCGCACTTTATGGGGAACACCTGAATCACGTAAAGAGTGCCTGCCGTGAGGTTCACAAGTTGGTGACTCAGGTCAGTCTGGGTTCGGGTTAGGTTGACACCACCTGTGACCTTCAACCGGTAACCACTGATGTCACCAGGGCCAGCCAACCAGCTCAGGGTACCGGTGTCATAGGCTATGTTGTCCACCACAACCTTGCCGTGGAAACGATCTGCAATGGGATGGGGCACTAAGGATTGCTATTTGGTAGATGTAAGTTTTCAGCGCTGACAATCTCAGAAATTGTACCTTTCATAAGTACTTACTCCAACGTACACGCACGCACGCACGCACGCACGCACACACACACACACACACACACACACACACACACACACACACACACTCTGTACCGTACCTATCAACTGTACCTTCATAGCAGATATAAGGAAGTAGGTTAGTACACTTTCTTTCAAACCACATGCCAAAGGTGCGCATGGACACACATGGGTCTTCAATGTAAGCATCCTCTGCCTCGACCGTATCGTTGTTGTTGTTTGTTGCATTGGTGCGGTTACCAACTGTTTTCAAAAACGGAGTAGTGTAAGGGGTCATTGTTGCCATTAAGGTTGATGTCAGCATTTCCACAGTAGAGTTTGAAGTTGTTTTGATGTTGTTGGTGTCTTTTGGGCAGCAGCAGCAGCAACACTGACACTTTGGCATGGAATTTGTTGACGGGGGAATGGTTGCGTACATCGTGGTATTATCTGCCCTGGTAACATTATACCATTCGCTTTCAGTAGTGCTGCTATTAAGAATTTTCATAAACAGAGTTGCATTGAGCGGCACCGTTTGAGTTTCAGAAGCTGCTGTCGTACTCGGTTGTCGTTCGTTCTTTGAAGTACCAGCCGTTGCGGGTGGCGTGACACTGGAGCAGCAACATTCACACATTGGACCGGGGTTAGTTATGTGCGTGTGGTTCACCTTGACCTCAGGGTCCTTGGGTTTGTGCAGGATTGGTCTGCCTGGGTACCAGTTCTGGAAAGAGACTGGGTCTCCGTTGGACCAGTGTGACCAGGGGACGGTGAAGTTGTCGAGGTTCTTGCGATAGCCGATCCAGTAATCAGAGCTAAGGTTCTGGATAACCGTGTGGACGTTCTCGGAAGACAGGCTCACCAGCTCTTTGTAGCACACCTGACAGTGACAAAATAAATGTAGTCTTGGGAAATAAAAGTAGTTCACAATAAACTCCTAGTTATCCTTTCTCACTCACAGGTTGTACAGGCTACACCATCACAACTATGCTTATTATGCCTTTTCGTGTGTCATAGCATTGTCGTACAGTGTGCCTATGTGACAAGGAAAAAGCAGTGCAGTTATTCCTGCCTACCTGGCAGTGTCGTCTGGCTTGTTCCCAGCTGGAAGCATTGTGCTGTGGGAAGAACTGTTGCTTTCCTCGGCTGCACACCAATAGTAAAGCTAAGCACAAAGAAGAAGGAAACAGCATACAGTGGAGGACACTAATCTGTGTGGAGCTTATTTTCGCAAAACCATTTGTGAATGAAATGATTGACAAAAGTGTGCTGAGGCAATGTTAGATGGTAGGATGTATAGGAGCTAATCTCGCTCAGTTATTGAATCGTCAGTTATGTTAGAATGTACTGAATGGCATCTCAATCAGTTCTACATTGTAGCAATCAATGGATGAATTTCTCCAGGTTCCTGGATTGAATGATGTAATTTGTTTCTCATACCAAGCTAATTGATGCAGTAGTCCCAAAATTGGTTTAGTTTAAGAGAATGTTTTTTTCATTTACAAAAATGATGGACTAATTGTCTATGCCAAGACAGCGCTGTCTTGGTAAGCAGGGAATGTGAAAGACGCTGATAGTAATTCATTCTATAAATTGTTTTCCATCATGATACACATTTTCCAATTCCCTTCACAATTCCTCTTGAAATTGGAGCTAATAAATATAATACAAGTTATGTTTATTGTTGTCACAATGCTAACAAAATGTATTTGTAATGTACTGCTAGAAGAAGTTGGCCATTATGCTCTCAGAAAAGAACTCACCCCAAATTATCGGTGTACGTTTCAGGTCCATCTTGATATGTGTGCTGACAGATTCTAGCACACCTTAATAAAAAATTATTCAAGCAAGCCAACTTGACCCAAATTCACTAGGCAAGTCAGATCTAATTGACCTGGGAAGGATAATATATGATACTTAACATATTGAACGATATTGAAATAAGAACGACTCGCTTGTCCTTCCTGGACCTCCTCCCTTTTGTAACTTCAGGAGTGATTAGGCGTGGTTACGTTTGCACATAAACACAGATACCTGTTATGAATGTATAATCCTACATCTAACTTTGAACAACAGACTGGCATTGAGAACAGGCAGCAATTTCCTTGTCCCTGGTTTTGCATTATTCCACTCATGCAAAGCATTAGCCGAGTTGCGCACTCAACCCTGCCATGTAGCAATGAATTAAGTGTTGTCCTTGATCATTGCTGGAAGTTAGTCTTTAATGTATATCATTCATATTATATATTTTCTAAATAGAGGCACCACGACACATTTTTTTTATTTTTTTATTATGTATGTATAAAAGCATAAGAAAACAGAACATTGACTAATAATGACTAACGGGGCTAATTATTATTGTGTATAACAATTCAAGTACAAAAGCCCTTTGTTTAAACATACAAAACCATTAGACAACATGTGTTTACTTATCAGACCATGTATTTGATGGTCTGGGATCCATTTTTAAAGATAAAAAAATATAGTCAATATGAAAACATTATTAGTAAAAAGAACAAAGGAAAGAAGGGGCATGAAAAAGTTAAAAAAAAATAAGAATTTTAGAAACAAATCAAAAAAGAACAAAAAACCTGAGTCCTGGCGGTCACGGAAAAAGAGTACATGGAAAACGACCCCCCAGCAATTGAAACTGAACAGCTTGACAGGATATTTCATTCATAAATGTAATGTTCTGCAAGTGGGCCAAAAACAAAGAGAAAGACAGCATGCCATTGATCAATCAGTGTCACTTTTATCTTCTTTCAGAAGGACACGCTTACCAGGCATAGGCATGGGCTTGAGCTTGTTTTTGCTGTTGAAGAGGCCGAGAAAATACAGCATAAATAAAAACCAGAAAAACTGTGATTGAGAAAGACCGCTCTCTATAAGCAAGCAAAGATGAAATAAAAAAATGGATTACGCTTCTCTATTCACAGAGTGAGCCAACTGGTTGTCATGACAAACTTACTTCCTTGTCTCGTTATCTGCCAGGTCAAGCCCGTGGTTAAGCCTTTTAAACATGTTGTACCTCTCCCGACCCCGGATCTAAAAAAACAACACAGCCATGTTCATGTTGGTAGGGGCACACAGCATATGCCTCATTCATGGGTGTCCGTTTTTCACTTACATGCAAGGTAAACACCTCCTTATTGTTCTCTTCAGCGCTAGACTGGTTTTTAGCTTTTTTCCCATCAAGTGCAGGCGCAGGCTGACTCTCTGTGAAAGCAAGAGACACAGTGAATTTAAGAAAATGGATAAGGATTCAAGGATAAGACGCTATAGGGGCGCATAGGCAGCATGAGGACTTACTTCGTTTGGTTGGCTTCGGCCCATTCTTCACCTTGGTGGCATTTTCCTCTTCGGTCTTGCGGTCTCTGCCGGGACAGGCACAAACCCTGACCTCAAAACACTGCCGCCCTAGAACCTGACCCCTACAGGGAGGAAGGGTGGGTAACAGCCATGCAACTATGAGTTCATGTGCAGGAAAATTTGGACTAGAAATACATTCCATAAAAACAGCAATTATGCAAATGCGGAGCAAGGGGCTTACTCGGGTGTCTCCAGGGTTAATATGGTCAGGATAGGACGGCGGTTCATGCCACCCATGCAAGAACTATTGCACATATAGTTCAATAGGATGGTGGTCATCTCGGAGCCCAGCTAAGAAACAAGTGAAATAAACAACAAGCCTTGTCTTTAATGTTTTCGCCTGCGTGTGAGGATTTACACTCTTGAAAGCAAAATCCTTAGTCTGAATTTGCCAAATTGAATGACAAAGTGTGTGAGCCTTTTTGCTGCTAGCTAAGTTTTGCTAATACAAATGTATTATCATTTGTGATCTACTGATGCTGTTATTATATTAATAACAAGGTACAATAACATGTTTTTTTGTCCCGAAGGAATTAAGTTTTATTTTAGAAGCATTCAGGCCTTTCATTGTTTTCTCCCCATCTGGTTATCATATAGAAATAGGAAAAATGCTTTAACAATATAAATATATTAACTATAAAGCTTATTGTCTTTATTATTTTCATAAATAAAAGGCACTATAGCATAAATTCACAACTTGGCATCAATATACCCTGACTTTGTCTGAATTTTAAAGTGCACTTGCCTTTCAATTAAAAAAACTACTGCTAGCTAGCATCCAAACTCTGACATGGTTGCTGTAAAGCAAAGTAAAGTAAAAAAAATTATGAGTAATTCTCAAACAACATTGTATGCATTGTTATGACATCACGTATCATACAGGTCTTTTGTATGCACTGTGGCAACATTAAAAGTAAAAAGAGCTCTCAAAACACCAAAAGTCGTGGAAAAGTGGGAGCATACTTGTGGGGTTTCATAGGGCACAGTGACGCTGTGTCTGCTGGTGTGGGTCTCCTCCAGGTACTGGGCCCTACGGCTACCTTCCACCCTTATCAGGTGGCTGCGGTGCTCAACACCTGACGGGACAAAAAAAGATGTGAGGTAAATGATTTTGACTGCGTTCTTCTTGTGGCACGCTCAGGAAACCCAGTGCCACCCCTGTGTTCAACTGGTATTAAACTGGTATTTTTCAAATGGCCTGGCTAAGCTAGTCTTACACAGCCGGCCGGAACGTTCCTGTCCAAACTGGAGCACCCTAGAAACCATGTGAACAGATGATAACTGCTGACTTTCGAACGATAGGCAGAAAATGCCACATTTCGTTTTTGGTAACAGTGCCTGAATGCTCATGAAAAACACGTACAGACACAAAACTGTTTGTTTCTCACCTTCGTTGTTTTCCTCTAAGTTGTGGTGGTGGGGGCAGCGGCGGACCACATCGGCCACATGCTCTGACTTCTTATAGACGGCGGTGGCTCTGAGGATGGCGCCCAGAGGAGGCTCCGTAGACACCAGTATCTCCACCGGGCAGGTTTTAGCCAGCTGGCAGTACAGTTTGTTAAGCTGGGGGGAGTACTGCAGGACAGAGGAGGGGGACATTGATGGACAGTTTTACTTAAACTCCAATGGCTGTTTTGCTTTATTGTGAATATATCATAATCAGATACAGTACAATGCCCATGTAAAGTTACTTGATAAACAGAAAGCTTAAAGTGTTCAGACAGACGTTCGCAAAGTTGTCTTTCACAGACACATGTTTTGACTTTTCATTTTTCAACATCAAATTGACAAACAAACTCAGAGCAACACCCATATTACTCAACTCTACGCTTCTCATAAACACGACCAGAATGAAGATAAAAAAAATAACGATTGTACCTGGAATTCGAATGTGATCACAAGCATTTTAACCCTTCTTGTGCTGGAGGAAGACAGCGTTTGTTGCTACAGAAGTTCAGAACATGCCCCGTCATGTTAGTGACCCATGCTTAGCAACCAAACTACAACTCCCAGAGCTCAATCGAGCGAGTGGGAGGAGGGGGTTGCTCAAAGGGAGCACACCCTACCCTAAAGCTAGATTGACCTATCAAAGCATGCTGACATAGAGAGTCACAAGAGAAACCTTAACGCGATTGGCTGTGTAAATCCCTCAACTGTCATCTAAACCTTGAATTGTAGCGAATAGACACAATGAACTGAATTCCACATGAGTGCAGCCATGGCGGACCTGTAGGAATGACATTTTCTGGACCGCATATTTAAGGTAACAATGATATTTCGCATACAAAAAAATCATAATGGCCTATCCAAACTATTCGAATCCCCCCAAAAGTATTTACTCTTTTTTTGTATGAAGGCAATTGCTTTTTATTATTAGAATATATTTGGTCATTTTTTAGGGAAAGCAATTAGAATCTTATGATGGTAAAATTCCACTTAAATGAAACATTCTCAGCCATGCCAATGGTCAGGAATGCACTACACTATGGTACTGCCTCTGTGAAAGAGGGGCTCATTCATTGCAGGAGCAGGGCTTGTTTGCAATAGGAAAAGATTTGTGGAGCACATGAAGTAAAGTAACTAGACTCTATTTGTTCTGTTGTAATCGTAAAATAAACATAAACATTTCCTTCATCATTGAATTCGATAGGTAATACCAACCTTAAGACTAGCATGACCATAGTTTACTCTTTAACAAACCGGTCGTGCTGATGTGGCAGGATACTCACTGTGGACGTCACTGACTTCGCGGTCCCTGACTTTTGGAAGCGCAGCTCAAAGCTGTGCTCCCCGGGGTAATCAGTGATGGAGGGTACTGTGGAGGCGGGTGGTGGGACATTGTCCATTGGGGGCACAGGTTCCACAGCGGCAACCATCTCAAATAATCTCTCATCGAAGCTCTCCGGAAGAGTGGAGTCAGGTAGGAGCTGTGGCAGAGGGGAGAACAGGTTATCCACCACGGAATTGTATTCAATTGTCCGAAGGTTATCGAGCATGTTTTGACCACTGTTAAAGCACATTGACAATGCGTTAGGCTAAGCACAAAGACAATTATATTGAAAATACCTTTCTTAATGTAGAACTTTCCATGAAAGAAGAAAAACAGGAACAATCCAGGTTAACAATCGTGCAATTTTGTGAAGCCGCAAAACTTGGCATCCCACGCCTTATTAATTCATTTTTACAAATGTTGGAAGGTGACCACAGTTTGTCACACCCTTCCAACCCTGACAAACGTACTTATTCAATTATATTGTACAATTTAAAAGTTCACACACACAAGACTACTTACTGGCAAATCAACGACAGGCCAGTTTTCAGCATTCAGGGTTGGAAGAGTGGATTGCTCGGTGGAAATTGTTGGCCTAAGTATGTAATAGTAGTAAAAGACAAAGTAAAAAAAAGTTTCAAGAAATAACAACAATTACTCAATAATATGAATATGAAACCGATAGTCTCAAATTAAATCAAAAACCTTTTCAAACACAATATTCTATGAATGTATTTTGTTTTAAAAGATGTATTGATAAAGACCATAGTCAAAGCCAATTAATCAACAAACAGCATCTGGAAGGTGCATTCACTCTGTATTATAAGACACTAGGCTACAGTGAAGAAACTCCTCAAACTATTGCACAGCAAATCAATTTTTCAAATGATTGTGCCTGTTTAAGACTTACATGGTGACACTATCCCACAGTTGCAGAAAGGATTCCTGGCTCAGGGGCAGACTACCGAACTCCTGCTCCTCCATCCTGTTCCCTGATCCAACGAATCCGGAGAAGGGGAATGAGAAGAGCAGGAGGGAAACGGTACAAACAGGACCCGACTGAAGAGATGGAATACGTTAGTCTGTAAAGAGAAAACAAAGCAAGAACTCGTGAATAAAGGAACAGAGGACGTCTGATTACAACACAGTAAAACCAAGATTTAACACAACACGACGAGTCATCATTGACTCAATGGACCCTTTGACTTTTAGTTTCTACTGTAATCACGATTCATTTGCGTAATTCTATAATTCAAATGTAATTTACTAGGCAGAGGGTAAACGTGCAAAAAAAATTGCCAAATGGAGTGAAATAACGGTGTTTTAGGATGATAACATTGTAACATGGGGTCAGTTTTAACGCGGATTTCTTTGAACCCCGCTTTTTTCCGCGATGATTTTACGCACCCCAGCGATCGCTTTAAAACGGGGCCGTGCTCCTACTTACTTCACAGACCTACCTAGCTATAATAAATCCAACTCGCTTCTAATAATCAGCAATTTACTTACATTTTATAATTGGTGAAAATAAATGTTTGCCGTGCTAATAATTGATCTTAACCAGGACAAGATAGTTCCTAACGTTGCTTTACAAAATTAGCTGTAGTCACACTCATTTGATAATCTTAGTTTATAGCAGTGCAATTTGATTTAAAGGCAAGCCAAACCAGGTAACGTTCACCATGTTCCCACACATTCTTTGTGAATAAATTCCGTGTTTTAATTGACTTTTCCGGTTATATCCAGTTAATGAAGGCCTGCCTCCGGTCTTAATTCCCATAGAATTCTAAAATATGCATTATTATATGCAGGTGGATGGCAGTGGTTCAGTTTGCCAAATTGCAGTAACGTAAGCATTTATTACGTTAATCATAAATCAAGGGGGGAAAAACAGCACACGCAAAACCTTGTTTATGCTATATTTTAGGGCAAAATATGGAAATTCAGCATTTTAAAATGACCAATGTCTAAATTCTAAAAAGACTAGAAAGCAGTAAATGTAACGTTGATTACTTTAACAGTCAAACTTTTGAAGTCCTGGCCTGTAACAATTGAACTCTGGATTAGCTGTAAATTAGCAAGCATTGCTACAAATCGGCCTCTTTTAGAAGGAGCCTTACAATTTGCACGCAACACAAATGAATGGAAGTCACGTTTGCAAATGTTTGGCGAACGTCAAGGCTAGCTGGTTAAAGCTGTTTGGTCAATATTGCACCTAAAATCCAGCTCAAAATATTAGTTAGACATCCAATTGTGTTTTTGTTGGTGTGATTTAATTAGCTCGCACATAGCACCAGATAGCATTAGCTGCTATGGAAGCTAACAAGTCAAGTGTCCGATCGACGTCTCGATAATACAAACTTTTCATATAGAAAAATGTCGATTGCAGCTACATACAGAATAAGCTTCGTTTCCGATACCTCGTCGTGGGATTGGCAAACTGATGTCGAATCAGAAGATCTAGTTCACATGACCCAAGTTAAAGTTGCTTGTATGTAAGTATGTTGAATTTTTAAAAAAGCCAAAATATTTTGACGAAAAAGGCACGTTGTGGGGATTTCCAGAATGGTGTAGGGGAGGGATTAGCCAGATTTCACTGGTGCCGTCCAATCAGAGACCAAGTCAAACCTATGTTTGTTTTGAAAAAAGCTCCGCGCGAAAAAGATAAACAGATACACTTATTGATATAACGTGTACGGTTCACGTTATAGCGTGAATGTATCTTCTTAAACGTTACGTTGCCATCCATCACAGAAGATGAAGCCATAGAGTAAGCCTATGTCTTCCTGAGAGCATAAAGACTTAAATTACCTCAAGTGCTCTGAAGTATTGAGGGAGGGCTACATTATGTGAAATAATGCCTTGGTAAGTTTTAAATATTTTATTTGTGAGGATATTATCAATAACTAATCACAACCATCATGTTTTTTTTTTGTTTGTTTAAATTTCCTGGTCAGTGCAGAGAAAAAGAATGTCAACAAAATATTTTGTTAAACGGATCAGATATTTGTCATTATGGAGTGTCTAGCAACCTTTTGTCACCCCAGAAAGCTTGCACTCTGGTTCGGTTCTCCTGTCTCTTTGAGTTCATCGGGGCTCCTAACTGTTGTCAGGTTGACCTTAAAGTAAATCTACTGATGGTGCCAATAGGTCTCCTTCAATTAAACCTGAACCTAAACAGCAAGAGTCTACGCAAGACAGTGACAAGACACCATGAATGGTTTTAGTAAGGTCTGTTAAGAAGTCTATCCAAAGAGACAAATAGAACGTGGTCTGCGTACACTATTGCATGATTTCATGTTCTTGCATCAAAAACTGTGACACCAAATAAATAGGCTACAGTACTGTATTTTATGCCACATCTACTAACATTCGAATAAGGTCTTGCTATTTTTAGTAACAATTATGGTAGAAATAACGTTAAGGCCATGCTGTGTATGCCTGATATGCAACATTTCTGCCAAGTTAAAGCTTGATCCAGTGTTAGAGCCTCCTCACTGACTTTACTATCTATAATGGGCCTATGCTACTATACATAAAAAATGTTTCAACTCAACACACTCACTATGGGAAAGGGGGTGGGGGGGCTTCTGTACCACCCCTTAAGTTACTAACATAATTACACTCCTTCCGCTGCATTTATAAACACACACCGAGTTATAGGGTGGCTGAGGAAAGGTATGTGCCGGACCTGCGAGTCTACAGTGTAGCAGGCAGGAAGAGACTCCCACATAGAGTGTTTGGTTGTGCATGGCTTGAATTCAGATAACAGTCACCCATAATTCAGTTGGCATTCAAAGTTCTTTGATAACTGATAACAGATGTACCATTTGAAATTCAATTTTGGTGCTCCTTGGTCATTGGTTGCCTTCCGTCCAAGCAGACTATTTCAATATGAATTTTTCCCCTTTTCCCAATTTTCCATTGCATTGTTATTTTCCTTATCTTCAAGCCTGTCCCATTAATTTTCCATACACCACCTGCTTTATTATCCGTTAGCCCGTGGATGTGGACATGGGCCATTGGACCCCCCCAAGGGTCCTGGACGCTGCAGGCCACTGTTCTATTGGTGTAGAGTTTCTCTCTATTTGGAGTGGCTTGATGGTCACATGACTTGCCCTGGGGCCCAGGCTTTGGCAGGGGGTATCAGGTTCTGCTGCTCCCCTTTCTCAACCCCTGCAAGTCAAATCAGAGTAAGGGGGAGATTTCGCGAGTGTGTGGGAGGTTGGGAGGGGGAAACTCCCCAGGGACAGAGGGAGGGATAGGGATGGTGGCGTGATATGGGGGTGTGTCTGATCTGTGGGGGTGTGGAGTTTGATTGAGAGACGTACATCAGATATTTTTCCATTACGTTTTCTGACAGGTCCCACTTTACCTACCTCATGACATCCTCCCACACCACTCCCCCATAATCCCCGCCTTTGACACTCCTGCTCCCTCTCTACAATTTCCCCTGCCAACCAAACATCAATGATCCAATCTACACACTTTTAATTCAGGGCCTTGCCATAAATACTTTTTTTGTGTAGAACAAGGGAATGTTCCATGGAAGAGAGAGTAGACAGTGGTATATTTCTAGGGTGCATGTCATGACCCTTTTGGCATGTGTTCAAAAATAGCAGTAGGATTTATGGTAATTAGACTGGCAGACAATGCCCACCAGGCTCCTTGTAGCGGTCCAGAAGTGATGAGTCATGAATCCCAGATCGGAGGTTATTGCGGTGGACACAGGTGGGAATTTCTTTAGGTTATGGTCAAAGCCCAGTTGCTTGCAAGGCAAAAGCCTCTGACATGTGGTAACTCCCATCCTTCACCCTTTCACATAGCCCAGTTATTACAAGAGCTACAGTATTGCCTGAAGCATTGCATGAATGGAGCACTGGGACATTATGCAATGTTAAAATTAGCAAACTGCTTACATCTCATTAACACTTTCACTATACTCACCAGATTTCTGACACTTTTAGAATGCTTTAACGGATTCAGTTGCATTAAAAAGTGGACCGTTCAAAACTTAGTGACGGAGAATAATGTCTGTGTAAAAGGTTTGACTAATTTGGCCATTGTGCTACTGTTCTGATTAATGAGATGTGAACATAATGCTTTTTTCAACATGGCATTTTCCAATGGGTATATACTTATATGAATTATACAGGAATACAGGAGCTCTGTTTTCTGGATTAACTTTTATAGGTTCACTGAGTAAATTAGCAAACAAATTTCAAATCCAATTGCATGTCAATAAATAGGCTAAAATATTATCTATAATTCTTTGCCTAGTTTACTGCGAGACAGTCCATTATGACTTTTAAACTTTAGCGCCTAGAATAAAATACGATTACATTTATACCAATGGTTTTCTTTGATGCTGTGACAAAAGAAAAAGTGGCTATTGAAATGAAATTCCTTGCTCTTTTATGTAGGCAGCACAACTCTCCTGGAACCATCAGCCAATGGTTGATAAGGTCAAGAACTATCTCTTTCCTTCAGTCCCAAAAGACAACCTCTGTGACAGGCCTTCAAGAGCACGACTGGAACTGGTGCGATTCAATATCTCTCCTCACTCAGTTCCTCTAGGAGCGTTGTGTGCAAGCGTATGTCCGTAATTCTAAACTGTGAACGAACGCACCACTAACTTCAAAGGGGTGAAAGAAGTCGAGATTTAGTGAGAGAGAAAGGAGAGAACGCCATGTAATAGACGCTCACGAACTTATACTGTTCATTATTTTCGTGGATTCTACTGATTTTGACTTATAGATTGCGAAGTGGGGCATAGAAGTGGTGGTAATATTGGTTGGCTTTAAATTCCTCTTCGTTTGGTCGCACAAGGGAAGGCAAGACAACTGTCACTGACTGATATTCGATTCTTGCGTTCCCAAGTCATGCCGGCTGGGTTTCAACAACTCGGAGGAGAGGTATTGATTATGATTATGATTATGCCAAACTTTTCCTGTGACTGCTTGAACGTACAATTTGTGTTTGCTGTGTGTATGTTTCATTTGGCGTCCATATATTCTACGTACGAAAGCTCGTGTTTCTTTTCTTTAGGTTTATTTGCTGGTAACTATTTCTGTGAAAAAAACGTTTTAGTTTGTTTGAAAAAATGTAAGCTGTATTTTACCTTATGTTTGAAATCCTCATTAGTCTCTGTTATTATGGACTGAGTGGCCGGTTGGCGTTTTGCTACTCAAACCTGCGTACGTTTCTATTCACTGTATAAAACACAAACATGCACCATTGAGCTGGTTATAAATAAATATGAAACGTATTTCCCATAATAGCTATTTGACTGTAATATAACGAATGGATAACTGTTTAATTATTAAAGTTTTTTTTATTTGTCTGTCAAATCTGAGTATAATACATAGTACAATTGAGACAGAAAACCAAAGACCAACACTTATTTAAAATAGGACTTCTTTCTAGGTCCGCAGAGGTGACCTTGACAGGTCAGCGCTGGTATTAGTGTGGGTTGGTAGGTCATCCAGTTCAACCGGTTTTATGTCTCGCAGCCCCCCTGTCTCCACAGTCACGGGTATTCTGCTATCATGGCTCATGGTCAAACTTGGTGATGGATAATCATATAAATGTAACACTTTTTACATTAAACAAATTGTTGTTAATGCCATTTGCTTAGAGGTGTGGTAGAGATGCCCCTAAAATATGTCAAATGTTTCAAGACTCACTTTCTCTGTACTGGAATACCTTGAAAGCTCCGCACACAAACGCACATACAACCTCACAAAGTTGACTCTTTTAGGCTTGTGTTGGCAACTCACCTTATCTGGGCACTCAAAACAGCAAGGTCAAGTCCCTGCTACGCAAACATGCTCATACAAAGGTGCATGGTATCAGCTACATTAGTGTACATACAACAGTGTTCAATTGTCTAAACTGACTTACAAGGTTGTGAATCGTCCGATTGGACTAAGATTATTTGTATTTGCACAAGGTAGCATGTTATGGCGTTGCTATAAATATTTGTAATAATAATGTGATGTGTTATTCAAATTCAATTGTTTAAAATATTTTGAAATGTCGTAAAAATGCTGAGAATTGCTTTCTTTGTTGGTCATTCCTGCATTTTACTAGGGTTTTCAAACAGCCTTATTCTTAACATGGCTTTAATCTCTGCTGATCTAAATATTGGCACCGGCTCACCAAAGACATGCCATCGTGGCTGGTTATATTTAATGTAAACAGCACATCAACAGTGGGATCCCATGGTGTCTCCCAGGTCAGCCTGTCACTCACTGAGGAGGCAGGTGTGTGTGGCCTCATGGGAACCTCCAATCACAGGGGCCAGAGCGCCCTGTGAAGTCCTAGATGAAGCCATCTACCCGAATCCATTCTTACATACTAGTAGCACAGTTAGATATCGCAAGCTTTGAGTGTGCACATTGGTGCCTTCGGCCATTTTGTTTAATAGAAATGGACATTTAAGTTATTTTGTGTTTCTTTCAGGTGGTGACTGGAACGCTTGCACTCTCAGTTTTCACTGCGGTTCTCGGTTCCCTTCAGTTTGGGTACAACATTGGTGTGATTAATGCTCCACAGAAGGTAAGAACGTGTGCTGTTCACTTACGTACATCTTCATGTCTATTCACATCTTAGGAAAGGTACACTATAAAGTCAAATACTGACTGAAGAAATAATATATATAACATCTTATTTGTTGCATTAAAATGTCCGCCAGCGACAAATCGTGTATACATTTACAAGAAAAAAGAAAAGCTCAGTCAACACTACACTGTCAGCGCTCAGACTTGAAGCTGCTAATGTGCTAGCCTGAAAAGTATACAATTGTTTACATAATATTATATTGTACCAGAGATAATACTTTGCAATAACTTGCTGTCTATGATGGTGGTAGCTATAAATAGGCTTTACAAACTTGGATAAGGAACCACATTTTTAGATCTCACTACCAATAATCCTACTAGTTGTCTGTGAATTGAAGTTGCATGGTCTGTCTGTCATTTGATCTTCAAGTCTCTTTCCTAACATTTATATAGTCTAAAAAATGCCCATATATTCAGGCACCAAATTGGAGGCCCTTTAACTAAAAGAAATACACCAACATTTTAATGAGATCAAAGCCTCACCTGACCAATTATATTGGAAAATAAAAGCAGCCAGCTTATATTTTAGGCTTCTATAGAATCTGTATACTAGTTTATTTAAGCGTGCTTTGATAAGACTATTAATATTCTTCAGCAGTTAAACTACACATATGTATTCTCTGTGTTGGGGTCTCAGGCTGCAGGTTACCTTATAATTCAGCAACCAAACCACTATTCTTTTCCTAAGATTCTTTTAGGGAGGTTCAATTATCTCAGGTCAAGGGATTTATATTCAATATACATATTGCAGATACAGTGCTGCTGCTAACAAGAACCTTGTTATTCCATATGCAATTACCTTATGTACATGTTACGTGCATAATCCAATTCAGTTTGGTGCGGTGTGAAAGTTATAGAGTGCCCCGTTTCCTAAAGTTGAACACTGAATGTGCGTGCCAAACAGACAAAGCGCTGGGTTGCCTGGGTTCCAGCTTTCTACACATTGGTTCGAAAGCCAGGGGAAGTTTGCCAGTCAAAGTCCGTATGAAGGAGGTAGAGACTAGCAACTTGTTACTATTCAAAAATAACCAATTAAGCATTGAAATGTGCAGTTTTAAAGACAGAAACACATGCAGAAGGAACTAATGCTGTTTAGAACTGCTTGCTGGTTTGAAACAATCTAGAGTCTGAAGAAGGGTGGCGGTGGTGGTGAGTAAAGTGATATGACATTAAAACAGATGCCCCCTTAATACCACCAAGCTAAGCCACAACTCATTGTTTCGTCTGTTAAAGGGCATTATGGGATAACAGTCAGTACTCAGGTGTCAGTTACATTATAAAAAGCAGATGCATAGTCTTTTATTAGATGATTTCAGAAAGGAGAATATCAAACTTCCACAAGTGTTTGTATAGCTACTTACTGCAGTCTTCTTAGGAGAGAGAGTTACCTCTAGACTCACCAGTTTTAAAGCTGGGGCAAACACGAATGATAAAACATGGTAGGAAATATTTAGAGAGACACAAAGAGCAAGAGAGAATTGAAGAAAAGGGACGATTAGCTTAGAAGGATAAGTAGAGAAGGGTAGAATGATCTAAAAGAGAGGAGGAGAAGGATCAAGGGAAAGAAGAGAGAGTGGTGATGGAGTGGGTGGGTGGGGGTGGGGGGATTTATTCACTCGAAGAGCATCTAAGCAATGTCAACATGAGGAGGTGTGTGCCCAACGTGCGGAAACACTGCGTCGCCAAAAATACCCCCACCTCCCGCCCTTCATCCTCTCTCCAGCTCCCCTACCTCACCCCTGGTGGTTGCACATCGCCCCTTCACACCTCTCCTTCTCATTCGCCCTGTTCCCCTCTCTCTCCATGCCACCCTAGCCCTCTCAGCTGTCCACCACAGCTGAGAGGGGGTGGAATCAGAATAAAAGGGGAGGGGGGGGTCTTAAGACTGTTGTGACTCTGGTGTCATGAGAAGGATGGTTTATTTTGGTCTTACTTTAATGACTGAGGGCGGGGGGTGGGTGTGTGTTTTGTGTGGAGAGGGCCAAGGATCGTTGGGCTGGGTGGGTTAGCCTGGGGTTCAAGCCGTAACACAGACAAGAGGGTGGATGATGCGGGGTGTCAGTTTTGATGTGGGCCTGTGAATTATCCAGGCAAAGATAGAAGGCAGGCACCTGGTTTCTTATAAAGCATGAATCTTTTTTTTACATTTCCATGATGATTCAATTAGCTATGTTAGGCATGAAGTCACATTCACAGAAGATACACTATGACCTGTTTACACCCCCCCCCCCCCCCGCCAATTTCACAACTATTTAGAAACGGGTTCACTTCTGGTAAACTAAATTCTCATTGTTTCCAGGAACTAATAATTTGTTCTTTGTAATTACTAATTTCTAATCTATTACCATTAAGGAAAAGTACAGGTATATCCTAAGGCACGTGAAAGTATCTTTATATACCACCAGCAAGCTATTCAGACGAACACATATGGAGAGACAGCCAATACAAGTCAGGTGAGCTGTTTCACGAGAGGACTCAGATGCTGTAATATGACTCCTAATCATGAGTCACTCAGTGCTTTGACCCTTTACTATGCTATGCTCCCATAACCATGACCCCATCACACTGGAATCTGTTTAAATGTCTACTGTGAAAGGCAAGACGTTGGATAGTCAACTAAAGTTCGTTGCGGGCTATTGTGGTAGGAGTCCTTTGGCAGGGGCCTAAACACTAATGCTTGAGTTCTAATTCAAGCTTCTAATTTGAGGTTGTAACTAATGCTTTGCTTGTGACTGTAATGTTTAGGTCATGACGTCATGTTCAAGTTCAGACTCACATGTTCAGGTTTTGACTGTAAAGTTCAGGTTGTAAACCTTAATGTTTAGCTCTCTCCTGGTCTCTGCAGATTATTGAGCAGGACTACAATGCCACATGGATCCACCGATATGGAGAACCCATTCCCAGTGGCTCTCTCACTACCCTCTGGTCCCTGTCGGTAGCCATCTTCTCCATAGGAGGCATGCTCACCTCCTTCTGTGTGGGCTTTATCTCCGAGTGGTTGGGAAGGTAGGGGTTGAAATACTTAACATAAACATAAACGTATGATACAAATGATTGAATACGGGGGTGGGTGAGTTTAAGTGTGACGATGTTTGTTATGCTACAGGCAAATTATCTGACGGATCTCCTCCCACCAAAGCAGAGCACATTCATGCACAAGCTGTGAGATGATACAACGCCAGTAGGGTATGCAGTATCAGACCGTCCCTGTCATGCAGACAGAGTTCCCAAATGAATCCAGTCTCTGTCATTCAGTTGTACAGGCAGATGGAGAAAGAAACTTTCAGAGCAGGTCCAGTTTCCCACTGTAATCTGACCTGATACGCTGATGCTAACTGGACCCAGGCCCAGAGCTACCAAAATGGCTAGAAGGGAGGTGGGGGTGCATTCAGGTCAGGGTGTTCCTCAAAACGCAGAGGTCACTCTGCCTACTTGCAGGGAGTGGCGACGCCAGTCCTCAAAAGTCTCTAAAAGACTTGCTGAGATGGCAGTGCCTCGCACTAGTATTCATTCGTTCTGTTTTCTAAGCTTCAAGTTTCTAAATGGCAAGAAATACTTTGGATTGAATTTATAATTTTAAATAGAATTGTCGTGCGTTCCAGCAAAGTTGTTTTTGAAGCAATCGTGAAGTTTTGTCCTTCAACCTACTTTTCAATGATTACCTTGCTATATAAACTGTTCATGACATTTTGTTTTCTGTGGAATAAGGCTTCCATCTAGAGGCTCAATCAAATCACTATTAAATACCTATATAATAGGTTTAAATTCATTACAAATCTATGAAATCCTTTACAAAAATATATATTTTCTTTGTAAACATGTAAGCTATTTCCAAATTTAATGTTTGTGTACTTTTTCAGGAGGAAAGCCATGCTGATAAATAACTTGTTGGCGTTTGTCGGTGGCGGTTTGATGGGCATGTCAAAGGTCAGCAGGTCTTATGAGATGATGATCCTAGGACGATTCGTCATTGGAGGATACTGCGGTATGAGATGGCAATGAGATTATTTCAATTAGACCACATCAATGATACACACCCTGAACACCACCTGACGTCCCATGATGGTGGGACGGAGGGAGGGGTGGGCTGACCTGGCATTTATGTTTTTAATTTTTCTATTTTGTTGCTTTATTCAGCCCAAGGGCTATTATATTACAAAATCAAGATAATGTTGGAAAAAAAATCAGAAAGGGGGTTGATACTACTCTACATGTCATAACTAACAAAATGTTATTCTCATTCAATCATATTCTGCTGTTTTTCCACACTGCACTTTCTCTTCCCCAAGGTTTGGCATCAGGGCTGACACCCATGTACGTGGGGGAGATTGCGCCTACAAGCCTTCGAGGGGCGTTGGGAACTCTGCACCAGATGGCTATAGTCACTGGCATACTCATAGCGCAGGTTTGCTTCAAACTCACTACACACAATGGCATTTCTAGGACACAGATATTGAGGCTTATTGCTAAAATTACATAATTAATAATATTAGATATTTCATGCTTGGTGATCATTATTACGTAGCGATAGTGCTCTGAACTGCTGCCCTTCTGTTTTACTTATTTCAAGTCTTTAATCGTTTCGTCTCCTCTCTCTCTCTCTCTCTCTCTCTCTCTCTCTCTCTCTCTCTCTCTCTCTCTCTCTCTCTCTCTCTGTGTAGGTTCTGGGTTTGGAGTCTCTCCTTGGTAGCCAGGAACTGTGGCCCGTGCTGATGGGCTTGACTGTTCTGCCCACCGTCCTACAGATGGCGTTGCTGCCCTTCTGCCCCGAGAGCCCACGCTTTCTCTACATCATCCGCTGCCAGGAGCACCACGCCAAGAGTGGTGAGAGCAGACTCAGCGCCTTGAATCTTTGAATCTTGCATTTTTTTTTCAACTCGAATTCTGATAGCATGTTTTCCGAGGGTCGGCTTACCGCTTTCACTAATGTGACATGAAAATACATGAATCTAATGTTAAGCACAGAACAAAAGGCCCGCCAGAAAGCCCACAACGCACGCAAACACCGCACATGCATACACACTCATCTCCATCTCACTCACTGTTCCTAGGCCTGAGGAGGCTGACAGGGAGACAGGAGGTGGGAGACATGCTGGCCGAAATGAAGGAGGAGAAGCGGAGGATGGACATGGAGAGGAAGGTGTCTATTTTGGAGCTCTTCCGCTCACCCCTCTACCGACAACCCATCATAATCGCCATCATGCTGCAGCTCTCCCAGCAGCTCTCTGGGGTCAACGCTGTAAGTGCTGTTCGCCTTCAATATGCGTTGGAGAGAGCGAGTGTGCTGGCTGTTATGTTGTATAGTTTACCGTGTCTCCTGAATAATAAATGGGCTATCTCAGGTCCAAAGGTAGATAGTGTTTGTGGTAATATTGCTAGGCTAGTAGGCTGCATGGATTATGTTGAATTCTTTCAAATGTAACAATGTACGATACATTGTACGTTGGTTTATACGGTGATCTTGTGATCCAAATTGGGTTCTCTTAAGAGATACAAACAAGCAGGGGGAGAATATTGCATTTTGTAACTCTTTTGGGTTGTCATAAATCGGTAGAAATAAAAGAGTAGAGCTGGTATATATATTTTTTTTAATTGCAGGAAGTAGAATAAGCCCAGGCATTTTCCCTTTAACGTCCTCGTTTCCTTCATCTAGATTTTCTACTACTCCACCAGCATCTTCACGAAGGCCGGAGTCGAGAGCCCTGTGTATGCCACCATAGGAGCAGGAGTGGTGAACTGCGCCTTTACTGTGGTCTCGGTCAGTGCAAGGCTTTGAAATACCTCGAAATCTGATTTATTTTTGGCTTGAAATTGTATGGCGGTAGGAAGGTAGGAAGACTTTAGCATTTTGTGATTATTCTCATGGTTAATTGCTTCTAAGAATGACATCACTCACAGGGTGGAATGTTTAGCCCACCAATAAGGTTTAATGTTATATTCAAAGAACACACAAGATTGAGAGTAAACAGAGTAGATGACTTGGAACACGTCACAAATACTACACAAAACATGTTATAGCTTGTCCGCTTCCATTCGACGTCACCAGCTGCTGTCTCTGACCTGTCTGTCACCCTGCTCTCGTCCTATCAACAGCTGTTCTTGGTGGAAAGGATGGGTCGCCGGACACTGCACATGCTGGGATTGTCCGGAATGTGCTTCTGTGCCATCATCATGACGATAGCGCTCGCCTTGCTGGTTAGTCCCACAAACATCCAAATCCGTACCTTATTTTCAGAGGCTTGCTTCTTGACATCCATGTGTGTTTTTAATATGAGACAAAAAAAAATTAATCGAATGACAAGTCGACAATGTTGAACTCCACTTGTCGAGAAATTCATTTTCCTGAACCATGTTTCCTTTTCCCTCAACAGGAAAGTGTACCCTGGATGAGCTACATCAGTATGCTGGCCATTTTTGGCTTTGTGGGCTTCTTTGAAGTGGGCCCCGGCCCAATTCCCTGGTTTTTCGTGGCAGAGTTATTCTCCCAGGGTCCCAGGCCCGCTGCCATGGCTGTGGCTGGCTTCTCCAACTGGACTGCAAATTTCATCATCGGCATGTGCTTCCAATATATTGCTGTAAGTGTCCTTATCTTCTCTACATTGTGGAGGCATGAAGACTTTTGCATAATGAAAGCTAGCAAGCCTCATCCAAAACAAATAGTCATCACTATCTACTACATACAAACTATTTACAGAACAGCTCTCAGGTTTCCTTCCAATTAAAGAGGATTCTACTTTTGCCTGTTTAGGTTTTTAATCTGAACTGCAGATGAGCTGTTCTGAAGTCAGAGGTTGATGCAAACTTTATCCCTGCTGACAAGATCTAATCTTTTTTTGTTCGTTGTCTCTCCACAGGATCTCAGTGGACCATACGTCTTTCTCATCTTTGCAGTGCTCCTCCTCTTTTTCCTCATCTTCACGTTCTTCAAGGTGCCTGAAACACGTGGCAAGACCTTTGACCAGATCTCGGCCAACTTTCACCAGCCCATCACAAGGGCCGGGATGGATATGGACTTGGACATGGACTTGGATAAGCCCAGCACAGAACTAGACTGTTTGGGGGAGGATGGCCTAAACTGAGGCTTCTTTGTGGGGGGAGCAAGGAAGGGAGGGGGAGAGAGAGAAAATGGGACTGAGTGGGAACTGTATTTTTGGGCCTGATTCCAAACTGAACTTAACTGCTTTTTTCCCTCAACCTTCAAGACATGTTTCTGTACAATGCAAAAATAAAAGGGGGAAAGGGTTTGGTAAAGGGGGGTTAGGGGGGTAGAGTTGGTTCTAAATCCGGTACTTGCCATGGAGAGAAATATATTTAAATGAGAAACATAAGCGAAATGGTTTCAGGGAAAATAGTTTGCAGTTCTGTATGGGCCCTGCATCAACTGCACTGGAAAAGAAAGAGAAGTTGTACTGTTGTCATAGAATTACCCTCCACTGAGTGTATGGGAAATGGAATATTTTATTCTGTGACGATGCAAACAAATGTAATATTGTGATATTTATCAAGAGATATTGATTCTTTAGTACCTCTGCACTTTATATACAGTTTAGTATTTCAGATAACACAGTTTTGGTTTTAGTTTTTTCTAAATCAGTCATATGAGAAACTTGTTGAAAGGGTGAAAGAGAATATGCTTTACTTTGAGGAAAAAAGAAAATGTATATTAATATTTAATGTATATAGGTTGTTGGCTTGATTGAAAAATAATGTGGTACGAGGGTCTACAAATTGTTATTTTTTACCCACACCCAATGAGTGTCTTTACATAATGATACCTAATAATGAGGTATATTATTGGGAATAGTATTTAAATTTTCCTTAAATCATAGTACTGCTGGATGATCAAATCAGCCTTAAGCTTACACATTTCATCTTCCATCTGTTCCAAACTATTGTGCATGTGTGCCATGTTTTCTTTCCATTCTGTACTGGTGTTTGTGTGATTTTCATAAGATTTACAGAAATATTGTATAAAGAGAACCTGAACTCATATACAATGTTAACATTAATGCAGTATTCCAGACATACATTTTACCTTATGCCGGGTAGGCAGCCTCTGATCGCATATCGGAGCCATGTTAGCCTGTGCCACTGACGTTGTGCTAAGCTAGGCTACATTTACCTACCTAAATAACATTGATATCGATCATTTCGTCTGACTGGGAGTAAGTAGGAACATATCCCATTTCCCCCAAAGGTTAACTGTCTCTTTAAAGCCCTAACACACACGGGAAGAAGTTTAGAAGCTCCAAAGTCCAGTTTGCACTCCAAGTTTACCTGATAAATGAACAGGTTCAGTTTAGTTTAATAATTGGTGCAAACTTCTGACGTTGACAATAGCACTGTCAAATGTGCCCTTTTTTTCTGGTAGGTGTGCTGCTATATCCCTATTTAACACAGCTAATGAACACTATTATACTAGTCCTAGACAGTGCAGAGAGAGCAGAATAATCAAACAATTGTTTTGCAAACCTGATTTATTAATTTGACATCTCAATTGACATTGCACATAATCCCCTCCAAATAAAAGTGAGTAGAAAAATAAGACATAAATTGGACAAAGAATGACAACATATTTTTCATAACCATCCCTCGGCCATGTTTAAGAGTTTCAAAGGGTAGCATGAACCTCAACTAAAACTCATTGGATGCACCTTACATCCGTTTCCCATCCCACCTCTTCAAACTTAAAATTGAGGATGCTTTCTCCTTTTAGTTTCTACTGCTTGTGCCTATTTAGTCAATGAAAGAAAACTAGCTGGGGACTATATAGATTGACTTGGCATCCAAGCAGGTTTAATCTCTTCTTTCAATGATGTACTTTTAATTTCTAAATCTAAACGCTTAAACCCCACTTCTGTACCTCTGCCTCCCCTGCCCCTTTAGAAAATACAGTGTCAAGACAAGACGAGACAAGTCTGGGGGGGGGGGGGGGGGGGGGGGGGGGGGGGGGGAGTAAAGGGGGCAAGTGAGGTGGCTAAAACGATCGGGGGCGGCTGGGGGACAGAGGGTTGCACAAAATAGTGAACCTGGTCAAACAGGCACGGTACCCAAATTAACAAACCCTAGGACCTACAGGAACACAGCGATGGGAGGGAGAGATGGGGAGAGAGAGGGAAGACAAACAGAAGGACAAAGGAAGAAGAGATACAACACATAAACGTGACATTAGAACACTAAGAACGCTTGTAAAAAAAAAAAAAAACTACTAACATAAATAAGACGGGCAAATTCCGTTCCGAGGTCCCAGAGACTGAGCCTCGGATTGGCAACTAAAATAGCTCCCACAACTTCAGGAGCATAGTATCTAAAAGTCCAGAACATTCCAAAATCATAAGAACATCTTTTTAAGACCCACTGGCTTTTTTGGGGGGGGACCAAGGCTTCACTGCTACACATTTACAGAAAATTCAACTTAAGACATCAGCAGCTACTGTATTCATAGCTGACAGGGCTGTGATGTAGTTTTAGTGCAAAGGGGCACCCTACACCCTCATTCACCTAACTCCCCCCGATCCCACCAGTTTAGCATGGGGTCCCACCTCTGTCGGGGTCACGTGACCCTGTCCACTCACAGGTGTCACTCTGATGGGGTGGGGACTATTGTGGCAGGTGCCTGCAGAGAAAGAAATTGGACAATAGTCGATATGAAATCTTTTGTTTTATTCTGTGCTGCTGCCTATCGCGCCCAGGACACCCTTGCAAAAGAGATTTTTAATCTCAACGGGATCTTTCCTGGTTAAATAAATAAAAAATTAACTTTTCTATTTCTATTAAACACTGTCATAAACAGATGTGTGGTGTGCATCTGGTGCAAAATGGCTGCCCTGGCACTACACATTGGCGACCAAACTGTGAGTCCCCCCCCTATAATGTTCAGTTCTTTGAGTGTCTAGAATATGCACTATATCAAATGCAATCATTACTATGCGTCATGTAATCGTAGGCAAGGATTGCCCATGTCAATTAATACCATTAATTGCAGTTGAGTCTTTCCTGGTAACGTTTCTCACCTCAGGGGATTTGGGAGATACTTTAGTTGAGGGCTTGGGAGAGCCTTTGGGCGACGATTTGGGGGAAGACTTGAGGTCAGCTGGTTTTGTTGTCTGAGGTGGGGCAGTGGGCTCCGAGGCGGGTTTCTCTGTCCCGTTCTAGAATGGGTACAACACACGATTGGATCGTCGCAAAACAGAAACATGCCCAACTGCATTATTTTATTTCCTTTTGACAAACTATGGTTATAGTGTGGGAATGCCCATCATTTAGCATCTTAAAATGTACCCTTTTTGGAAACCATGATCAAAAAGTGATTTTTACCTAACACACTCCTACCAACCTGGTAGTGATGTTGTTTACTTACTTTAGATACTGAGGATTCAGAGTTCCTCAGCCTGCGGCGGGTAAACTGTCTGCGGGGTTTCTGGCCATCGGCTGTCTCCCTGTTGGTCTGTTGGCCCTCGGAGGCTTCTTGCTGCTTCACATCCCCCTTTCCCTCTTGTGGGACAGCAGGGGTGCTGCCCTCTGGATACTCGCCAGGGGTTGGGCGAGGACGGAATGGCCTGGGTCAGAGAAGTTGTTGGGGACAGCAGACATCCAGAAGTTAGAAAATGAACTAAATCAAACTGAACTCTAAGCAAAACAACCTCTAGGGTGAAATCTCACTTATAAATGTCACTCTTGGCTTTATATACAGGAACAATATAAAGAAAATGGCTTTAATACACAACAGGAAAGACAAAATGCAATGTCATAGCTCTACCTGCGATTCTGTGGTCTAAATCTACGTGGTGGCGGCCTCTGCTGGTCACCCTCTACTACTCCATTTGTCTGGTCATCAAGAGGCCCCTGAAAAACACACAGAGTAGACCTCAGTCCAAAGACTCACTAGAGAGAAGTCACAGAAATCCACGCTTTGATCTTCTCATAGCTCTCCTACATGGAATTTTGCATTACTGTGATCCACAAACGTCCTGCAAAATGTTACTTTTGCAGCGGTTCTACTTTTCAATGCCAACCAGACCTGATTCCTTCAGAGCCAGGGTGCGTGCTGCTGAAGCCAGGGTGCGTGCTGCTACAGGCATTACCACTTCCTTTCTGCTTTCTAGGCTCACTGATCCATTTAGCCAGTCTACAGCTACACAGACGTAATTAACAAGTCAACTTTCTTTCAAAGAAAACCACGTTTTCTTTGGGAACCGCTGTTTTATATCATTACAGACGAGCATGCATTTCGCTTTCATTCACATTACCTAAACCTGCAGGCACTTAAGCAACCCGTAGTTCCCCCCCCCCTCCTCCTCCTCCTCCTCCTCCTCCTCCTCCTCCTCCTCCTCCTCCTCCTCCTCCTCCTCCTCCTCCTCCTCCTCCTCCTCCTCCTCCTCCTCCTCCTCCTCCTCCTCCTCCTCCTCCTCACCTCCGGTCCCTCGGGCCGTGGTCTGCGTGGCCTGCGGCGGCGAGGCACATGCTGCGGAGCCCCTGTCTCCCCAGTGCCTTCTCCCTCAGAAGTGGGACGCTGGCCCTCGACGGGCTTGCCTTCCTCACTGGGCCGGGGGGAGAAGTGACGTCGGAAACGGCGTTTGTTTGGCGCGTAACGGCTGCCTTTGACGGGAACCCCACCCGGACCCGTCACATTGGCTGCTTCAGAGCCCTGACAAAATAAGCAGGGGGCATAAGAAATGTACTTTACAAATCACACAACAACAAAACTACTTGCAATTATGTAAACGTACTGAGTAAACACAAATGCAATAAACTGCCTTCTGCAAAGCAAAGACAGGGTCACTAAGTGCAAAAAGTTCAAGTTCATGCTGGTCAATCAATCAAAAGCATGTGAGGCATCTTTCCTACCTTAGCTGCCTCTAAAACATCAAATTCGACCACCTCGCCATCTCCTACACTGCGAAGAAACTTCCTGGGGTTGTTCTTTTTAATGGCAGTCTGTAGGGGAAACCAACAAGGGGACTAGATTCATCTCCTATAGTTTTGATTGGAGCACCATATACAATATCTGCCAGAGATTTATTTTCCCCTCTTACCTGATGAACGAATACATCCTCCTGGGTGTCGTTCCTGACACAAGGGGAAAAGAAATTACCAGACAAGCTTTCATCCATAATACACCAAGTTTATCTTAATGCATTAAGATATCATAATGTATCTTATATGCAACTGAGACACTCCATCAATGTGATCTTTGCAGAATAGTGACAGTATTTAAGTGAAACACAACCTGAGCGTTCAGTTGATGGCCTTCTGTGGCATGTACAAAATATAAAGTAAAAACAGAGTTTGAAACATACATGGTTCTTAAATGTAGTTATGGAATATTAGGTCTAAAGTAGAATTAGTGGGTGAATCCAAACAGCTGACATGAGTACACTGCCTGTTCTTTTATGGCAATTAAATGGAACATCATGTTTTTTTAAAATGGTACCTGTTTATGAAGCCATATCCATTGCGTACGTTAAACCATTTCACTGTGCCTTGGACTAAGGTGGCTGAAAGAACAACACACAACAGTTCATTCACTACAATTTTGTATTTAATGCTATGTGTCTTTCAACGAAAAAGAAACAGTATTCTTATCGAAAGCACGTTTATCAATCTCAGCAGACTCCAACTCAGCAGAATGGAGTGTCAATCATTAACCCATGGTACTATATTATGCCATTATGCCCACCAGGTCAAGAGGGAGGAGGAGTGCCTTTGGGACAGTTTTTTTTTTTTTTTTTTATTTAGTCAGGGGTAGAAAACGAGTTACAATAGTATAGAAAATAAGCCATTTTCCTATAGCCTTACTGGTGGCTATTGCTAAACTATTGTAATATTGCAGTAGTAGGCCTATGTAGAATAGGCCTATTTGGCATTATATTACTGGTATAAAAAATGGCTAAAGCTTAGTTTGAGGGTAGTGGTGTTTTTGTTAAGTAGCCTAATGTAGGCTATTGAGGACTGTATGGAACGAAATTAATCACACCTGCGTATCCACCCTATTTACACGTGACAATTGATAAAGAACAATTGGGTCGTGAATTCAAGCCATTAACTAATAACAAACATTTCGTTGACACAGAAAAAGAGTGCTCTTAAATACAGCAATAAACCGTCTAAAATGGTCTAAATTGTGCGTTCACAAGAGATTGCCAACCAGAACCAAACTAGTTAGGCTATTGTGTGGTCATTTGAGGAAAATGTAATGGCCAATGCCTTGGTCACTAGATTAAACTACATTTCTCAGAAGTAGTACAATTATGAATCATGTTACACTGCTGCCTTTTCAATTGCTACATGTTTTTATCAAAACCCATGCAGAAATGTTAGGCACGCGTATGGCGAACTCTGACATGAAAGAAATCCGTTCCATGAGCAAAATTTGACGTTGCAACAGATTAATTGACATGACAATATAGTAACTTAAGTGGCTATATAGATTTTTTTAAGGCCTAACCTGATTGCTCAATTACAAAATAGCCGACTATTGTCTGTCGACTGCATGGCTTCTATACGGCTTTCCACCAAAAATAAGAAATGCATTTAATCATAAACAAATATATTGAATAAAGGCACCACTGATAATTCAAATTCCCTACCTATGACTTTACGTTCCGGCAATGGTTGGTTTTCCACTGGTGCCGATGGTGGGGCGCTTTGCGCTTCGGCGTCGGTCATACTCTCGCGGTTCACTTGTACAATTGTGACCCCCTCCCTCTTTCTCGCCAAACTTTAGCTGATCCTCCACAGCTAACTTTTTATCTCAACACCCTCACTGGTCTCCGCGAGTAGCCTATGCCGCGCCCTCACTGATTTCACAATAGTCTTGTCTAGAGACATTATTGGTTAAGCCGTTTTCAATTGGAGAGCGAAGGGTGTTCCCGAGCCTTGGTATGAGCGACACGTTTGTAAGCAGGTCAAAACTGTGATAGGGTCGAACAGTCACACCTGCATCATTAGGCGCATTGCATTATCGAACTAGGCCTACTCCCAGTGCATATGAATTGTTTAAAGGACTAGGCCTACATATATTTGTCCGATGAAAATATATTTAATGTTGATGCTGTTGTCTTTGATGATCGTATGGGCATGTTGTCTAACTGCCACTTGGATAGTTGAGGTATTGCAGCCGCCAGTGATCAATAATACATATGCCTGAAAAAAAATATTACGCTGCCCTGATAGCCCTGACCTTTTGATCCAGTTTGCTCTCTCACGTTGATGCAACCTCTTATAAACCCGGACCTCAAACTATTATACGCCCACTCTCACCAGACACACATAGGCATTTATAATTCTCGTGTTACATGTGTCTAAATTTAACACGCGGCTTCGGTAACTCAAGTTCTGTGGGGCAAACGACATTGCACTTTGCTGCGCCATGGCAGTAGTTTATACTATAGCACTAGATCTGCCCACAAACACACACCCACACATGTACACACACGCAGTCTTAAATATTGTTGGGAAACAATTTATTTAGGTTGGACCAGAAAATCACGGTGCAGAAGCTAGCCTATGCTTATTACTGCAAATAGTGCATATACCTGCAACCACTTTGTTCAGAGGGAAGCTTAGTTTAGGTGCTGAAATATCCTTATGATAGTAATAAAAAGCTAAAGGACAGCCTAAACATGCAGGAATAGTATTTAGCCGAGGCCCCATAGCGGAGAAGTAGGCTGTGACCATGAGAATATTGACGCTCATTGACTGCCTTAGAACACCAGTAAAAAAAAAGTAGGCTACATGAATAATTTACTCAGTTTCAACCGCTTTCATTCTTAGTGATGGTTGTGAATACTTTTCGGATTCGGTTCTTAATGAGCATGCACTCAAAAGATCGAGGCTTCGGTGAGTAAATGGGAAGGCGTATCGAAAGTAGACCTAACCTAAACATCGACCACATTGACACTAATAACCTTTTCTGTAGTACAAAACTGTTTGGAAATAGCGTTGAAGATAAATCTAATGTAGCCGATTGGATAAAGCTGACATTAACGTTTATCGCCTTGGACCTTGGACGCAGGACCACACGAGGATATGTCAATGTTTCTAGAATTAAAGCCCCATCCCTGTTCTGTAAACAGAAAACGTCAAGCAAGGGAACGCATGCGCAAGTTGTGTCACTAAAGAAAAGAATCATGGGTAGCCTATTTGTTGGGAGCGTTGGAAGTGATCGAAAGGTGGAGTGAAACGGAGTGGGGTTTTGGGTTCGGATTCTCTTTGGTCTGGTGGCTGACCTAAGCGTGTGCCCCTTTACATTAGCGACCGTGCTGCAGGATTAATTTGGTGGTTAACGAGGTTAGTTGAAACAACTGTAATGAAAGAAGACTAAAGAGAAAGCCAATAAAGGAGAAAAGGCACGACTGAGTGAGGCACCGCGGCGGCAGACACCGGCCAGACGACCGTTACAGCACGAAAGGGGAACCAAAAAGAAAACAATAAAGTGAACGACCTCTTAAGCTCACCGATTAACACTAAAACAAACGTTCAATTACCGGGTAAGTTTTTTTCCAGTAATCATAACAGTGAAATAAAAGAATCAGGGGCGTGTTTGCGCGTGAGCGTAACCTACCCTAGGCTGCACATGTCTGTCGGAGGTTCTTTCACTCAACAGCCCGATGGACTACTAACGTACTGTATGAAACATTCTAGCATATGAAAGCTAATGAATTGACAAATAAAATAGTTTATCAACGTTTTTGCATTGCAATCACCCACTCCTAAGCCTGGCCACACATTTTTACCACCATTAGCCTAATTGCATAAAAACAAATTAACTTAACTCTACTGATAGAGGGCTGTGTATAATCATTCCGAATAGCTGCGAACGAATAGCTTAGTCATCACACTTTGGGCCGTTTCATTCAGTCTATAAAAGTGGGGGCGTTTTTTGTAGCAATTTTTTGAGGTTTGGAAAAACATGTAACAATGTCACATGAACGAAGCTTCTTACGTTGAAATGTCCACATCGCTTATATGCTTCAATGTTGCCACATTATTGGCTACATTACATGCTACAGTGTGCTGGCACTCCATGTCCGTGGGCCTCGGCCCGGGTGTAGTGCGCATGCATACACCGACCCAGTCCCTGTAGGCCGCAGTCTTATCTGACACTGCGGATAGCACATTCGTTTCACACATATTACCACCTTTATGTGGCATTGGATTTATTTTTTCTTTACTTTTCAGCCAAATATTAATAACTGAAGGCTCTCCATATGTTTTGTAAGCATATCAACATTATCTGCTTAGTTTAGAGGCCTTAACGGGTGTGGACTGATACTTCAACTAAAGGTGTCCCTATCTTTAGGCTTATCTATGCTCCAAAGCCGGTTCTCTCTTACTTTCTGTTATTACCTTATATAATTTTCTACATGTAATTTATATCTTTTTTATTTATTTTTTTGGCCTATAATGGGCCAGTGAGTTTTTGGGCGATTTGCTAACTGTAGGCCATGCATGCGCGATACCGAGTTAGCATGTGTTCGGTAGCAGTAGAATATCGCCTTCCTCAAAACAGTTTGTCCTGAATTTTATTCATAGTACGTTTTGTTCCATGAAGCTACGTTACTGTAATATTTTAATTATTCGCAGAAAATCGTACATATTTGACTTTAGGGGGCGTGGCATATCTGTTCTTGGTTTTAGTTGATGCCATATATTTCAGTTGCTTTATTTAGATCTGCCTGCTCTTGTTCCCCTTCTGCCTATGTGTCACTGAACCCACCTCACACATTCTTTTCTGAACTGAAGTATATAGCCTAAATGTCATCCGTGAGTTTTAACGGAATATTGTAACCCTTCAAAGTCCTATATATGATAAGTTCTGGATAATAAATATTAATTTTGATTTGAAAATAATGGATGCTTATAAGATATATATTTTTCTAGTGTAATGTTGCAAAGCTAGGACTATGTCCAGGTAATACTACTTGCATTCTAAACGAAAGCTAAGTGCGATGCCAATATTTAGGCCTAAAAGATTAGAGGTTAAAAGATCTAACTTTTTTAAGGAAATGCCTGCTCTCCTACTGCCCTGGGACCTGGCCCAATAACTTTTTTTGCCAACTCAAATCTACATATTCCTTGTGTTGTTCTTGTTCCACAGCAAATATGGCAGATGCAGATTTGGATTTCGAGTCTGGCGATGCTGGGGCCTCTGCCACTATTCCCATGCAGTGCTCTGCTCTGCGCAAGAATGGCTACGTGGTTCTGAAAAACAGACCCTGCAAGATTGTTGAGATGTCCACCTCCAAGACTGGCAAACACGGTCACGCCAAGGTTATAAGACAACTTATGAATGTGTACATAATCACAGATAGAAGCCTTATGAATGTGTCAGTAATCACAGATTATTTAAAGCCTCATGAATGTGAAAATAATCACAGATAGAAGCCTTATGCCTTTTTTGTCATGAGCAGAACCAGGTTGATGTTTAAGATGGAATAAGCTGTTTGTCATGAAACTTTTGAGGTTTTCCTCTGATGAGTTAACATCTGTTGATTCAAATGTTTTGAAATCCAACAATGTCCTAAAACATGGCATCTCTGTTTTCCCATTGTGTGCAGGTTCATATGGTGGGTATCGACATTTTCAATGGCAAGAAGTATGAGGATATCTGCCCATCCACTCACAACATGGATGTCCCCAACATCAAGAGACTGGACTACCAGGTGAGCAGGGACCATAATTGCTTGCCACAGTTATGAGTTGTTCAGCTACTAGCCTGATTAACTACTCCACCCATAGTTAGGTTATATAGATACTCTGGTATTACTTATGTAATGTCCGAATGGCACGGTGTCTGTGTTGTAATTTCTTATGGAAGATGTCATTCGTCGAGAAGAAACGATTAAACTACCTAACAGCATGGTTTGTAACGGTTTCCTCATTTGTATGCCACCGCCCTAACATTACACTCGTTTTCTTTTCCTCCGCTTCCCCCCTTTTTGTTGCAGCTTATTGGAATCACGGAGGGCTACATGTCCCTTCTCCAGGATAGTGGGGATGTGAGGGAAGACCTCAAGATGCCAGAAGGAGACCTGGGCAAAGAGATCGAGAGTAGGTTTGAAGCAGGAGAGGAGATGCTGGTAAGTGAAGTGGTAAAGTGCATTTGGTCCAGTATGATATTATGCCTCAGCGCTACAAATGATGTCAACACTGCTTATAACGGTTGGCCATTTTGTCTTACAACAAAAAGAAAAATAATTACCTGAAAACAGACCTCACAGGACAATATATAGTCTTTATTTGTTTGTTTGAAAAGATGCAGGTTGACTAGGAGGATAACAGTATGCTTCATTTTTATTGGTTACAGAATATCAGTTATTGGATAAATTCCGTCTTTATACAATAAAGTAATAACGTTGAAATGGAATCGAATCAAAATCTAAATCATTGAACTTTCTTGGACACTGTTTCCCAGATTTCAGTCCTGTCTGCAATGAATGAAGAAGCTGCAGTTGCCATTAAAGCCATGACTAAATAAGACGGCAGGTAAATGCAGAAACGCATCTGTATGGATACCTAGCGGTCACCTCAATATCCACTGAGTTGAGCTTGCGATGTGCGTGCATGTATTTGTGGGAGGGTGTATGATTGATGGGTGCGTGGATTTTAGTTAAACTATTCCACTTTGGATTAGGATTTGTGTGTAATCTTGCGTAAATGTTTACTTCTTGTTTTTTTGGCCAAGGGGAAGGCAACTCCAGTCCCTAAGGAGCTAGACTGTTACTCCACTCTGCATACAAGTTATTAATATTGAAAAGTAATTTGACCCTGTAAAACATATATCTATATATTTGGCAGGTCCTCGTCTTTATCTTTGTGTTTCCATGTATATTGTTTGAATCTGGGTGTATAATTTTGTGTTTGACACTCAAGATGACTTTATAAAAGTCTTATAAGCTTAAACAACACTGTGGATATTTTAAAATCTTCCATTTGTAAATGATAGAATAACTGACTTACGGAGCAATATTCTTGTAATGGATTTGCCTACCCTAATGCACTTTGAGTTATATAGTCATGTATTACAAATCAAAAGATTAATGTTGACGACAGAAGTGTAGTCTCTGTGTACTTTATTTTGCAGTCCAATTCATGTTGCAGCAACAGTGAATAGAACTGAATAAAACCACTTTAGCATTAGTTATTCTCTGCTACCATTAGAATGGTAAACAGGCACCCATAGTTAGAGAACCTATCCCCAAAAAGCTTCTTGTCCAGCCATCTTCATCAGGTAGTGTCTGGGTTTTGTGATGCGATTGCTCAGCTGCAAATTGTGGTCTGTAAAATAAAGAACTGAAAATCTTTTGAAAGTTACCTGGGGTTATTTAAACCAAACTTTGTTAATTTCTGTGTAAACATTGTTCTCAAACCAGCATTATTACATGCCAAGTGCTGTACTATTTGTGTGTTTTGTGAGTCTATGGCATGCCAAATTGTCTCTCCACATGTGGATGACTTTCTTGACCGTTGCCCATTGTTCATTGAACAATTTAGATGCAGATTGTATCACCTAGAACTGCGTTGCTAATTAAATACATCCTAAGCATGTCTCTGTAAAGCCTTTTACTTCGTGTAAGAAATATATTTAGCTAGATATCAGTCTTTCAGTTATCTATTTTGGCAAGTATTTTATGATCTGAACAATAAAGATGGTAACTCAAATGCATCAACTTTTAACCGTAACAGTTAATTGCTGTTTGACAGTAGTTTTGATAGACGTGTGGTCTGACAGTATGGCAAACGTAGTCTGCATGCTGCATGCAGCAGTTGAATGAAGCATGCTCACCCTGGCTATCAAACTATGGCTCACTGTCCACTTTCCTTTACTTCCTACTTTATGCATAATTCATGTCAAATCTGTTTTTCCTCAAATATATTCTTTCATTGTTTTCTCCTCGGTTTTGTTTCAGGAGCTAACGAGATGCACTGGACCTGGAAAAGAGCAGGGGTTATTGCCACGCCAATGCTACTCTTCTTGTCTTTATTCTGTCTTTCTTTTTCATAAGCTCTTGCCTCTGTACTTTCTCGCCTTTCTCTGGGTTCAATTGGACTACGTTTAACTAAAATTGAATAAATAATTGGAAATGGGTCAATTGTAAAACACTCGATGTATATGCACACATACCACTTTATTGATAACACGTACATCCAAGAACCGAGATGGGTAAACATTTGAGGAGAGTCTTCTCACAGTAACCAATGTAGGTCGTCAAACATAGAGTAGAGGGACTACATGCAATCAGGGGAAGATTGGTGGAAATGTCACTCTGTTTTTTAAGGGCTTCAACACAAGATTCGAAATGTTTTGTTATGGGAGACCTGTTTGATGAGCTTAAAACGTAGCAATAGGAATGTAGCATACAGAAACTAACGCCAAGTCCTGTCATTTACAACAGTGCTCTGTGCCCTTTCTGTATCCTACATTTGTTTCCAAAAAGGTTGGTCCTGAACAAGCCCTCTTGGTCCTGTAACATATTTCGTATGTTTATCACCCAACAATACCTGTCTATTAAAAAAGGATGCCAGATGAACCCATCCAGGATCCATTCTTTCGTAGTGGGGGAGTGTGAAGGAGAACCGAACCTATGACTCCAGCTTTTCTCAGATACTGTGCTGTAAAACAACTACTCTGTAAACATTCAACTCTAAATTCCTGGGCATAGACACTTAAAGACTGCCAACTGAGCAGGCTGCTGACAGTGTCACCTATTGTAAGAAAAGGCACAAAGTAGAACCTGACTTTACTTTGTACCAAGATACAGTAGCAGGAGAGAAGTCGTGGCGCTTTGGCATTGCTTTATTGTGTTCACAACAACTGTGCAGAATGTTTCCCCAGCTGAAATTAAAGACGACACATTGTTAGAAATTGTATGTCTATGTTGTATTTTATTTCAGAAACATATGCTTTTACAAGATATAATATACACTACATGTACACAACGACCAACTTAGGAAAACACAGTTTAAAAGATACAGGGAAAATTTTCTTATTTCTATTGCTCCGATTCAGTGGTTCCCAACCTGAGCCTGAAGTACAAACTAATCGGCAGGCTTTATTTCAACACCAATGGTAAAATACCCCAGATCAGAATTATTAATGATCCATAGATGGGGCCCTCATATTGACACAAGGTAATGTACCACATTGTGAAAAAATATTCAATATAATGCCTGTATGGACATTAAAAATTGTTGTAGAGAACAAAACAAAATATCATTAGCGTATTTACAATTATACACATTTAGGTAAGCTATTAATCACAACTTTGAAATCGTTTTTAACATGAGAACATAAAATGCACCCAATATTGTTTTAAAGGAAAAGGCATGGATTTATTTTACAAACCTAAGCAACAACTAAGAGTCAAAAAGATAAGTAAACAGGGGTAAGAAGAGGATAATATACAATACTAAGTATAGTATATAGGAAAAGGCCTAGGTTTGAACTTCACAATCGGTCATGATGATATCTCACTGCAGCAACATTTTCTGAGTGTGATATTGTTTTCTGCTCTGGTCAGAGCGCATGGTGTCTTAAGAATCAGCCTCTTGGTGAAGGAGTTGTCTGGTGGAGTCAGTGTAGTTACTTGCCATGGTGGTAAAACCTCTGTCCACTCTGGGCGTGAGGGAGGAAGGCATGGCGAGGACCAGCCTGGGGAGAAGTCTGGAATGCAGCCTGGGAAAATAAGTCGGAAAGAGTTAGGCCAGAGACATAAAGCACGGGCAAAAACACCAGTTCATTTGTAGAAGGAGTCACCTTGGGAGTCGGGATCTGGACCGCCATGGCGGGTGTGGGCAGCAGACCAGCAGCAGAGGCATGAAGGGCCTGGGGGTGCATGGGCCTCATGGCACCCTGGAACGTAGTAGAGCACAATGGGTGAATGGGAAAACATACAAAGAGTAGGTTATGGGCTGACAGTTAAATTGCGTGTGCATACTAGTAAGCAGTAAAGTAAGCTATTTGACAAAACCTTATACATAAGTGTGTTTGGTAGGGGAGGAATTCCTCAAATCACCACAATGATCTGGATTTTTCTTGGAAACATTTCCCTGAATGTCAATGAATTTTTTTCGAATGTCCCGTTTCTTTTCTGCATAATATGTATAGGCTTGAACTTCACTTCAAATTTAGTTTAGTCCTTCTGAAAACACGTTTAAAAAAAAAAAAAAAGGTTTATCTCAATGTCTGTCCACTATTTGCAATATCGCAATTGGAAAAAACACTGCAATATGACCACAAACTAAATTGGATAAAACAATAATACTACATTAGCATTCAGCTCCCACATTGCCCAGATTGTCCGTAACATTTACAACATAGGGTATGGACATACAGCATCAGTGAAACCCGACTGTTGGTTGGCATGCTCCAGCTGCTTCTGAAGGGGAATTCCAGCACCAGGGATGAAACCTTGAATACAAACAGAAGAGAAATAAAATGACATTTCTGACACTATTGGTGGTCTGTTTGATAGCACCATCTAGCTCCACGACAACAAATACCAGAATTCCCAGTGTTTTTATTTTGTATTCATTTGTCCAGCGTATTAATCGGCTCAAAGAGAGCAAAATAAAAGTTTAGATATGTCAATCAGAAACCAGTGATAATCACAAAACAGTTGAGAAACACCTAAGGTGTATTTTCCCCCCACATCTGACGATCCTAGTTTCCACACAAGCAGAACAAATAACCACAACTGACCCGGCTGGGAAGTGAAGTGGCTGTGGACGGGGTAGCCAGTCTGCTGGTGAGGAAGGTACTGCATGGCCTGGAAAGCAGACGCACCTACAGGGAGAAAATACAAAACGAGGGCTTTGGTGTATCTGTTGTACATTCACTTTAAAAGTTATTTTTGTGAAGGATCTATCTGTGTATCTTTAGGCTACAGTGTAGGGCCATAACAAAATATGTTGGCAGCACACACACACACACACGCACACACTCACACACAAATACCTCTGATTTGGGAGCTGCTGGCGAAGCTAACAGGAACGGAGGGTCCAGCTGCGTAACTAGATGGATGTTGGCCCTGGGCCACCCCATATGACTCATGTACTGACTGGCTGCCAGAGAACTGTCCATGCTCCGCCGGTCCTGCACTGAAGCCAGGCTGGGTCTGGTAATGACGTCCCTGCATGGACATGATCAGTTCCCTAATTATGAAAGCACTATTGACCCGTGTTACTGCAAAAAAAAATCTGCAGAAATCTGACGTCTAATGACGTCCCTGCTAGACATGATCAGTTCTCTATGCATTATTGACCCATTTCACTGATTCCAAGCAATGCCACTACTTGCCAATGCCTATTCAAACCAATCAGGTCAAAGTGTGTGTCCAGGCCCAAATCAACCCTTTGGCTGCCATTATGACCTCGAGTGATAAAACAGGGCAGTATCATTTGCAGACTGGAGCGAGAGCAGATAGAAAGACTCCATGGCAAGGGCAGTTATGAAGTCAAGTGACTTGAAATCCCTCGACTAAAGGGCCTTTGGAAACCAAACTTTAACCCTGCCAATTCCATTCACTCACCGGTATGACGGGGGTTTGGAAGAGCTGTTTACTGCGCTCTCCAAGCAAAGCCCCGGGCCTGCTGTGACTGACTGGGCTGCCTATTTTTAAGGACCATAAGAGGCAAAAAGAAAGAGGAAAAGAGAGAGAGAATAAGGAAAGGCCAGTGAATTAGAGATAAAATGAAGTTGTCTGACAAATGGGTTTGTTTCAATAATCAGACCAATGCCAAAATGAGCTGTGAGTCACCTTGAATGCTGAGGAGGTGCTGTCCAGTATGCATCGGTAAACTGGGCTGGTAGCTGGCTGAGGTCAGCGTGGTTATATCACTAAAAGAGAGGTCATTTGCAAGCATACGATTAGACTAAAAGTGAACGTAATAGAGATTTAAGACCGCTGCAACTTAAGGTGCAACTGCAATAGGATGTCTGAAATAGATTAAAAACTGAATTTTGGGGAAAGGAGATCATGTTATCAAAACCTTATTTCCAGAACTGAAGAAGACAAACACAGGCTATTCAGGCCTAATAAATCGATCAATCCACCTTTGCTCCTTTCTGCGTCTCTTTTCTTCCTCGTGGAGGACTTTCTTCAGCTGCAGGAAGAGCTGGTGCTTCTCCTCCTGTAGACCCTGCAACTTCTCCCCCATCTTCATTACCTGAAAGAAAAAAGTAAACTTTTTAACTGGTAATACTTCTCAATAGGACCAAAAAGAAAGGAGAGATTTTCTGCTTTTTTGGCAACCAAAAAGGAATATGAAAAATGGATGAATTGTTTAGCCCTGACACAAACCTGTGCAGTTTTAAAGCAAACAGCGCACTGTGACCAGACAACATGCGAGTCTAACCTGTTCTTTGGTTTCATCCAAAGACATCCTCTCCTCAATTTCTTTTGACCTCTTTCGCTCTTCCTCCTCCTTCATTTTTTGCTCCATCATTTTATCAACCTCTTCCTCCTCTGGAAACAAAAAATTAAAATTGACAGATAAGAGGGTGATGACATTATCTAGTATGCCTTTACCTAGTCTCATAACAGGGACATTGCATTGGGTCCTAAGACCTAACTCATTTCCAACACAAATATCCTATAGTTGCAACCCAGATGTTGGAAAGCATAGAAACCATATTGTTTCCCACCATGAACTGTCCAAGTACACTGTAATTCATAGCTGGGACTGCACGCCGGAAATGACAGGTTTGATCGACACATAACAGTGCATGATGCTGATTTTGTGGTTCTAATCTCTAGATGAAATCTTGAATTCAGCAGCAACAATCAAGCTTACCTTGTCTTTTGCGCTCCCTCTCCTTCATGATGTGCTTGTGGAGGGCTCTAGCCATCGCATTGGACAGCTTAGGTCTCTCCAGAAGAGCGGGCATTGTCACAGGCAGAGGAGGGGCCAGCTTTGATGGAATATACAGCTTTGGGGTTAGTTTGAAACAACCACACACAAACAAACAAAACGCTGCAACGTCACACACCAAGAAGCAAGTTCGTGTAGGTGCGAATATTTCCAAAGGGACAGTGCAATGGCAATTGAGAAGTTTGCAGTCTGATTTAGCAGCCAAAGAAATTCTCAAAAACGGCATGCATGTTAGTACAAGGGATTGGAAAACGCATCAGTAGAATCACCCAGAAAACAGCAAATGTGAGTGATTGTACTACTAAAATAACGGAAACTGGCTAACTCAGTTTATTGCTTGACACTTAACTCCCTCAAGTCAATTATTTTGTAGCCTCTCCAGACAGAGTTCCCATGTCATGTTATTAAGAGCCACCAAGCGAACGACAGTTAGTGTTGCGTTTAAAGACAGTTTCCAGTAGTAGATTGCAGGCTAACTGTAACGTTAACAATATTTGCACGTGAAAATTTAGCTCAGTAGACACGTTGGATAGTGAGCAAAAATAATGTTCACTTGTGGTGGTTACAGCAATCAATCAGCAAAGCCAAAACAAAAGCTAGCCACCTAAACTGGTACCGTAAGTTAGCCAGCTGACGATAGCTTTCAAGGCGCGAAGTTGTAACTCCACAAAGTATTTTTTTTACCTTCGTTTCTTTGAGTCTTTCAATATAAAATGTATCGCCTCCCCTTGGCGTTGAAATCTCTGATATTGTGTACGAATGTATGTAGGAACCTATCTAATTAAAAATAGGTTATCTGTGTATCAAGCTTGGTTAGGCTAGGTAGCTTACTTGTTATTGGTAGCTGTTGAACTTCCGGGTTAAAAAGTAATTTCCTGTAAAAAAAATAAAAATGTAACGTTTCCTCTTAGAGCCAGTGTAATATCCTAGTGTCAATGTTTAGAGCGTTAGAGCTTGGTACTAGAAGGAAATGACTTGAGGTAGGCTATAAAGACTGAAAAATATAAAGACTGAACATATGCAAGACGTGCTGGCTTGGTAAAACTTGTGGTGTAAACCGTATGTGAACACAGCATTGTAACATATTTAAATGTGTTTGTTCCCCACTTGGCCTTGGACAGTAGCATATAGGTCCACCCGATGAGTTTGGGGCAGTGAGATTTGTCCTTGTTGGGAGGAGATCCCCCCCAGGCATTCTGTAATCCATGCGATAGCCACAACTGTACATTTTGCAGTTAGATTTGTTCAACATCTGAAAAGTGCCATCAGAAGTTTGTAGAATAAGTTATTCCAAATTTCCAACCAACAGTGCTGTTGAAAAATATGTCCCATTTAATTTGTGGCATGTTGATTTGCTCAGAATTTATGCAACACCAAAAGACCCTTTCTGAGAATAAGTCACCGCATATTTGTACATTCGTTTCTTGCAGTGCAACCCTCCCCCCTTCGATAATAAATGTTGGGGCCATAAACTGATGGCCCCCATTCGAGTTAAATAAAGTGTATTCATGCCTTGCTCTTTGAGAGAATACAGCCACTTCTGGAACTATTCATTGGGGTTTCAAATGTTTTCCATTTGGACATAGCTATTCTGACTGATTTGTTGCTATAGTCAGTTTATCCAGTTCTGCATGAGTGCGTATGCAATAATTACTATACAAGCACAGCGAAAGAACGATCTGTAAGTATAGGAAGTGTTTGGTTGCACTTTTTTTCTAATGGCGTTAAATCTAAGGGGCAATTCTTTTTTCATACATGCGCATCAGGTGCTGCATTATTTCCTTTGCAAAACGTAATATCTGAAATCCATGTTATTTATTAGCTCAAGTACCCTGGTATGTGATTTTGGATCGAGACCAAATTGTTGTGAAGTGCATACTTTAATCAGGGCAGTATCTAGTTTTTCTTAGGTAGTCGTCCCAGAATGCAGATACCCCGATTCATGTAATGTATTTCTCAAATGAAAGTGAATTTGTAGGAAAGCGGTTTCATTTGAACACCCCTTTGGGCTTTGTAGCAACACACCAAATGTGCATCTCTTCCATCTCACAGCCACATTACCATGGGTATGGTTGTTCAAAAGTAAACTCATGTACAGGTATGGAACTAATATCTAAATGTTAGTACAAAACTATGGAAATAATCTGGTAGAATACGTAGTATTTACAGAAGTGTTTTTGTCCACATTCTTTCAAGTTCATTAGTTCAAGAAAGACAGTGAACTCTTTGCTTTTATCAAGTTTATCATGTATGGTCATGAGTGGAGAAAGCCAGTAAAGCAGCTGTATACCGAGTTCAAATAAAAAAAAAAGAAAAAAAAACAACTTACAAAATAGAAAATTGCACTGACTTCAGCTTTACAATACCATTAGAAATTATGCTAATCTAAAAATAAAGAACAATAATTACAATAATCATAATATGAAGCAATCAAAGAGGAACATTTCTACCACTCAAAGCGAAGACAAAGGGAGGATGATTTTTCAGTCTAAATTCTATTTTACGAAGGTTTAAATTTTGAATGAATTATGTCCTAAAACCTTTTATCAATCGCTACAAGAAACTGCAATTCCTTTAGCAATACCAGCAGATTTAAACTTGCAACAGATAGTTTTAGTATTTCCCCCCCACCATGTTCAGAAGGACTATGCATGTTGTCTAATTATCACAAAAATTATAAAGTGGCATCTATCCTAATAGGCTTTATTACAGCATGATTGAAAACACATCAATAACTGGCCACAACACATTTTAACCTTAATCCTCAAAACAAACCTGGAGGCAAATAAAACTCAGACTGTAGTAGAATAATTAAGAGGGACATGGGTAGAAGAAGGGGAAGAATTGGTAGTGAAAGTGCATTTAACATATTTACTCTGGGAACTCGTAGGCTGCATTGCTGGATTTAATAATATTTCAATTAAGGACAGGGTGTAGGGATCGGATGTGAAGAAGGGCAGGGGGTAGCAGGGATGTGGGATCAGATTTCACTTTGGCTGACTCCGTACACACTCTCATCACTGTAGGCGATGTACAGGAAAAAGTCCTCTTCATGGTGCTCCTAAAGAGGGGGAGACCAAATTCTATGACAGACATAATGTAACTGATGCATGCCTACATATTAAAAAGCTAACTATATATAAAATGAAAGAAATAAGTAGAGTAATTTAAGAGAGGCAAACTCCTACCTGGTACAACAGGCCCATGGTGGCTGAGGTGGGGGGAATGACATTGTTTACAAAGAAGAAAAGAGCATCCTCAGCCCGCAGGTGGATTCTTTTTCGGATGAGGAAGTAAAACTGGCCCACTTTCAGAGAAAGAAAGAGAGAGCGAGAGAAAATTAGTGGTGGGTGTTGTTTTGCAAATATTACAGCTATTCAAGTCTGCAGTGTGCATTAATGTTCATTAAAAAGCTGTAAATCTCTTTTTACCTGTCAGGTCGGAAGGGACAAGGTATTTCTTCTTGTCCAGATCACCTATTCTTGCTTTGGGGGCTTTCTCCACGATTACCTGGGCAATACAAATATATTAGAAAAATATATATTTTTGAGGCTCAACAATAGGCTATGAATGATTTCTAGGATGAAACATTAACTGACAGTAATTGTCATTTGGGTTGAGAGCATTTCAACCTATCACACCTTTTGTATTTTATAAAACAAGAATCTGAAACATACACACACTATTTCTAAGACTGTAACGACTAAGTATTGTATTACCATTCAAGATTATGACAGACTAGGAACTACCCCCAATAATCAACAAAGTACTGCATCTGAACAGCAACATAAATATTATTTCTAGCATCATTTTTTCCTAGTACTAAGTACTAGTACTAAGAGAAAATAGGTAATGCTAATGTGAAACCAAAACGAAAAGCTCAAATCAATATTGTTAAAACAGGAGGGAACAAAACAAATCCATATTTTGAACTTTACGTGTTAAAATGTCTTATCAAAAAACGAACCGCAGGTTCTTGATCAGTTGGGGTTCGAGAGTTATGGTTCTATTGTAGACCGTAAAAAAAAAAAAAAAAAAAATGTTTTCCTGGACAAAGTTACAACGACGTAAACAAACTGCCTAGCCGCCTATCTATTTGTTGACAGCCTATTTTAGGTAACATCGACTGCCGACGGTCCTAGCGGTATAGGCCCTGGCAACTTCAGTTTACATTTTTCAGCTATCGTTGTAGTTAACTTTCCTACAATGCAGTTAGAAATATATTAAGATATCTTACGTTAAGTAACGTGAAAACAGGTATAGACTTCTGACTTGTCAGTCATGCGTTTGTGGGTTTGTGGTCGCATATAAAAACACACCCGAAAAACAAATTGAGTCAACGTTAGATACTACTACAGTCCGAGAGCCATTTTCTAAAACAAAAATCCGTATTGATGTGTGGTTCAATCGTCTCGTTTTGAATATTCGTCTTTACCAACGTTAAACGTGTTAACCAGCGATAGTAAACAAACGTTTCGATAGCTTGCTGAGATTAGCCATAGACTAATTTTATCTGGCCACAGTCAGAAGTGGCCATTTCAGTTGTGTCTCCGTTCGACAGCTAGCTAACCTTACACAGGCAATGGCTAACGTTAAGTAACGACGTGTAGCGTCGATATTGCTTAAGTTATTTCAACCCAATAGAATACCACGAACCTTATACATAACGTTTTTAAAAGTATGTTCGCCAGTGTCTTGTTTTACTGATGGCATATTGTCTGAATGTGACTACATTCGATTAACTGTCTGTCGATAGCTAACGACGTCGTTAGCTAAACAACGTTAGCAGACGTAGCATAGCAACTTACAGGAACCCTGTCCGGATACTTCTTCCTAATTTTCTCGCCCTCTGACCGTCTCTTCTCAAAGGGGTGCTCTTCTTTATATTGAAACTTCATTGTTTAGTAAGACAAAGGCTGGCAATAGGCCACTCTGATTATATAGAAGATTATTTGAAGTAGGAGCTACACGGACGAAGGCAAACACAAGCTTAAGGTTAGGTAGCTCGCTTTAAATGCTCTGTCCCTTGGCTACAGCTGTTTTCCGAGTGCGACTGAAGGCGGAGTGATACAATAACAATATGTGACGTAGCTACGTCATATTCGCGAAGTCTTTTTCAGGGATATCCGATATCCATGCTGTTGTTGTGGGTTAATTTATATGTTTTGGCTTACATGTATATATTTATGCAAGTTATCAGGTCATTCGGACTACTTATTTTTATATTCTAGTGTCTATTACTACGTGTCATTTATCATTGTAAATTGGAACTAGTTTATTTTGATCGAACATTGTGCGTAAAAAATGAAGGCTGTGTAGCGACATCGTCCTTGTCACATGACACATGCACTGCTGCAATTGCCAACCATAGGCAACTGTTTCAACAGCAGACGAGTCATACTCATTCTATAATTGGAGGTACATTGCACATAAACAAAAAAGTTCAAAAGTATGTGCACATTCTCCACATACCAATCAGTGGTTGAAGTGAAAATATTCATGTAGTGTAATATATCCACTAGTTGCAAAGCATTAACAGCTTTTTTGATGTTTTAGGAAAGGATATTTTTTGGTAAAGTTTGTCACCTATGGACAAACTGTGTGCCAGTACAGACTTTGATGAATTGCTTTACTTGTATGAAACATTATAAAGTTAGAGATGTGTGCGGCGTTGGCACCTAACAGGTAACCTAACATTAGCCTAGAGGCCACTTTAATTGGATGCATATCTATTAACCTGTCATAAAATATGAACAAGAGTACAGCAAATGTATTATAGCATGACATAATAGATCAAAATACAAAATATATGAGAGGTTGTCATTTTTTTTTCTCTCAGGTCTGTACTTTGTTAACATATTTCTAGTCTTGACCACTGACCCTTGACCTATCTATTCATAACTCAGTTGCTGCATTGCTGACAATCGCACTTTCGTGATGGTTTCCCTTTTTGTGGATTTGGAAAGGCTAAAAGGGAATAATGTCTACAAAGACAGATCTAATTCATCCAAATAAATTAGGCCCATGTTTTAGATCATTTCTATGAAGACAGACCATTCAATCAAATAAATTAGGCCCATGTTTTAGATCCTTTCTATAAAGACAGATCATTCAGCCAAATAAATTAGGCCCATGTTTTAGATATTTCCTTGCATACTTCTTCAGCTCCCAAAATAGGAATCCAAGGGGAAGAAACTCCTGTGTGATTTATATTGAATGTGATCATATTGGGATTGTGGAAGGTGTTACTTGAATAAATCCATGCTATTCATATGTGATATGTGACCTGATAATATACGCTATGTTGATATTATATATCATATGTTTATATCATTATATATTTAAGTTGTGCGCAAACTGTGTATTGGATCTCCACTGCACTTTTCTACCTCAGTATTTCATTATATTCAATTGCTTGTTTGTTTTGTTGTATCTTAATGTACCTGGCTGCTATGACAACTTAATTTACCCCAGGGGATTAATAAAGTAATCTATCTATCTATCTATCTATCTATCTATCTATCTATCTATCTATCTATCTATCTATCTATCTATCTATCTATCTATCTATCTATCTATCTATCTATCTATCTATCTATCTATCTATCTATCTATCTATCTATCTATCTATCTATCTATCTATCTATCTATCTATCTATCTACTAGTATAGCTTTTTTTAACTAGCATTGTTTAAGGCAGTAGGTCGACATTCCAGAATAGGGGAAAGGCAACAGGGCATGCTCCGTTGCCTATTGTACACTGTCCTCCACACGGCAAACATATTCAACATTTAAACTGATTTTTTAGATGTGTTCTGCTTTTCCATCCAATGCAGTCCTCTGGTTGTCTGGTAGTAGTGGTTATGCTTGTGTAGGAGTGATTTTATCAGTTGTATTTAAACTGAAGGATAACCTTCTTAAGCTGTTCCAATCCAAGTTGACAGGAAGGGGTTAACCTTAAGAGTGTGTGATGAATTTCAGTAGATGAGAACATAAAGAAAAGGCGAGGACATTTCTCCATTCTATGTGTTCTTAGTAATACATTTTTAACAAAACACATAGTAGTGATACAATCTGCTTTTAACACTGAGAAACAGTCAAATATGACAAGGAATAATATGACATGTTTTAAACATCTCATTCACAAGTCCCAGAATGACGAGTTGGCTTGACCTCTTGACTTTTTTTTTAAGCAATTAAGCTTACAGTACAATTCATTGTATTAATTGTATTGTAAGATATCAATTCAGTTGCTTCAATTGGAAACTATTTAGACCAAAAACTCAAGAATAAGCCACTTACAGTCTGGCATACTTCATTATCTCTGAAAACAAAAATATAAACTATAGTTGTCTTGTCCTGCTTTTTCTGTCTTCTGCATATACTTAAGTCTTTTGAAAGTCATGTTCTTGATATCGGAGCTACATAAGCAGATACTCAGTAGTAAAAACATTTGGCCAGAGTAGAGCATTGAGCAAAAAGCATGCATGATACAATTGCAGAGAATGCAGACTAAACAAAACTTGTATCAAAATAGATAAACATTTTCTATATTTTCATCACTGCTTTTACTACATGATGCACTGAAATATATAGATATCATTTTACTTGTACAAAACAGCATACGGCACACGCCACAGTAATTTAACAGTTACTGATACACTGGTAAACATGGCCAGATAACATCCAACTATATAAAATCCTTTGGCCATTAGGTCTATTGTAGTTGGACAGATATGTTTTTATTTTTTTTTTACATGTTTAATGAATCCAAAGTAGAGCGGCCAAGTAAAAATTGTGTCATGCCTGCCAAAAATTTGTCCTATATATCCACTGAACTTCAGTTAAAACAAGACATTAAACAATATATACAAAGAAGAAAGTACACCTACATTCTTAACAGCACCTGGATTTTAAGAAAAAATTGTTGCCATGTTAGGACATATCAATTATCACAGAAAAGCGCACGCAAAATTAAGCTCAATATAATGGCAATCCACACTGACAAAACGTTTATCTGTCATGAAAATACAATTTTGAGGATTTTCGTGCTCCATGTTAAAAATGAGAGATATAGAGATATCACACTGTGTCTATCTCAATACCAAATGCAGAACTTTACATATAAAACCACACACAATTACATTCCAGAAGAGCTTACATTTCTTGTCACATTCATATATGTAGTAGATGATTTGGGGTTGAGCTATGATGTTGTGGGGAAGTTTATGCAGTTGCAGTGTTTGTCCACTGAGTGGCAGCATGTAGATATATTGTGTTGTTTTCAGTGCAATTTCCCTTGCTGTTGGGAGGGCTCTGTTTGGGCTGTGGTATCTCCCAACATTTCATGCCTTATTTGACAACCACAGAAGACATTCTGTGAAGTGTCATTTGACCACAGTAGAACATAAATATTTTTTCCTTCAATGGACACACTTTCCAGCTTTTTCCTAGGAAAAGTAATTGGCACAATTTAGCTTTTGTACATGAAAAAGAGAGAATTCAACAATGAATTTTGACGAACATGCTTGTTTGACTTATCAATGTTAACCTTTTCCCTAACCTGGATTATAGATGAACATCAAACACCCCTTCTTCCACTGTCTCAATGTCTTCTTCGATGATTACTAAGAGAGAGAGAGAGAGAGATCACAAAATATTAGGTCTGTGACTATGGTTACCTCTTTTGTGTCATCAGATCAGCTTATTATAAAGCCATTTAGACAGTACTGTTGAGCTGTATGTTTCTACTGGTATTAAACAATAGCTGACTCCACACAGCACATTCATGGAGGTCTTTTGGAGAGTACATGAGTCATCCCTCTTGCTGCGATTCTGTGTAAGGCAATCACATTTCCATTTCAAATACACAATTATAGTGCAATAGTGAGACTGGTCCCAAAATAACATTGGCATAACTGTTATTTGGGGAAAAACAATGCCTGTCTACATTTGATTAACCTGAAAGACATGGAAGGAAACACAATTGAAACACACATTACACTGAAACACAATCAATGCAAGGGCCACTCATTTCCCCCAAGGACTTCTTAAATGGTTTGTTGACCTTAGGTACGTTTTATGACTTGTTTCATCTGTTTGTGTGTGTCCATGTGTTCTTTCTTACCTGTGTTTTGTAGGTTAGGTGTGTGTGTGTGTGTGTGTGTGTGTGTGTGTGTGTGTGTGTCTGTGTGTTCTTCTTACCTGTGTTCTGTAGGTTAGGTGGTGTGTGTGTGTGTGTGTGTGTGCGTGTGTGTGTTTGTGTGTGTGTCCGTGTGTTCTTCTTACCTGTGTTCTGTAGGTTAGGGTGTGTGTG
>CM030188.1:10539409-10549409 GCA_017639675.1 Aplochiton taeniatus | reverse complement strand
AGAGAAAGAGAGAGAGAGAGAGAGAGAGAGAGAGAGAGAGAGAGAGAGAGAGAGAGAGAGAGAGAGAGAGAGAGAGAGAGAGAGAGAGAGAGAGACTGATTTACAAAGACACACGTGTGAAGAGAGTGTGAGCAAGCGAGTAGGCGGGGGTTTGAAGGGTTTGGATTGGGGGCTGTAACGCAGGAGATTGTCCGAAAAAGAGCAACAGAGAAAGAGAGAGTCTGGAGGGAGCAGGCGGTGGAGAGGGGCCGAGGGGGGAGGTAGATCAAGCAGGCGCTGGAGCTCACAGCGGGGGAACAATGACATGAAAGACCTGCCCAGGAGATCACAGACAGCCCTGGCACATCTGAAGAGACAGAAAATACCCTGACCTCCACGCAAACACACGCCGGCACGGACACACTAACAGGACCACACTCCACACGCGCGCACACACACACGGTTCGGTTGAACCTAAACGTACACGCATACACACATACACGCCTGCGGCGGGAACTGGCGAGCGTAGCCAAAGGCCTCCGGAACAAGGGAACCAGGGGACCACGGAAACACCTTTACACCCCTATCAGAGGTGCGGCGCCATCAAAGCAGCGATGGCCGCCGCTGACTGGACCTGACTGACCTTTAGAGTACCCCACAGCTCTGTTAGGCCCCATACAACATGGCACTTCACTTCCCAGGCACGCAGCGCCTCCCCCTGCTCTTCTATATGTGTTTTGAAAGGGGGCAGGCTGCCTGTTGCGTGATCCTAGCCCCACTCCAGGCCGATAAGCAGCCGAAGGTTCCCAGAGGACGGTAATGAAATGGCAACTAATGCCAAGCGACAAACATTAAGACTCCAAGTCTGGTTTCTAGATAGTTCCCCCAAACATGAATGCCTCTTGTTGGCATTTAAAGAATTGCAGAATAATACTGATACTAGTAAACTAACTTCTAACTCAAATCGAACTAACACAATTTGATTCTGATTGTCCCACTTTAGCATACAAATAACAGCTTTGAGAGATTTGTTAAAAATGTTTTAGTATGCTGTTTTTAATATACTGTAATCATCATGAGAATCATTAAATTTTTCACTACACAAGAGGGTATACTATGAGTTGCACTGCATCATCATCAGCTGCAGACTCGCAGAGTTCACTGGAACTTTTAATTAATACTTAAGATTCATCCAAGTCAAGGGCAGCCGTTGAACTCCATAATGTTTGTAGGCGGGTGGGTGGCATTCTCAGTGCTGGCCATCGGGCATAGGCAGAGATGAAAATAAGAAGCAGAAAAACGGTTATTTTTTTTCGTTTTTTTCCCCGAAGCGCTGGCCAACAGCAAAGAAGGCAGAGAGGAAGTGGCTAATTTATCAGCGTCTGGCACACGCTGACTCCACGTATCTATTTTTTCCTTCATCTCTTTTATTCATTATTGTGGTATAGCATTTTCCATAACACTCTACCAAACCCCCACCCCACCCCCACCCCCCCTCTTGTATTGTCAAAGTTTTCACCCCGCAGCTGGAAGGAAAGGGCTCGTTAACAGAAGCCCTGCTCCTCATTAGGACTGCGTGCTGACTCCCTGTCCTTGGTGAAAGTGATGGAGCGTTGCTCAGGGGCCCTCGGGGGGCTGGTAAGGGCCAAGAGGACAGCTATCAGGCCCTGCAGATGAAACGCGGTCACAGACGAGGCGGGTGATGTGAAGGTCGTCCACAGGCCCAATTACCTGCCCTGCTCTATTACCTAGTCTGTCAGCTCAAACCAACGGTAGCCAGCTCACAGTAATTGGCATAGCCTCGACCACAGCAAAAAATAAATAAATAAATTGGAAGCCAGTAAAAAATACATCTTCTTCCGTGACCGCTGAAAGGCCCTGACAGTACTAATGCAGACTTGCTGTAGGCATGCTGACCATGACGTGACCATGGATGAGGTGTCTACAGCAAGGTTAACCTAAGTGACCCACCACTCCTTAAATCAATCAGCTTCATCGTCCAGTTTCATAACCAATTAGACCACAAAGATTATTTAACAAAAAACTATTCCTACACTCATTTCAAAGGGCATTTGCTATAGAATATATACTTTATGTTAATTTGTTATGTCTTCCTAAAATGGCTATACAGCCAGAGGATGATCATTATCATTATGTAACTCACAAAGCCAGCGCAGTGTTCACAGAAGGTGGGCTTGACGTAGGTGGTCTCTGTGAAAGTGTGGATGAAGCCCATTTTACAGTTGAGCAGGGAGCTGGCCTTCATGAAGTAGTCGATCATCTCTTCACGGCTGATCTTCCCGTCCCTGACAAAAGAGTGAGGGAAGAAGAGGAAAAGGAGAGAAAGCCAGGGAGAGGACAGAATCAACGGCACTGAAGGATAGAAACAGACCGTTGATTGACAGCTGTCGGGGGCCTTTGTTGTGTCATGTTCCTGACAGATGGGCAGTCTTTCCCCGTGTCTGGCCGCTCCGCCACGCGTTACACCAGCAGGCCACAGAGGGCTCTGTGGCTGTGCATGGCAGCGAGAAGAGGGCCGGAGGGCTACTCACTGGTTTTTGTCCAGTTCTCCGAATTTGCTGAGGTAAGGGAAGTTGTTCCTGATGGCCTCAAACTCCTCCCTGGAAATGTGGCCGTCTCCGTCCGTGTCAAAGTTCTGAAAGACAGACTGGAACCACGGCAACATATTACTACGCGCCCGCCGCCCGCCCGCCCCCCTCCTCGTCCCCGCCCCCCTCCTCCTCCCCACCTCCCCCCATTCAAGCGCAAAGGATCTAAATGGGTGCTACACACAGTCATCATCATGACAGTCAAGAGGGCAGTGAACGAGATAAGTACTGCAAATTCAACCCTCGTATTTCCAGTCCAATTATTGCCTCAACAGGTTGCAATTAGCACTGAAGTGGGTGGGCTGCTCGAGAGACACTCACCTCCACCATCTTTTCGATATGTTTGCTGATGATGGCAGGGTCAGCTTTGGGCTTCACGGATGCCGCCCACTCGTCGATCATCGATGGGCTGGGGGCAGGGGTGGGGGCTGGGATGGAGTTCTGGGGAGAGATTGTACAATTCGAGTTGGAGCTGAACAGTTTGTCACACGAGCAATATTGTCTGTTTCATGTAGACTGTGGGTAGGTATATTTGTAATAAATATGATAGGTAGATAGATATGAAGATATGGCTAGTTGTAAAAAACAAACAGGTTTTGGCTATTGATAAAAGAGATAAAAACACATTCAATATTTCTCAATGCAGGGTAAGAGAAATCTCAAGGGGAAGTCCACCAAAGTGATTCCCTGGAGTGTTTTCTGACAGAGAGTCCTCAGTGCTCACCGCTGGCTTGGCGCTGCGTGGCTCCCTCTGTAAAGACAGTTGATAGATCTCCTCCTCAGTGTGGTACTGGTCCAGAGACACCTGCACACACAGATAGGCTGGCTCACACAGTGGTAAACTCCTATACCGTCTAAACAGCCGGCAGGAACACTGTTTATCAACTGGACCGCATTGATCGATACAGCCAGATCTCATTAGTAAGATCTCATTGGCACTTTCCTATTGAAAAACGACATACTGTGAAAAAATACATTCAGACTTGTATCTCTTTTTTTTAAAGCGGTTGTTTTATCCCCACAGTTAGACTAGGCAACACTTTAGTACCAGGCTGTCACCTTTCATGGCTGTGCTCATTAAGCTGCCAAACCGTATCCCTGGTGTAACATGGCAACAGGTGTGAGGGATCTATGATCTGCTAGACTGGTGAAACCCGTAGGAGAGGAAACAGATATCAGGCGGTGCATTCCCACTGACAGGCTGCTATTTGTTTATGTTTTCAATTCATCTTACAATTATTTCCCCTAGCCCATTTTGTACTTCCCCCTCACAATGACCTCCTCTGTGCTTATTTTGTGTCTTAACTGAGACGGAACACCACAATTATTGTGATTGGTGGAGAAAACGACCAAACAAATAAGCGTACTCGCAATTTATTTTTTCTTTCACCCCACTAGCTCTGTGAAGAATTAGGTTCCCACCAAGATGACCTGGTTAGGTCAGGATTGGTAGATAGTTCAGGGGAAACAGGAAGAATGTTGTTACCGCTTCTACCTTTGACATGACACAGTCAACTCTATCCCCGTTGTATAAATTATTTTATCGACTTCTTGTAGCAGCTTCCTTCCATGGCCATCTTCTGTTAAATAAACAGGAGTAGGCCAGGTGCATAGGTTAATTGAGTATTGACCCTGTTAGGCCTGACAAAGAACACTGTCAATGAACTTTCGAATTAAGAGGAAAAAAAAGAACCCAGACACAATCTTCTGTGAACACCTGCATCGCATGTTCTAATTGATCTCATGGAGTTAGTTGAGCTCGGAAAGCTTCCTGCTTGTAAGTCAGGGAAAAAGGTTGAATCTGGCAAGGACCATAATGCAGAAATGTAGTTTCAAGCTTGAGGGATGTAGCTTTAAGTCTTCCCAAGGAAAGGCTTGTGGCTTGTGGTAGAAAGACAGGACTAAAGATGCATGATTGAGTCAGTCAGACCAATAAAGGAAAATGTCTTCTTGAGACAAGGAATCAACCTTCAAATCTCCTCAAAGAGAGCCTACCTCAGTGGGACTTTGATTTGACTGACGGTTTAACAAAGTATGACTCTCTAAGCATAAATAAATAATGTAGTTATTTTTGGCTACCAAAACAGAAAATGACAAAGAGGTATTCACTGTTGGGAACTCTGAGGAAAACAAATTGTGCTGCAAATACTGACACTGTGCTCCTAAGTAGTCTTGATGATTCCTGGCCATCCGCGAGCAGTGAAGAGAGGCACCAACGGGATAATGAGGCCAGCACTAATCTGAGGGACTTTGCAAATGATTTTCCTATCTACATAGCCATCCTGTCCCCCCACAAAGCAGCTGGAACATGACTTGTTTCATTGGTATAGCAAAAACACCTGGGTCCTTGCTCTGACAGCTGTTGTATGTATTTATTCTGTCTTTCACAAAATCCATTTTTGTCCGTTTTTATTTCTAACGGACAGACTTTGAATTGGGTTTGTCTTCAATAAATCACAACGTTGCACTGCGACAGCATGTGGCAGACGTCTGTCCTCATCTGCCCCTGGCTATGTAAATGTAAACCTACAGTCTGGAACGAAGCCGAGGGAAGGGAATAACAAACATACTGCGAAACTGAACCGGCCATAAATGGACACGTGTGAGCTCACTGCGTCTCTTTTGCTTGCAGGTACGCGCACGCATTCTGTGTCTCCACGCATTCTGTGTCTCCCTCGCCTGGCCTGTGATACTCCTCGAGCTGTAGCTTACGTTCGCCGGCTTTTCGACATTACGCCGAGCAAGTTGCAGCAGACGCATGGCACGCTAACGTGGGCGCACGCTTATGGCCGGCTGTCTACTGATGCCCTACCACCCCACGGCGTGGCAGGCGGTCCTGACCGTGAGCAGGTTGAGCAGGTCGGTGTTGGCCTCGATGGTGGGCGGGGTGGTCTGGACCAGGGCCAGCTCCTGCAGGATGGCATACAGCTGCTGGCACTTGGCCAGGTTGACCCGCGTCTTCTCCTTGTCGGCCCAGTCGGGCAGCGCCACGTGCACGGCGATCAGGTCCTTGAGGTGCACGCCCAGGATGGGGAACCGGAAGCCCGTGCACTCGGAGAAGCGCTTCCGGTACTGGCTGTAGTTGCCGCACGATGTCACCAACTGGATGAGGTTGTCGAACACCTGGAGTAGAGGAATTACAGGACAAAAGGAGGAGGGGGAGGGAGGGTCAGAGGATGGAGGGAAGGAGGAGGAGGGGGTGGGTGGGTGGGTGGGGGGGGGGGGGGGTGGAGGGAAGGAGAAGGGGGAGGGGGCAGAGGATGGAGGGAAGGTTAAGGGGGAGAAGATGGAGAGGAGGGAGGAGGGGGAAGAGGGCAGAGGATGGAGGGAAGGAAGAGGGGGAGAAGATGGAGAGGAGGGAGGAGTGGGGGCAGAGGATGGAGGGATGGAGGAGGGGCAGAGGATGGAGGGAAGCAAGGGATTGAAGTAGACATTCAGGGTGGCACATTGTGAGTGGGCTGGAGCAGTCAGAAAAACCTCTCAGTACACGTTCCAGTTGAAATCCATCCAGGACTTTATGTAACCGGCGGAGAAAGAACTAGCTGAGAAAGAAACAGTCTCAAACAACACCCCCATCCACCACCCCAAACTGTTGCTTTCATCTTCCCAATTAGATGACCTGAATTCACATTTTTGTCACGGAACATTTTGGAGAAGAACTTTGTCTCCATCAGGGGTTCTGACGTGCACGCTAACTCTGGGACACTGGCTACACGTGTCCTTTTTTCCCGTCAAGAGGCAGCGAAACGACGGTGGTTCACCTTGCTGGTCTCGGCACTGATGTGCGTCTGAGTGTCTTTGAGGCGGGAGATGGAGCTGTTACTGAGGCCGCCCACCACCGCCATCAGAGTGTTGAAGTTCTGCAGCTGGAGCAACTTCTGTTTGCGCAGATTGACAGAGTGGGAGAGGGAGAGGGAGAGAAAAAGAGAGAGGGCGGCAATTATTAGGAGCGAGGGGGAGAGACATTGTGTGAGAGAGGTAAGCCGTGGGTGTGTGTGAGCCGGAGCCAGAAAGGATTTAAAAGAGACGAAGGAGGGCGGAAGATTACCGAGGAGCCAGATAGACGGATGAAGAACTAAGGGAACTATTTCAGAAGTGAAACCAAGAGATTTGGCGAACATCTAAGATGTAAGCCCACACACAAACACAACAAAAACACACACGGACGCACACACAAACACACGCATGCAAAACACAATGGTGCGTGCACCCACACAAATACACGCAACAAAGCCCATGCAAAATCATTTTGACGTGGTGGTTAATTAAAGGCAGCAGGATATTACTGTGTCCGTTCCCATTTGAGGACATAGCCCACTGTTTTAGCCGGCGTATCAAAGTTACAGTGATACTTTGTGAATGGCGCCCAACGGGGCACTGCGTTGCCCTTCAGCTTGCATGGCATTTCCCTGAAAATCAATTGGGTCGCAGCTGTCTGGCAGCACTGCCAGGGAGCATCATTTGGTTAAGCTCTGATACCCATGCTAATCTATGAGTAGAGCGAGCTCTATGGCTGCATGGCCTTCTGGAAGCGCCACTTAACTTCAGTGTAGAACAGACAGACCGCCAGTGGCAAGGTATCGACAGCACAAGTGTGGCGTCCCTCTGATGCAGCAGAACAGGATACAATTGGGTACATTTTTTTTTTTTTTGTGGGACATTACTTTGGATGATTACATTATGATAATGATAGATTGATGGGGAAACCCGGGGTAATAATCTGATGAATACGTGGAAAACAGTACGAAATAGAAAGCTAGAAAGACACACAATCCCCAGAGTAGGAAAAAGTGACAATGTAAGACAAAAAGGATATTTATTTATTTATTTATTATCATATACTAGCTGTGACCTTTAAAAACTGAGAATATGGGGGGTGGCAGTTCTGAACGTGACATTTGGACAGAAGGTTGAGCCAAGAAGGGGTGAGAGCAGAGAGGAGAGAGCAGGAAGAAGGCGAGCGGGAAGGGGTCGCTCCCTGGGGAGAGTGTCCCTGCTGCATCGTAGGGGGAAGGCCTTTTCAGAATTCCTTTAAAACGGGGGCCCAAACACAGCGTACGCCACTTCTACGCCCATGTGAAAAACAAACAGAAAACATTCGAATCACGGTTAAGCGTTTCAAATCAAAGTGAAGTGGCTAGCTGGCCCGTGTGTTAGAGGGTTAAACCCTTCAATAGAACTCTGTGCAGAATGGCCTGAAAAAAACAAAAAAACAGCCCAGCTCTGAGGGCGTTTGGAGTCGGGAGGAATTTTCTGTAGAAGGAAGGAGGGAGCCCACTGAATAAATCATGAAGGGCTTGTTTGTTGATAGAGAGAGGCGCTGGGCAGACAGAGGGAGAGGGGAGAGCACGGGACGTATCTCTCAAACAACTTCCCAAAATAGACAAAAGGGAATGGGAAGAGTGGCACGTCGGGACGGCGGAACAGAGGAGCAGAGGAGGGGAGGTATGGGGAGGTTTGGGGAGGAGGGGAGGTTTGGGGAGGAGGGGAGGTATGGGGAGGAGGGGAGGAGGGGAGGTTTGGGGAGGAGGGGAGGTTTGGGGAGGAGGGGAGGTATGGGGAGGAGGGGAGGTATGGGGAGGTATGGGGAGGTTTGGGGAGGAGGGGAGGTTTGGGGAGGAGGGGAGGTTTGGGGAGGAGGGGAGGTATGGGGAGGAGGGGAGGTATGGGGAGGAGGGGAGGTTTGGGGAGGAGGGGAGGTATGGGGAGGAGGGGAGGTTTGGGCAGCATCTGAGTCGCGGAGGAGCAGGACACAGGACTTGGCAGCGCTAGGTGACTGGAGGATGTGGGTGACCTCTGGTTTTCTGGACAGATTAACAGGGATTTAGGTCACGTTTACACAACCATGAAGATAACCAGTTAGATTACCCTTTTACTGCAGATGGCCTAGAGGAATGGATAATTTGGTACATAAAATGATGTCAAAATGGAATAAAGGCCTCATGGTAATATGATTTATAACCTTTAATATGTTTTTTTTTTATATTTAGACAATTAAGGATATCCCTCTCCCCATGCAATTTGTTAAAAGCACATGCTTCCATGTCTCAACTTCTTTCAATGGTCATTGGACAAAACCAGCCGTTTGAAAATGAACAACTTGTGAACTTCATGATGCAATAGGACAGCCTGGGCCTGACCTGGGCCACCCTGATGAAGTGGGAGATGACGGCGGCCCTCTGCGGGGCGGTGGGCTTGCTGAGCACCATCAGCTGGATCCACTGGGACACGCTGTTGAACAGGGTGATGAAGCGCTCCAGGATGGGGTTGTCCACCGTGCAGCCGTGCATCACAAAGCTGTGGTAGTCCTGGAACTGGGGAGGAGGGGCGAAGGGGGGAGAGAGAGAGAGAGAGAGAGAGAGAGAGAGAGAGAGAGAGAGAGAGAGAGAGAGAGAGAGAGAGAGAGAGAGAGAGAGAGAGAGAGAGAGAGAGAGAGAGAGAGAGAGGGAGGGTGAGTGGGAGGGGGAGAGAGAGAGAGAGAGAGAGAGAGAGAGAGAGAGAGAGAGAGAGAGAGAGGGGGGGGGGTAGGAGGGGGGGAGAGAGAGAGAGAGAGAGAGGGGGGGGGGCGTTCACAGTCAGTGTAGTGTTCAAACCTATTTCTATGGTGAAGCATATAAACCTATTTCTTTAGTGTGGCATGTAAACCTATTTCTATGGTATAGCATATAAACCTATTTCTATGCTGTGGCATATCAACCTATTTCTATGGTGTAGCATATAAACCTATTTCTTTAGTGTGGCATGTAAACCTATTTCTATGGTGTAGCATATAAACCTATTTCCATGCTGTAGCATATAAACCTATTTCTTTAGTGTGGCATGTAAACCTATTTCCATGGTGTAGCATATAAACCTATTTCCATGGTGTAGCATATAAACCTATTTCTTTAGTGTGGCATGTAAACCTATTTCCATGGTGTAGTGTTGAAATCCGTCTCGCTGAGTGACTGACCAGGATCTTGCAGAAGGACTTGTACTCCAGGTAGGTGAGGTGCTCGGCCAGCTCACAGGAGTCCAGGTGGTCGAACAGCAGAGACATCTTCCTCTTCTTGGACATGGAGGGGACACGCTGGGTCACCTGACGCTTCCACTTGTATGACGGCCTGGAACAGTCAAAAATTATAATAATAATAATAATAATAATACTTGGCCCTTGTAGTAAAAACTATCTTTAGGTAGAAATACATCATAAAGAACAAGAACCGAAACCACAGGAGTAAGAGAGCATTAAAAGAAAATAAGACAAAACTAGAAGAATGCTGGATTTAGTCATCAAGATTGAGTCTTACAGTGTGATGCCATTTGGCTCTAATAAGGAAGTAAGTCTACTATTTAATTGTTGTTGTAATTTATAATTTGTTAAAATGAAGCTCTACGTAGCTTTATCTGCACATTAGGATGTATAAATGCTA
>CM030188.1:10514409-10534409 GCA_017639675.1 Aplochiton taeniatus | reverse complement strand
GTTGCCTGGTGACGCCGGTCCACGACTATCGATCCGAGAGACAAGTGGGCGGGATGGGTTCGCAGCAGGGACATGGGAAGGTTGATCGGGGCTCTGCCTCATCTAGGGGTGCGGAATATTGGGGATACTGCTGGAGTGGAAGAATGTGCATAAAGACAAACACACACACACACTCTCTCTCTCTCTCTCTCTCTCTCTCTCTCTCTCTCTCTCTCTCTCTCTCTCTCTCTCTCTCTCTCTCTCTCTCTCTCTCTCTCTCTCTCTCTCTCTCTCTCTCTCTCTCTCTCTCTCTCTGTCACACACACACACACACACACACACACACACACACCTACAGACAGACAGCCAGACTCAGAGGCCCTCTCCTCTAGGTCTCCTAGGAACAATGAGTGGCAACCCAAACAAAAATAAAATTCAACTGTCAAAAGCAACACCAGTACAGCATAGTATTATAAACTGTCAAAAGCAACACCAGTACAGCATAGAATTATAAACTGTCAAAAGCAACACCAGAACAGCATAGAATTTTGGGCCACCCATCAATATTTATGTTTTCAAAAGTAACTGCTATTGTACTTGGCACATGCAACGATGGCTTTGGTGTGTGTTTCCGAACACTCATGTTTGTGTGTGTGTGTGCGTGTGCGTTTGTGTGAGTGGGGTCCGTGTGAGCGTGAACGTGCACGCCTGTCCTCCTCTCTCTGTGTCCACGCTCGCTTCATGCGTGACGTCTGCACGCTCGACCGGTTCTGCGGACGGGCGGCAGCAGTGGCTGTGGAGCGCGCGAGCTCGTTAGCGGCGGCGGTGGCCTTAGCCTCGGCCCATGAATACTAAGAGGAGTCAGGGAGCGCCGCGTCTGCGGAAGTGAATGATGGGGTTGGTTTTGCTGCAGTGCCGATAGGACCGCCTCGACAGCCATGACCTCATCAGAGCTCTCATGATCGGTGGCATCGACCGACTGGGCCACCGGCCCTTTGTTTCTGTGGTGAGATGCAAAGTGTGGAGAAAGGGGACACATTTCCACAGACGTTTTTTTGTTAGGCGTGAACACTTACACTGTAGAACCACCACACATAAAAACATGAAAACGGGAATTGACAACGCAAACACACACACACACACACACACACACACACACACACACACACATTTCATTTGTCATGATATTGATGATGGCGTGATGAGCTCATCTCGGTAAAAGCAGGAAATACTCCCTGCCGACGAACGGCCATTGATTGGTTTAGACTCTCTCCAGTAGAATTCTGTGGAAAAGTCAATGTTTGCATTGATAAAAGCATCAAGGAAGAGGAAGGATGCATTTCTTCTCTATGATTAGTTCCACATGAGGAACACCCACAAAACATCCTAAGGCTACACGCACGCACGCGCGCACGCGCGCACGCACACACACGCAAATATGTATGTACACACACACACACATAAATATTGAAATGCCGTGTGCATTAGAATAATGAAGTGTGTGCTGCATTTTAATGGCCCCTTTCTTCAACCTCACCCCGACCTCATCCCCTGCCTTCCCCCACCAAAGCAGTTTCAGGAAGTTGTAGAAATGTTGTAGTGTGTGACTGTGGACGAGGCCACATACAGACCCACACTAAGCCTCAAGTACTTTCTGACAGCGGCTTAATACAGACCGCAGGCTACGGAGAGCAGGAAGGAACATGTTTCCTGCGATTGGTCCACAGAGTGGGCCATCTCTAAGGGGGAGCTAGGCAGACAAGGCAGGGGGCAAACGCTGCAAAACAAAGATAACTTACCAGCGGGGGATATTGGGTGGGGTGGGGGTTGTTTTTACCCCACCTCAACCCCTCCCAAAGTGATGGAAAGACACAAAGTGAAAGAGGGAGTGGAGGAAAAGAGGGGAGAGGAAGTGGTGTTGGGAAATCTTGTCCAAAAAAGGAGTGAGAGAACTATGTGTGGGGGAAGCAATGCATGCTTATCTAAGTAAAAATGTGAACATTTATAAAATTCGATTTTACAGTTGGAAAATCATGTGCAGTCCTGGGTGAACAGTTTTTTCCCCAGACAACAGATTGTTGTTGAAGAAAAATAAACTTCCCTGCGGTTTCCACAGCAGTGTTGAGATACTGCTTTGCAAGCATGCCAAAGCACAAAGAACAAAATATAAAGGTCCCATAATAAAAACTGAAAGCATTTGTTTAAAACTTGTCCTCTTCCTTCCACACTTTCATTGTAAATTCAGAAACTAAGTGAGAAGAAAAGGGTGTAACTCTGAATGATGTGTTGTGTCATGACATCTGCTGACGGCCCATAGAAAACAACGTTCCATTGTGCTAGATTGAGAGGCCCGTGTTTTCATTGCTTTGTGCAGATGCTTCCTGCTTGAATTTCAGTCTTTTGCCAGATGTGTAGGCAAGCTAGATAACAAATACCGGAAATGTGTGTGTGAGTGTATGCGCGTGTGTTTGTTTGTGATAGTCTATAATTACGAACAGGCCTATTTGGGCCGGGCTCTCCCGGTGACCCTGGCTCTAGTATGTCGTTTTTCTTCTTTTGCAGGATGGCGTGTTCCCCCTTTCAAACCGTTGGCACTTCAGCAAAGCTCCGCATCACAGAGGCCGTTTTCTAACACTCCCGCACCCATCACCGACGAATGGCAAATGTTGAAGTGCGACGCGGGATAACCTGTTGCAGCACGAGGAATGACACACAGAGAAATACCCCTGCCTCCTCCTCGCTGTCTGTGCCAGCATGCTCCGCTGGCTTCTGACTGTTTCTGTCCATGGAGCAGTATCACTTCCTGTTGTAGTTCCTGCTGTAGGGGCAACGCTATCCCTGCTGATGCTGGCTAATCTCTGTCCATGCAAATATGGGCCCTTTCTGTTCCCTGCGGGCAGACGAGGACACCAGCCCGAGCCCCTCACTGCAGGAGATAAGCACTGTGGAGGCGTTGGAGGACATTCTCCAAAATGCCAGCTCCTAACCCTTGTCAACATACACTCAGGCACACACACACACGCACGCACGCACGCACGCGCGCACACACAGGCACTCACAGACATACCAAGGATTTCCCTTAAGTCACCGACACCAGCATTACCAAAACCACTCTTTCATTTTACTTTAAAGAATGCGGAGACAAATTGGAGTGGTCACATGAAATGACTTTGATTGCGCAAAACAAATTCGTTATTTGCAGAGAAGATTTCCTAATAAGTGCTACTGCTGGTAAGGTATAACCATTTTCACAGCCCTTCTGAAAGCCTTTAGGCCAGTGCCAGTGCCAGTGTCCTTTCATTTTAAAGTCCAATTCTATACATCACAGGCTGAGGCTGTTACTGGCTTGTTACTGTTTTCATTTTCCCTCCAAAAACAACCAACATCCCCCAACCAGACCACTAATTTCCTGTTCTATTCTTACACCAACGTAATAGATTGAAAGTTGACGAAGCTACTGTTAGATGCCGTGGGGATAACGTTTAAATCCTTTTGCATACTTCAGATAAACATGCTGTGGTTCCGCACAGGGTTTTACTTAGACAAGGAATTGCAGGTCATGTTGTTTACATTGCTATTTTCCTGTCTCTGCACATGATACTTCCTTCCTTCGTGAGATTTCCCCGAGCTCGCCTGAATAATGAAGAAAGTGGGAAAGTGGGTATCATGGGAGATGAAATGGGGCTCCAGGCAGGCAAGCTTTGAGTCGGAGCAACCTCTCTCCATTCCCTTTTCGATCCTCCTCTAAAGGTGCAACCTAACATGGCAGGGGCAGCGGACATCGATGTCGATGAATCCAAGTGCCACAGTCGGAATCATCTCCAATACCCGGTATAGTGTAATCAGCAGGTTGGCTGTGGAAGCGCTCGTCTTTCGGTTGGCTCCGCAGCCAATTTCACCGACTCTTTCTCTGCCGGCTGTTTTACCCGCCTGCTGCTTGATTCATAGCCTTTATGGGTTTCTGCCTTGACCCCCCTCTCTTTCACTTTCTCTCCCTCGTCCTACCTTTCTCACTCTCACTTTCCCGTTCACTGCCCTTTCCCTTCATCTCTCCCTCCCCCGCCTTGTGGTTTGTCTCCCGGCCCTGGAGGTGAAAGGGATACCGCGCAAAGACAGGCACGGAGATCACCCCAGGCTTCCACGTATCCCCTCAGGAATGAGAGGGAGGATGAGAGGCATCTCAAACGCATGGTGAAAAACCCAAACAGGCCCGTGACAGAAGGGGAGAGGAGGGAGAGAGGTGGAAAAGGGAAAGAGGCATGGAAAAAAGGGAGAAAATGCTCCGGCAAGGGTAGATTTGAGCGCAACGCACCACCAGTGATAGCAGGGAGAGAGAAAACATGCCACTGGCTGCACTCTAATTACTTTCTTTGCTGGTTTATTTTGCTCTGGCAGAGATTGATTTTTAGCCTCCCCATCTCCTCTGTGATCAGCCAGTGTTCGCTCCCCTGTCTCTTTGCGCTCACTGTCCCTCCTCCTCTGGAATAAATAAACACTAATAACAGAATCCAATCAAAGGGCCTGGCTTGCCTAAAAAGCCCGAAGGGCACGGGATTCATGCAACCGGTTGAGGTGAAAGAGGCTCCTGCAGGTTTTGGGAGGGGAGCTGAATGTCGAGGACGTGCACGGAGGTGTCTCTGAGAGGCTCGGAGAAGTGGAGAACCACCCCATGGGACGGGAAGCCGAGGGCACATCATTGAATCAAGTCATTAGAGGGCTTCTTTAAAACCCAGTTCCCCATACATCTCGAGTCATTATCATAACTACAACCAATTTTCACTCTCTGTGAATAAACAGGCCACTTTGAGATATCTGTCAAGCAAAGCTAGGCTTTCAAATTGGCTAGTGGATTTTGGAGGGGGGGGGGGGTTGTGTGTGGGGGGGGGGGGGGGGTTGCTGACGACCTCGCTGCTTTTGGCCTTCCCATGTGGCAATTTAAGGGACATTCTGCCAGACAAACTATTTGCATTATTGCAGGTTTCTTTGAATCAGTAACTCACCGTCAAAAAGTACACAAGCGGGTCTTGTGGCAATATTCAAATAGTTAGCCAACAACCCTCCACCTGTGCCATAAAGAGATGAGATCAGACCTCAACGGATACTGCGTCGGTGTTTTCCTCCAATGCATCCAATCCACGGGGCTACACAGCCGCTCGAACCAAAGGGCCTTAAAGGCTTTAAGTTGCCCAGGCAGGGCGTCCAATCAGACTTACAACTCAAATCCCTCCGCTCTGACAACAGAACACGGTTTAAGACTGTGTGGAAATCCGGCAATGCGGTGGATCTAATCACCGGTCGGCCAAAACGCGCCAAGACGAGGTCCTAATCCTCGCTGCTGCGTGGGCGGCAGCAGAAAACGGTCTGGGAGCCAGAGTGGGGGCCCACCCCGGCGGGTATCCAGACTCCAGGTAAGGAGTGGGTAATGGAGGGGCGGATCGATCACAAGCAAAGTGATCCGCGGCGTTCTGAACTCTCCCTTGGTTTATTTACAAACCCAATGATGGGCAGCACACGAAGCATGGGTATGCACCTTAACCCAAACTCTCAGCAGAGTGGTCTCCCTGTGTGGAGGTTTGTGCAGTAATCTGAACATCCACCACCCAAACATTTATTTTTCAAACAGAACATACAACGTCTTTAAAGCTATTAATCACCAAGCACATTTATATTATTTTTAAGCCTTACGGCTGACGGACCACGGTGAGAAGGAGATCATGCATTCACTCCACTCTACTCTAAAACACCATGCTGCGGTAAGTCAAGACAGAGAAGCAAATCTATTCCTGCGCAGTGCTCACCGACTCGACTCTGTATAAAGTAGCATGTGACTGTGGCAACAGGCAGGTTGAACAGTATGCATACTCACCTTTTGCGACCATTACATGGTCATACATAAGGGGATTTATCCAGGGGCAAATTTTAAACACAGCTTCATGCACAAAGACCATGGTAAGCACGGTCCCATCATTTTTTTTGAGACGATATGCGGCCCTATTTGGAAACTAAGGTTGTTTATTTACTGGAAGTTATTACAATCCCTGGTGGCGAGACGCACAAGATACAGCGTAAAGGTTGGTGAAACAGCCAAACTTATCATAATCTACAGCTTACCTTCAGAGTTTGAAGAGTTCCATGCATCCAAAATAGCTTCTTGCTTTGTTTTCTAAAAAAAGGAATTTCATACGCCTAGACATGTCACACGTTGCATGATCCAACCTGAAACATCATTTGTAGAACTAAACTATCCAAATTGAGAATGCACATACCAATATAAATTTGACTAGATTTGAAAGATGTCGGTCTGAGAAGTGGCTGCAGATTCACAGCCTTCCACACATCACCAGTCAGTCCCTATATGCTATGCGCCAAACAAACATGCTCGCTTAAGTTCTACAGATGCCTGTTGCAGCTGCTCTCAGCCTTGCTGAACCTCACGCGCTCACGCTCCAGCTGTGCATTTACAATGCAGTACTTCTCATTCACTGTTACACAGTCCCGCCTATTGGTGGGGTTGTGTTTGACAGTAGCAATGCCGCGCACGATACTTTGACATGTTGGTTTCAAATAACATGTTTTTGTGCTGGAATTAGACTAATATTCGTATTTTGCGAGGAATAATATGATGCATTGTTTACTGGAATTGTGTGGTTAATTCATGGACAAACTAACTGCTTCATAATAAAAGTGCATTCTACAAGCCTAAGTTTACAGCCTGCAAGTTTACTGCACACATGCAAGACACGCGAGCAGAAGCTACAAGCACGCGCACACACGCACAAAGACAAGTTGCCATCAAATAAAAAATAAGGAAATCTATAGGCCATACATGCCATAATAAGTAAAGGACTTAACAAAGTTAGTTGTTAGTGTAATGAACGGAATCATGCACGTGGAGTGTATTCTTAGTGAGCAAGGAATTTGTTCTATGTGAGGTTAACATTATCATGCATTTCATATACGCCCACTTTGTGTAATTCAGTCCATTTCTGCTGTTAAACCAATGAGCTATGAGTGGTCCAATGTCCCGCCTCCAGGCCAGTCTTAAGTCCTACCCAAACAGGAAGAAAGTAGGACTCGATATATTGAGTTGTGTATATGTATGAAAATTAGATTGTAGAGAGACAAACACTCAAACGTGTATATTAGTCTCCAAAAGGACAAGTAAAGAAATAAGGTAATGTAAAATGTCTATCTTACAAGCTAACTTGGATCATTGTAAAACCATGTTCATTGTTTTGGTTATTGACTTATTAGGCTTTATGAAAACCATATTTGATTAAATAAATTGCTTGACAAGATGTATTATATGTTTGAATAATGAACCATTTATCTGAACTGATTCAATTTCGGTTATATTAATTTGTTGTTATAAAACACATATATCCTTGTTTTCTATAAATAATCAAACCTTTTTGAGTTAAAATATATTTCTCTCAGTCCCAGTCTCTAGGCAACTATGACGGACTGTGTCTCTGCATGGCTAAATCTATGACTACAATATTTTGAAAGACTGCCTATTCTCGTTTGCTAACGTCATGTCATGTCTAGTCATGTTGCTGGGCTTTTCCAGAACCACTCACTGTCAAGCAATACACATTGAAGCAAAGTTGTTGTAGCCCAGATTGCGTAACCATGGACAGCCAGGAGGTGGGGGCCTTGCTCGACGAGTGTTTGAAGGCAGCCACTGGAGAGCTGGCAACCCCATCCACTCAGGGGGCCAAGCTGGACTACTGCAGATATAGAGGTGAACCAATAGATGGCAATCTTTACCTACATTGTTTGCTAATATTTGAACGTGTGTTTATCCGGAAGTGCACTGTTCTTAGAATTAGAAGGGTTAGAATGGAAAGATAACCAGGTTCAGCAGCAGTTCTGGCTGAGACACCAAATACCAAAAACCATTGTTCTGAAGAACTTGTTGTCAAGGGAAACAAACAAATCCCCACTTGGGGCATGTCCACTCGAATCGTTCGAATTATTTGGCATTAGCTATGTTCACGAATAAACATTATTTTACATACTGTCTTACACACTGTACCTTTGTCAAAGTTATTACCACTACACCTATTACCACAATGCCTATTACCACTACGCCCACACACCCTTCCTGTTATCCCACTACACACAAAGTGTCACCTGTAGATTTAATTATGAGGTGAAGACTACATCCTGGTGTTGTTGGCCATAGACTTGCTGTGTGTGGAGCTCAGCTCGCTCCTCCAGGAGGCTGTGTGTATGAAGTGGCCGTTCGTACCGGAAAAGTGGCAATACAAGCAGTCGATCCACTCCCACGACAAGGCCAACCTAACAGACCTCATCAGTCAGCATCTGGCTGAGTTATTGGTAAGACCCAAGTCAATGTTTAAAGCTAAAACATTAACCAAGGAAAGGTGTGACTATTCTGTATCGACTAAAATAAATGTTACAAATACATCCCCGTATCAACCCCATGTGCTATGCTGCTTTGATTCCTTCTTTCCAGTCGGAGTAAAAGTCTGACAGTCACTCCTCTGATATTGTTCTGCTTCCAGGCCCTTTTGAAGGCGGCCATCTTGGCTCGGGAGCCCCAGTGCGCTGTGGCAGTGATCTTCCTGGTGGACCGTTTCATCTACTGGACGGACGAGTCCAGCCAGCTGCTGAAGATCACCATGCGGCTTCACAGACTCCACCCCAACACCCCTGTGGCCCCACAGCTAGTCATACGACAAGCCAGGGTGTACCTCAACGCTGGTGAGGTCATCAACCCACGACAGACGCTGTGTGGCCTGATCACCGTGGTTGTCATTTAGTGCCAGACAGTGTGTGTGTGTGTGTGTGTGTGTGTGTGTGTGTATGTGTGTGTTTGTTTGTGTGTGTGTGTGTGTGTGTGTAGTCCTTACAGTGATTTCTAAAATAATTTATTCAGCCCATTTTAAATGTACAGTTTGAGGGACTATTGATGTTGCTGTTGTTGTTTCTTGTGGCAGGTAAACTGCAGAAGGCAGAGTTCATCCTGAGCATGCTGATTAACAACAGTGGTGCAACAGGTAGGATGTGAAAAAAGTCTTCAGGGGACATATAAAAACATCCATACTAGCAACATTTTTGAAGGATCCCTGAGATTGAGCAGTGAGTATGGGCTTCTTTCCAACAGGTTGCTGGGTGTACCAGTCGGAGAGTGACAGAGCTCTGGTGCAGGCAGTCAGTGTGCAAGTGCGTGGACTGGTTCTACAGAAGCTAGGTACGGTAAATGAGTGCGTACAAGAGGTAGAGGAAAAAGAAGAAGAAGAGAGAAAGAGTTTATACAATCCTTTTCATTTGAAACTGCATTGTGTTTTCTTTTCAGGTCTGTGGTCAGAGGCTGCAGAGCTGATATGGGCCTCTTTGATAGGCTACTATGCTCTACCTCAACCTGATAAAAAGGTGCAACCAAAAAAACCAGGCCACCAATAACAACATTCTCTCAAGAAATTATACAATTTGACACGCTTAATATATATTAACTGTGTGTGTGTGTGTGTGTGTGTGTGTGTGTGTGTGTGTGTGTGTGTGTGTGTGTGTGTGTGTGTGTGTGTGTGTGTGTGTGATCTGTGTATGCTTGTTTCTCAGGGCATTGGAACATCTCTTGGGATTTTGGCCAACATACTGGTTTCCATGAATGAGGAAGATTTCTCTGCTTTCAAGTCAAATTCATACAGTGATTTGGTAAGTGATATGAGTTTCACTAGGAAATTACTATTTTGTCTGTCATTTTATTTGTCTTTTATTTTATGCTTTTGCTTGCCTTGTGTAAAGCACATTGAGCTGCCTTTGTGTAGTAAATGTGCTATACAAATAAAATTGATTTGATTTATTAGCAGCATTATTGGATTAACTGCATGGCCTCTGGATCTGTGTGTCTCTTTGGGACAGTCTATCCTTGGCAACAGGACCCATCGTCTCCTCGCAGCAGCAGAAGCAGCCAAAATGGCGGTGGTGTACAGTCAGTATGCCTCGCTTTACGTGCTGACCAATGTGGTACGTTGTTATGTCATTAACAGGCTTCGGATAAGGTCGACAAAATGGAGGAAATAATAAGCGTTTACTGTGTTCATTTGTTCTCCTTCCCTCCAGGTGAGCCAGGGAACCTGCCTGCTGTCGTACAGCTTCTCCATGGAGTGTCCCGCCGCTGAAAGACACGTCTTCCTCCTCCAAGCTAAAGAGGCCTTTGAGATCGGCCTACTCACCAAAACGGAGGGGGAGCCTGTGAGCAGCAAGCAGGAGCTCCACACCTTTATCAAGGCAGCTTACTCCCTTGGCGTCACCCACAAATGGCTGGGCACCCCTCTGGATGCTGTGGTACAGGCCACACAGGCCTGTCAGGAGGCCATGGAGAAGTTCTATACCTATTGTCATGCAGAGACTCGTGACAGAGACTCCCTCAGTGCAGACATTATGCACCTGGTAGCCAGGGTCAAAACTCTATTCCGGATCAAACTATTCCCCAACTCAAACGAGGGGTCCTTTATCCCGGATAGCTACAGAAACGTTGAGGAGAGGCCAGCCAGGTTCACTCTGGATAGTTTTTCCCAGGTGATTGGGAGGTTCCGGAAGTATCATGCTTCGGTGTGTGGGGCAACTGAGGCCGACTGTAGTGGGAAGACTGGGGGTCTTTGTATCACAGCCATGGGCACCACGGTGAGAACCCTCCCTACTGACTGCACCACTGAGAACCAGAAGACACAACAGGACACCAAGGACAAGGAGCCAATCAAAGAGAAAAAACCCTGTTCTTCCTTTCAGCCGTCTTTAGTTCAAGGTTGTGACCTTGCTACAACGTTAGGGAGCGCTGAATATCTGTCGGATGTTGGCTTTGACAAAATGGCTTCCAAAGGATCCGACAGTGGCAGTGGCAGCTCACTAGGCTCCTCCTGGCAAAACGTCTCGCCGAGTTGCGCTGGTTCTCCCCACCTTAGCAGCGACGGCCACGCTGGGAACATAGTTGACGTGAAGAAAAACACGTGTCATCCAAGTTGTCTCACGACTGATGTTAGCACGGGTGAGTCACATGCGGCATTAGCATCCATGGATAAAGGCAGGAACCAGGGAATACACGGCCCGATATCTGATTTAAGTGGTCCGGCTGGTCCCAGCCCCACAGACGATGTCACTTCCCCTTCCCACAGGGGAAGTGATGTTGACCGGTTTGAAATGTTAGAGACTGAGGAGGACTGGGTCGGTACGGATGCGCCGGTGGGGCAAGTTGGGCCTACAGGGCCAGGTGGAGTGGCTCACTCACTGTCACAACTGAACGTGACTTCCTCGAACTCCCTCAACGACAGCTTTGGCTCCCAGTCTTCCTGGGAAAAAATCTCCTCGTCTGAGCCTCTCTCCCCTGATCAGCCTCGCCTGCCTGGCCTCTCTCAACCAGCAACAGGCCACGGTTACAAACCGCCAGCTCACTGTGGATCCGGTCATCCAGCCAATCAACCCAAACGCTCCATAACCCCGCCTGGGCCTGGGAGACCAACAGGATTTGTGCCGGAACAATATCTTACGACGGAGACCTCCACGGACAGCTCCTTTGAGATGATAGAGAACAACATGGACCCCTCAGACGCCAGCACGCTTAGCTCAACCAAGCCCATCAGCCTTCGCAAAAAGAACACCTCATGCTATAGCTGTCTGAAGCACAGCCTTGTGAACGGTGTAGTCCCTCAGAGACAGTATGTGCTGACGCAGCAGGACTACAAGGCCCTCTTGGCTGGCGTGTGTCATCAATGTCTCATGGAAAGACTTCAAAGTGACAGGAAGAAATTCAAACTGGAAAAGTATCGAAGCTCCCATAGTACGTACCCTTTACTCTGTTGTTTTACGCTGCCTCAGGTTTGGTTTGTGTTTGACATTTCTTTTATAAAGGAAACACCCCCTCCCTTTTCCACTGCCCTCAGCACCATCAGATAGAGGTCAATAATGACAATAAGATTACATTGTGCACTAAAGGCATCATGGCTACAAAGAAAATTACTATATATATTTTTTAAGATAAGATTACAAATGAATTGTTTACCTTCCGCTCCCTCTACTTAGGGTTAGAGTGAAGGTTAAACAAAACATACTACGTAACAGTCCTTTAGTATTCTCTTTACATTTTGCTACACGGCGATCTGCTCATCCTTAGTCTATGGCCCCCATTTGTATTGACCTTGGCTCCATTGATCTTTGCCCGTTCCAGGTGCGCTCCATGTCAAGTTTTCCAGGGCCACTGGGTTGTGGACGGCCAAGGAGACGTGCGTGTACGTTGGAGAGGAGATGGGCCAGGAGGGCCAACAGAGAGCTGCACTATGGGTACAGTTTCTACACCAGGAGGAAAGGCTTAGCAGGTACACAATGATTTCACCATCTCATTCATACCTGTGCAAGTGCTATATACAAACTCCATGCACATCAATTTGAGTGGAAAAGCTCATGCAACTCAAAATGGATAATCTATAAACAACCTGTCCTTAAATAGAAACCCCTTAGATTTTGTGACTGTCATTTGGCTTAACATTTCAATTTCTGTTTCATAGTTACGTGGGCAAAGATTACCGCAAACCAACAGGGATCCAGTTCCACCTGAGAGATGTGGAGAGGCAGATGACCTCCCAGTACTACGTAACAGAGTTCAACAAGAGGCTTTATGACAAAGAGGTCACTGCCCAAATCTTCTTCATCCCCTCTGAGGTGCTCCTGGTAAGAACAAAACCACCCGGAAACTGGAACAGAGCCAGGGGGACTTTCTGTCTCTGAACCGGCCTAGAGCATGTGGAGGGGGGAGGAGGGCTTTGTTAGTTGTGTAGTAGAAGTTGCTTGAGAATAATACTGCTATAAAATGAAAAGCAACATTTGTGATCCCCCCCCCCCCCCTGTCACAACACATGGCTACTGTAATTAATTTACATAACAACAATTGATAAGATAATCATGAACATATGAATATGTTGTTGTTTTTTTTAAGCGCAGATCATTTTGTTTTATAGCCATATTGAGCTTAACCTCTTTCACAGTCTTCTTCTTCCCTCCATTTCCACTCTGATTTTCAAGCTCCTCCAGGGGGATGAGATCGTAGGCTGTGTAACAGCGGAGCCCTTCATGCTGGGGGACTTTGTGAAGCTCACAAATAACACTGGCAAGAAGGTCCAGGGGCTGCAGGCCACAGAGTATGGCATTGCCTTTGGACACTTCACCTACTTGTACTCCGAATGCACTGAGGTCGTTGTGGATCTACAAGGTGTGTTTGCGGGGGAGAGGGAAAGAGAGAGGATGGGACCTTAGTAAAGAGATGCAACATTTGAGGTTGGTTTTCTTTACTTTATATTTGGTTTCTGCATCTCTAAAAGCTTTGTTCATCATTTCCCAGGGTGGGCCACAGCCAACGAAAAGGGACTAACGTACCTCACAGACCCCCAGATCCACTCGATCCAGACCCCCAAAGGTCCTTCCAACTTTGCTGAGAGAGGGCTCCGCTACTTCCTGGAGGACCAACATGGACCAGAATGCAACACCATTTGTAACCTGCTTAAACTGCCCCCAATGAAAAGACCGAAAGGACTGTAGCACTCTGCTCCACTAATACTACACTACAATATTGTACTACTCACAGTGTGTGAATACATCATCTGTGTTTTTACATTGCACACGCGTGAACAAGAAGAACAATACTATATGAGTCCTATTAGGAAAACAACAAATCGCTGTTTTTTAATATTAGGTGTAGTGGGTTGATTCACGAAATTGAAAAAAGCCAACAAGTGCATGACAAAGATATTTATGTGGAACATTGTGATTTGTGTTGATTATTGGTGTCATAAGCTGCAATTATTATGCCATAAACTATTGCTGTATGTTGATAAGAAATGAATGAATTAAGTATTATTGTATTTTCAAGTGGCAACAATGACGTCACAAATCAGATCTTTTACAAAGTCAATGTTAAGAAAATTTTAAGATAGCATACCATCAATAGAATGTAAACATCAATAGAATGTACACAATCTAAAATGCAACCTACCACACAGTGGAAACATAATAATTGCATCCGAATAATTCATTACATTTAATAGCTATTGATAGAAAGATACACAAGAATTCTCTCGCAATAGTATAATATTATGTGTACCAATAGGAAAGTAGAGACAATAATGACTATTAGAAGGTGAGTTGGACAGGATAAAAGAATATGGTCAGTCACCAGATTCCTACAGGCAAACTAAGTTGTATGGTCAGGTTTAGATAAACAGTGATTTCCTGGACCCGAAGACTCAACTGCATCAGGCCAAAAACTTTAAAGAAATTGGTTTAAAGGTATTACACTTAGTTATCTTTAATTGCAATATTAGAGTATATTTTGTTACCATACTTTCAAAATCTAACACAAGGATTTAATTTAATAGCAGACAATACGTTCTTGAAGTAGGTGCCATGTTTTTTCAAATGATCTGCATCTTATTTTGGAATGATGATACTTGACATTTACATTTTTAACTATGAACCGGTGTTATTGAATACTAAAACAATAAGAAGCGATTTTGTATGTCAATGGAGGGATGTTCCAGAAGGGTGCATACATCCAGCTCGGGATCCCTGTCAATGTTGCAAACCACTGTTTAAGGCGTATCCAGTAAGATTTACTGCGAGAGTACATTAGTGTGTCACTTTCAGTGTGCACACTAATTTAAAAAACGCAAGCCATCTGACATGCTTGCTGCTTACTGAACGTATTGCTGCTCAACCGCTTTGGTCACAGAAGGAACTCCTTGTTTCATGTTATAGCACCTGACATTCATGTGACACTACCACTGAAATGAAATATCAAATAATTAACCTAAACAATAAAGATTGACCATATTTGCTTTGGTGTTTTTCACTAACAGTATGAAGCTTTGAAAGGCACCTCATAAACGTTTAGTTACCGAAGGTGATCGTTAATGATACAACTGACTAGGTGTAAGTTCAGGCGCTATAAGCAGGTGACCATGCCTTATCATATGACAGTGAAGTCATAGGTTTTTCCATTTGACAACAGCATATTCTCCATTCCTTTAAATCCAGTACAGGTTTCCCTGCTTTTGTCTGTTGTACAATAAACTTTGTTCGTTTTTACAAGCTGCTGTACAGAAATCTCGGTTAACATGACGTTTCCCACAATCATTTCTAGAGATTTATTCACACAAAGTCTTCTTTTGAGACCTAAGAGAGAGGAAATAAATAATTCAACCAATTAATCACAAGTACATACAGGTTTCATTGCTGTTCTCAACCTTCTCATCGCACCTAACTCGGCAAATACACAGATTTTTGCCATCTTCAAAAACAAAACATGTCGTTTATTCCCTTCTGTAGGCCAGGTATGTTACACAGAGTTCGCATTCAGTGAAAGTGTTTATCTGGATGTCATAGCATTTGTAGGTCGATGCAATAAAAAAACGAATAGGGCAAAGGTTTTTACTACTCCGGGGCTTCATAGAAAAACAGGAAGAAGCTCTGGATCAGGAGCGTCAGTGGCGTAATGTTTATAAGGAAGTGACAATGCTGTTTTGAATCAGTGGTCTGTTTTTGACTACAGAAAGCATGATACACGTTGTGTTGTTGGCATGCCTGGCACTGGGCTGCTTGGCCCAGGTACCTCATCCTTGCAGTAAGTATCAGAAATGAATGAATGAGGCGGAGATGAAAGGAAGAAAGCCATGTCTCCATTTGGAATTACTGTCCCTAAAGCCTAACACTGGCACTGACTTCATAGCACTAGTTATTTAAAGGTTGTGTGCATGTGTTGTTGCGCTGTTTGGATTAATAGTTTACATTAATACAATTACTTCTATTTATGGCTAAATTATCAGATTAACAACATATGCTGGATAAATGAAAATCAAGGCATTATAATAATATGCTTTCTTCTATTTCAGAATCCCCTCCGCTTATGACTGGGAGCCTTACAATTGTAAGTATTTTTCTTTGATAATATTTCCCTAAAATACTTCTCAAATGATACAAAAGTATGTATTGAATAAAAAATACCTATAGTAATGCTCTTTCTGGTGCTATAGACAAGCCAAGATGAGCAGCTGGTGGCGTACGCAAAGTATTTCTATGACGCATTCGGGCAGCGTGTCCGTCTCTTTGAGATAGGGAACTATGGGAACAAAACTTTTTCTGTTGATGTTCTTCTGCTCTTCAGAGAGGTAATTAAAACCATCACACAGTATTGGTGTACCCTATCATCCCACAGAAGAAACTTCACTTTAAAATAAACTGCATAACTAAAACACCGTTGCAACAAACTGACCTACATTCAAATGTTTTATCTTTTTGTCCGGTATACCAGGGAATCATGTATAAGATTAATGACGAGGATAAGTCATGTACTAAGGAGAAACTGGCGGCAGACTTCCATCCTATGGAAATCCCCAAGGACGCTACTCTCCTCGGCCAAGCTATCGTGGGAAGTTCCTCCGGGCCTGGGCAGGGACTCCTGGTCAACACTTGGCGGGGAGAAATGAAGAGGAAACAAAAGACTGGTAAAAGGAAAATAACACTTATATTTGTGATTTTTGGCTCTTATTTTGTGTCATGTCGACACTGACCTTTCTCTGTCCAAATAAATACATAGGCCTACGTAATAGGCTAGGCTACTTATTACCAAGTATAACAAAAAGTATTATAAAATCGTGACTGTTTTTATTAAATAAATTAAGATAAAATGCAGTGATTCCGTAAACCTGTTCTTTCTATACATTGTTCTGTCCTCCTTAGTTTGCTGTATGCTGGCCCCTCTTTGATTATCTTATTATTGTGTTCCATTGCCAGCCAAATACATGAGCACTGTGACTGAATTTGGATGCATTCCTGTCTCCACTCTGTTCCACACAGAAGAGCATGGATGGATGCTTTCAAGGTTAGTCTGTATATTCATAAATAGGAATAAATAATCCAACTAAATACATCTCAATCCATCTAGTTAAGTGATTTCTGTTTGGAAAAGCGCATAAATGTAATGTATTATTATTATTATCTATGTTGAGTAATTCACCTTAATGTGAACCTGAAGTCCACCAGCTTGTTTGTTGGAAGAAAGCAGTATTGACTGTGTGTACTTATGTTCCCCCTTCTTAATCAATTCCAGTTTCTTTGACAATGTTATTGGTGTGGAGGACCCCCAGACACTGCTTCCTCCTCCTTTCTGTCAAGGCCTCGAATTAGAGGACACCAACGAACCGGATGATTTTTACAGCATTTTTTTCAAGAAACACTAGAAAGTTGTGTTTTTTTAAACCTTTTCAGCTGTATATTTTTAATGCAATGCCTTATTTTAAGAAATATAATTTTCTGTTTTACTTTTAGCCATAAGTTACCTTTAAAATGTGTGCACGGCCATTAAATAGTGCACACTTCATATACTTCACCTATCATTGGAAACCTTCATTGAAAAAAATGTAATGGGGATTTACATGTACTAATAACATACATCATCATGGGAAGACTTCTTCCCAATAAAACAAAGTAAGAGATTATGCATCTGGGTTAACAGTAAAAAAGGCTAACAATACACGAATGAGTCAGATCATTATTTCTTTTATTTTTTTTCAATATGAAATATATAATGTACTTATCCTTGTCCTATGTGAGTAACATACAGAAACACAGAACTAGTCCAACTACAGTGCAGTAGCCCGGGGAATTACTTGATAGCAGTAATAACAAACCCCCCTCAACTCCCCAATCTCCTGCACCCCTACATCCGCCAGCATCACCCCTGATTCCTGGCCCTCCGTCTCCAGCCAGAGCATCCTGGCATCAGGGTCTTCATCAGAGAACTGGAGCAGAGAACCAGATCTTTGCAACACTTTGAGGCACTGCTTCAACATCCGACTAGCCTTGTCCCTACCTTCCTTAGACCTTAACAAGGCATCAGTGGTTCCCTTATCTACTATTAGATCTAGGCTTGTGGAACCATAGTGTCCGTGGAGTTTGGTACAGTCCAGTTCTAAGAACCCCAGTGTTGAGTGAGGGTTCTGGGGTTCTACAGCTTTGGTCCTGGTGTGTTCCTGCATCAATTGCACTGCTATAGGTGAGATGTCCGCACAAGTAACATGGACAGGGAAAGGAGACTGTTGGTATATGCACGGGCCGACTGCTGAGGTGCCGCAGCCCATATCCAAGACTTGTAGTAGAGCAGTGGATTGTGATTTGGAGTGCAGCAAGGGTAAGATTATGTCTCGGACTGCGTCAAATCCAAAGAACCATTCAAAGTTCTTGAAGATATTTGTCCTGTTCTCTGTGTAGAACCGGTCCCATGTGGCTTTCTTGTCCATGTTTTCAATAAGTTCCGCTAAGAACAGAGGGTGAAAGTAACACGATCACATATTTACTAGGCTTATAGTTTTAGACCAAGTTCAGCGTCACAAATTATAGCAGGTAACTTAGGCCTATATGTTATTGAGTTGAGGTAGCAAAGCCCCGTAAAATACATAACGGCACACTTTTACTTCCTTAAACTCATTCCATAGAAAATATCTATGATGATGAACATAAATTAACGTTGTGAATTGATACTCGTAGAAGAAGCATCCGGACTAGATCTGGAACGAGTGGCAAGCAAACTGAGTTACAGACGTAGCCTGCAACATTGAGAACTATGAAGTGTTGGCTAACGTTAACCAACCTATCTTGAAAGCCATGCATGAATTAGTAGCGGTAACATTTCTTAATGCATTTATCGATCACTGTGATATAACTTAGAGTATACCACATACTTGTAAGGGAAGAATGATACCTCGTAGACGTTGCCGATATGATCTTTCCAAACCATCTGCTTGACATTGTAACTCTACTAAATAACACCGCCATTCTTACTCCCTCTTGCCTTGACAAATGTAATGCGCCATCTGCAGGTCATACGTGAGTCTGCGATTACGTGTCTTGACACTGCCCATGCGTCAATGTAAAACTGTAAACAAAAACATCGTGTAGGCCTACATTACATTACAATGTAGTATATGCCGTTCTAATGCAGATACAAATGAAACAACTTACTGTATTCATTTGGTGATTACTAGTGTATAATATAATTATAATGAATTTTGACAGTATAGTCATTGCAGTAGGTTATCTAAATAAACACCAATATATTAAGAGGAAAATCCCTTTAATAAAACTCAATGAAACGCAGTGTAACAAAGGAAAATAATCCGACAAAAAGCAAATAGATAACATTTACAACCACAAAAGAAAAAAATCTGTACAACTCTAAATGCCTGATGTCACTGCTATTTTTCAAAGATTTTTATTTTAAATCCTTTTTCTGTGATAAAAGGGAAAATTTGGAGTGAGGGTGGGGGGAAAGGGTCTGTATAATGTGATTTTAGCTGTCCCCCCCTCCCCCTGCCCCAGATACAATAGTGTAATCTTCGTACACATACAGTACAAATGCATCAAAGTGGCGTTGATGGTATTTTTCCCGCCTTGACACAATGTGAAGAAGGATAAGGATGAGATGGAGAACACACTGGGCTGTTATTTGTACAATATGTCGTAATGGCCAGGTCTGTAGAGGAGGAAGACACGAGGCTCACTGCCTTCGGGGAAGACGTGGTGGTTGACTGTTCCCCCCTCTCCTCTGTCCATGTACTCCACCAGAATGGACACGTTTAGGGCCTGGGCTAAGGCGATGATGTGGATGTGGTCACTTTCTTTTGACATTGGCTCCACTTCCTGGGGCACACAAACAGAACATGTTCTTCACAGTGACACACTAGATGGCGTGAATATAGTACTATCTGTTTAAATAGAACTGACCTGTGTTTTTTTATAGTGTTACTGCAACTCTACTAGATGTAGATACTATGTGCTAAACTTACATTTTTATTCACCAATTAGGTCCATCTGCTTGTAGCTGCTTAGCACAAATAGTGTACCAGACTAGGCCAAATAGCCAATTGACACCCACCTGCTGACAGAATTCCTTAACAGAGCGACCTCCCTCTATGAAGTGCTGGAAGAAGGCGTGCTCCCTCTGTAGGTAT
>CM030188.1:10461909-10509409 GCA_017639675.1 Aplochiton taeniatus | reverse complement strand
TCTGAGTGGAGCTCTACTGTATGGGTTTGATTATGCGTAAACAGTGTAATCAATGTAGGCCTGCGTTTGTGGTTTACAGTATAAGTTCCGCCTTATAGTAGTGTAAGGAATAGGACAAAGAAAGCACCCAGTTGAATGGCCAGTGCCATCCCAAAGTTTAGGAAAATAAACAACAACAACATTGGTCCTTTTAAAATTGGGCTATAGTGCCTCGTAAGCCAAAAGCCCTGGAATGAAAGAGGAGGAGAAATCCTCATGTGTTCCCCAACAACACATAAGAAGTGTTTATCTATCTCCATGAATATGGTTAATTACGTGCAATGCGCTACATTTAGAATAAGGACTGGTGAACTGTTGCCTGCTGAGCTCAGAACCTGGCCGCCTGGCACCTGGACACTAAAGTGTCGAGCCCTGGCCCCGCATGCAGACAGAGAGTGATTTGCAGACTGACCCCGAGGGAGGACAGACTGGTCCGTAGGGTCCCCTCCACTCTCAGAGGAATGTTCTCCTCCATCTGGCAGCGAGAGGAAAAGGAAAGAGGGAGGGCTTCATTAGCTCGGGAATGAAACGTTAAAAAGACAACGTTTGCCGGGCGACAAAGCTTGTCTTACTCTGCGTTCTAAAGGTTCTGATGGTTTTGCTAAAAACTGGTCATGGCTTGACAAGATCACGCTCAACATAGTGACGAATACTCAGCCAGCGTCCCATAAAGGTCAACAGGGTTGGAATGACACCAGCCAGTCCTACTCTATTTATCCTAGGCTCTGTGTATGCATAGTGGAATCTATCAATGTACCAGTCCTCTGGCTTCTGTGCTGACTGAGTTGATTCTTCTGAAGGAGGCTTGCCTGGAGAGAGTGCTTATTTCCTCCCTGTGAGACAGAAAAGACAATGGGACCAAATTAAAGATGACAATCGCAGGAAAACACTCCACGCCGCGTCCGCCCTGGGACCAGCAAGCAATCCGGATCGACTGGAAAATTGTTCTGATCAGGGCGCGGAGGGAATATGTACTTTTTGACGGTGAGCTCCCGCTTCAGATTCTTCGCCTTGCGTTTGTGGTGACTGGTGACCGTGAGTACAATGATGAGCATGAGGAGGAGCAGGCCCACGGCCACGGTACCTAGAACGACCATCAGCAGGTTGTCCTCCATCCATGTCCTTGTCAGAGGTCCCTCTAAAAAGTGGGGAAACAAAGATCTGGACATGAGTAACTATAACGTAAACCACATTTTGCCCCGAAAATAATAGAATTGTGCATGGCTACGTGTTTCAATGAAATCAATTAAATAAGCAGTGGCTTGGATCTAACAGTTACCACAATCCCATAAGGTTATTAATGTTGTTGTTTTTTTGTGCGGACGTCCAAAAGTAATGAGAAAATACATATTTAGGAAAGCAAGCGGTAAAGGCCATATCAATAGTGTAGTCCAAAAAATGTTCAGATTCTACGGTATGTTACAGTAGCTACCTGTCACTGTAACCTCTGTCTCTCCTGTCCCCTCCCCGACATCATTCTTGGCCACACATTGATAGACGCCAGCGTCAGTCAAGGTAATGGCTTCTCTAAACATCAGTGTTCCATTAGGGTGAGAGATCACTCCTTTAGGCAACGCCTGGTCCTTTCTGCAAACGGCACAAACAAATAACATGTATTATTAGAGTAAGGTGCAGGGTGTGGGTGAAGGGTTGGCAGCAGGTTTGGTGCTTTCTATACAAAAGGGACTTCAAGTTTGGTGCTCTCTATATAAAAGGTATTCCCTGACTACTACCAATACACGAGCACTTTTTGGTGACACCAAACCAGACCCCACAGTCAAATTCTGCCATCTCCACACACGCATCAACAGCCCTGAGCTGTAGCCTGGTTATAGATCTTCGAATAGACCCCTATGTGCTCTTATCATCCAGCAGATAGGGGAACCAGACCACATTTTTTTTACAGAGGCTAGAACAAACTATAAGAACAAAAGAAATGACAACATTCTTTAAAAGATTAGAGGGCAGCCACGGCCATCTTTAGCCAGTCTTATCCAATCCAGTCAAAGAGCTACTGAACTGCACTGTCTAGGGCACTTGATGTATCCCCTTTATCTTCCGCACAGCAAGATAATGTCATAAACAAATCCATAGCATCTCGGCTCCATTCCTTCAGAGACCGGCTCAGTTACCCCCCGCACACCCTCTCCTCCCTTTCTAATATTTCATCACCTTTTCTTAGGCCCACCATCCTTTTCTTCTACCCCTCAGTCCCACCCCGTTCACTCCCTCCCTCCCTCCCTCCCTCCCTCCCTCGTGTGAAACTGTCTCCCAAGTCTGCTCTTTGCACAAGCCGCAACACGACACCTCTGACAACCACTTCATCAGCTTTGCATTGACACAGCCAACAGGTTTGCCAACAGGTTTGCCTGAGGTTTGCAGTTGCAGCTGTGTGTGTATTTGCGTGCGTGTAGGTGTGGGTATGAGCGTGTGTGTTCTAGATTGTGTGTGTGTGTGTGGGGGGGGGGGGGGGGGGGGGGGGGGGGGGGGGGGGGGGGGGGGGGGGGGGGAGGGGGGGGAAGGAGGAAGTGTATGAGTAAGTAAGGAAAGATTGGGTGTAACAAGAGATCTGAATGTGACAATACACGGGCGAGATAGACAGGATTTGAGAAAACTGTGTGTGTGTGTGTGTGTGTGTGTGTGTGTGTGTGTGTGTGTGTGTGTGCGTGTCTGTGTGTGTAAGTGTGTGCGCGCGTGATTGCTCACTCTCAACCCATCCTTTCTCAAGGTGTGTTACAGTGACTTATTTCTTATTTCTGTTATGGCAAACATCACAGGCCTCATGATCCGGCAATTCTAACAGAGACACCTCATAGACCACGTCACGAAAAGCATCTTCCCTCACTAAACGTCAGCAGCACTAACACTACACGGCTCGAGTGTCAAAAAAAGAAAGAAAAGGAAACGTTTTACGGCTAAGCTAACCGTCACCGGGGCACATCGACGAGTAAATCATGTTTCTGCAGAGTTGTTTTCCATGGCTGATTGGTCGACCGAGCCTTTCTGCCCCACCCCGAGAATGAATGAGTTCAACAACCACGGTGTCTTCTGGTTGACACTAAAGTGACTCAAGCAGAAACCCACAGGAATCATAATGAACTCCTCCTCCTGGATTAGTTCTGGGTAAGAATCTAAATGATACCAACGTAGGATTGAGGCAGGATTAAAGTTTCCTTAAAGCTTTGCAGCTTCAGGACGGCACGCACATTTGTTTGTTTACATGTGGATCTGCCCAATTAATGGGGACTGCTATGTCAACCCAACACACTGGGGGTATGTTTCCTGCTGTGAGGAACATGTGTGCTCATAGTACCGCAAGGTACATGCGGTTTAAATAAACCTCAAATTTGAAATCTGGCTGATTTAATATACCTATTTTTGTCAATTCGGGGCATAGGGCATTGAAGTGGAAGATTCTACTTCGAAAATGACTAATGCAGTCCATGTTATTAATGGAACAAAAATAGTGTGGCCTTTGAAATTTACAGACAGTCTCAGATAGATTCAGACAGTTAGTCAGCCTATCCTCCAGACAGGCTGACTAAGGAGCAAGACAGAGGAGCAAGCTCGTACCTGGTCCAGGTGAATGTCTGTGGTTTGGGGTTTCCTCTGCTCACACACCTCAGGGCTGCCGACTCCAGTCCCACGTACCAGTTCTGGTCAGAACGTGTCACCTCGGTATCTGGAGGATCTGGGGGAACACATCACTCTATCTTGTTTGATTCATAAGGTCTGATTGTCGATGTGAAAGAGCATGTGTGTATTTAGGGTGACCGGGAGGAAATCGGATATGGACAAGTCATGTTGTTTTTATCACACCTGTTTACCGTTTCATGTTTTTACATTTTTTTTCTTCTAACCAATCCTTTATGTTTGTTGCCCAACCACAACATCTGTAAGTATCTGTCAAATGAAGGCTGCCTAGAGGACTCCAGGCCCTGGTATGAGCCCCATTGTACTTACAGTGCACCACCAGCGTGTTGGACAGTCTACGGGGGCTCTGCAGAGTAGGGTGCCACACCAGGCAGTCCAGCCTCTTCCCATTCATGTTCCTCAGGGGGTGCAGGGAGAAGTAGGAGGAGACCGAGTCACTGCCCAGGGTGCGGTTTCCCGTAACTCCCGGCAGCTCGGTGTCCCAGGAGAGGAGGGGTGGCGGGCGGGCGACAGATCGGCAGGAGGCGGCTCTCTGGAACGGCTGTCCCTCGACCAGAACGATTGGATCCAAGGTGGAGATGGGTTTGGCTGCAGAGGTCAGGGGTCGGGTGGAGGAACAGAGTGAGAATTGGACGCGGCTCTCGAGGGCAGCAAGCCGTTCCCAGTGCGAAACAAGGGGCTTTCTCATGAACAAAGTAAGACATCACCGCCGCTGGTTTCAAAGTCAAAAGACACATGGGGTTATATGAGGAAGTGAGAAAGGGGAGGGACTTACTCCACACGGTTAGTGCCATCTGCCTCTCGAAGATGCCCCCGGGGTAGGTGATGATATGGCAGATGTAGCTTCCCTCATCAGCCAGCTCCGTGCTCAGGATAACCATGGAGGAGTCCACCGTGGGCTGGCTGCTTTTGAACCGCACACGGCCAGACCAGGTTCCAGAAGCTAGGATAGAGATACAGTGAGATGGAGCACAAGAAATAAAGAGAGAGAGAGAGAGAGAGAGAGAGAGAGAGAGAGAGAGAGAGAGAGAGAAATAATTAATTAATACATTTAAAAAAAAAAAAAACAGTGTTTGATTAGTTGCTTTCCGTACTCATAACCTTGCTGGACCAATCGTTTGATTTGACCATGCATTCCCTATGAGCCGGCTCTCAGTAACTCTACCGGGACCGTAGGGGAACGACACCTCGGGCAGCCTGTACCTGTCTGCCCATCCGTGTGGTGCACTGTGGTGATGGGATCCTTGGTGCCGTCGGCCATCACCTTGTACCAGTTGACCTGCACCACCACCTCCCCCAGGCCAGGGTCCACCTGGTAGCGGCAGGGCAGCGTGCTCTCCTCCTCCGCCAGGGAGTTCTGCGAGTGGGGCAGAGGGGGCTCCACAAAGTCCCCCTGCACCACAGGAACTGGAACAGTCAATGGGAAAGACGGATGAAATTAAATTCATAGAAAATAACAAGCGCGAGTTTCGTGGTCTTGTCGAACCGTAAGAATTAGATGCCACGTTAGCCAACTCATCCCCCACCTATGCATAGCCAAATTGATAATAAGAATTAGATGCCACGTTAGACCAACTCATCCCCCACCTATGCATAGCCAAATTGATAATAAGAATTAGATGCCACGTTAGCCAACTCATCCCCCACCTATGCATAGCCAAATTGGATTAGCAGCACGGCACTACGATTGCGCCCCTTTCCTTTTACTTGGGGATAGATGACGGGAAGTATGGGAGGGCAGCCTGATTTGAAATGGAGTGAGAAAAGCGAGAGCGAAACAAAATATCTGTCTCTTTGTTCCTACCTCAGTAACAGCTTCATTACCCACTTCCTGTACTAATGTACCACTTCCAGTTAGAACATGGTACACTTCACGTGGAATATTACCTTGTGACGATCAAAATGATTGTTGTATATTTTTAAAGTTAGGCACGGGGGAACAAAGAGGACAGGGCGGAGAGAAAGTGAGTTGGTGACAGAACTACTACTCTACAGAACTAGAGGATGGCCAGGAAAGATATGTGGCTTGACTTGTTGCTCCAGATCACTCCTCAAAGAAAAGCACACTACAAAACGTTGGCTGAGTGTCTGAGTAAGGAATAACACTTATGAACACGGTCATACGATACGAACATACACGCAAGCAATTAAAAGACGTTCAGGTTGCACATGGACAACTGGACACACGCACAGTGTGCTAACGGATTGCTTTGTTTGCAATAATGTCCTCCAACCAAGTGGCGATTTCTCCTATGATAATTCGCCACCCCCCCCCCCCCCCCCCCCCCCCCCCCCCCCCCCCCCCCCCCCCCCCCCCCCAAATGGTGGTACTTCAAAACTAAAGCTGATTTGAAATGAAGAAAATACACACAGAAATAAAACACAGGATGTAGGCAAGGTAGAATGTGAATTATGCTGTCACGGTACCATCAGCCCCAGTTAGTGTACTTCGCCAAGCTCATATGTGTGTTTTTAAAACAAGTGTGTTTAAACTAGTGACTGTATGTGGAAAAGCCAGTATGGAGCCCTGAGGTTTTAAATGGTCCCACTTGTTGACTGTATGTGTGAGGACGGCCAGGGCTTTGTAAAATATCCTTTCCCATCTGTATTGTGCAACTGAAAGACAAAGCTATCGGAAAAGCACTTGGTATACAACTTGGCTCAGAGCTGGGATCATAATCCATGTTTTCTTGTCCAGACAGTCCAATTGTAAGCGTACACTCGTACACTTTTTTGGGAGGGTGCTACTGTATAAAAAAAAAAAATCCCCAAGATGTGCCATATCCCAGATAAATGCAGTTGGAATGTGATGCTTCTAGAGGTGAACTTGGGCACACATTTACCTCCACCTCCGAGAGAATCACCACAGGGACATCCTTGGTACTAATGGACAGATACAACTGCCTGATTTAAGTTTCCACATAGGATATTTGAGAGTGTCAGTCGTGGGGTTCCCAGAGGAAAATTGAAATCTGAAACCTAGCTTGACAAGCACCCTGTATTTCGCTTTCTCCTCTCTCTCTCTTTCTCACACTCACACACCTCACAGAAGGAGGGAGGGTCAAGAGTCAGTCACACACTGAATCACAGACAGGCGGGAGGAAAATTGATCAACAGGACAACAGCAACTTGTTTTTCCAGAAATATCAAACAGGTTGGCAAAGACTTACCCAATAATTTGGCCATTGATCAACACACAAAATGACAGATATAATATAATAAAACAGATATATAGATATATGGGTGAGAAAAAAAATATATGACCAAAATATGAATTCTAAACATTAATAACTTGTGTTAACCCATTGTAACATAAGGCTACATTACCATGCTTCAGACAAATGCAATTCCTAAAATGTCCTTACTTACTGAAAAAAGATGTGATCCACACACAGAATGTCAGTCCACGCATAAGCGATGTCATTCTCTCCCTGGTCAAATAACCAGACTCAGAAGTTGAAGTACCGTCAGCAGGTGTAGTCTACTGTAGAATATTCCAACACTGTCGAAACATTGGCTATAGGTGATCCAGTAAAAGACAAAAATACCTTAGTTGAATGCGAGTGTGAGGTCCACTACAAAAATAACATTATAAGACCTGTCTAGATGAAATGACCGAAAAAAAGTGTAATCTCAACCCCGGCTAATGCTGGTTGTAATTAAATAACAGTCCCACCGAAACGCTTTCTTTCCGTTAACCAACATTTGGGTCAAAATATTCTTAAATTGTGTGTCTATACCAACATTTCTCTGTCAAGAAAACACCATATTCCTGCTCGGTTAAGTGGTAGGTACAGCTACCTGTTTCCAGTGTACACCTGTCGCAACTTCTCTCTTCCCCCTCTCTCTCGATTGCACGCTGGCGCGCACACACTAAAGTCACTTTACCAGTTTGTTTAAAGGCAACATGACAGTTATTTTCTCGCCTTTACATGCTCAAACTCATCAAAAGGCCAATGGGAAGATGAAATCACCACAGAGCGACGACATCATTAAATACTTGAGCAATTATGTGTGGAATACGTAAGCATTTTTTGGGGATATTTATTTTTAATTATTTCTAAACTAAGTGCCACATAGGAAACGCATGATCAACTGAAACAAACATTTATTTTAAAGATCATGAGTGAATGAACCTGTGCAACTGTAAAGAGGAAGAAAACATTACAAAACAAACCTTTTTTTTTTGCATAACTGAAAACCTGCAAGTGCGTTAGTCAGGTAGCAATGTTTCCCCAAAGGGTTAAAGAAGGATTGAAACCTGTACAGCCCTTTTTTACACCCCAAAATAAAGCAGCTAGCCTAGAGCCTGAGGCACTCTCAGTTGGGATGACTGAGAGAGACTGAGACAGGGTGTGAGAAAGAAAGAGACCGTCAATGTGAGAGGGTGTAATAATGCAGTCACTTACAGTTTTTCACAATTGCTAAAACGCTAAACCCATTCTCGGAACCAAATGATCAGTGGCCTAAACGTAAACACATTTGTGGAATCAATCACTCTTTTGGCAAAACTCTACACACATACTCACTCCCTAAAACACATTTGGCACTGCGATGCACTTGTGTTGCAAAATGATTTACACATGCAGCAAAAGTTAAACACAACTGCAACACAATTGCCATCGTTTACACACAACTCAAAATTGTTCACACTTGTTTCTAATGATGTGATCAAACCAATTGTGCAGAATACAGTATAAGCCAGTTCAGAGTGCACAGGTGGCACATGTGGGGTGAATGTTGATACCAATGTGAGAGGTGGTGGACGAGGAGGAAGAGTGCACGTGAGAGGTGGTGGATGAAGAGGAAGAGTGCTATAGGACGATGAAGAGCAGTAAATAGAAACAGTAATTTCAGATGAAATTCAGTTAACTGTCATAGGCCATGTTCTTGTTACATAATGGGATGACAATGAGAGAAGCAGGACAAAGAGTCCAACCCAATTTGGGCAGATTATCTGGAGTGCATCAGGAGTGCACACAAATGCACTAGTGCAGGAGTTTGTCTTTCTCCATCATTTACTCAACTACTTATTTATTTATTTGCTGTGTACTGTAATGTCCTTTTTATGTATAAAGTTTTCTTTGTTCTTTGGGCTTATGGTACTATATTTTTCATGCAGGTGCTGAATATACAGACATTCAATACAGTATTGCGTGCAGTGCTTTCAGTATACAATATATTCACTGTACTAAGTTGTGATTACTATACTTTTGTCTTTTCAAAATGCGCTTACTATACAAACTTTTTTTTCTTTGTAACTACATGCACTGGACGCTGTGTTGTCATTTTTTTTGATGTAGTGTCTAATGAATCCTCTGTAGTTTTGTATATACTGACTGGCTGTGTGAATGACCTGGAAGCATTGTTTGGTTTGGAGTGTATGGTTTTATGAGTGTAGTTTGAAGATTGGGTTTTGCGTTTGAAGTGTTATTATTATTATTATTATTTTCTTTGGGAAAATGCGGGAATTTCAAGAAATGTATCTAAGCAATTGTGAAACACAATAAAACTGTTGAGAAGACGGTCCACCATTGCCATCCTGTGGTATATACTTCGAAATGCATGGTTTCATAGTAGTTGTGTTTGCTCACTGAGCCCGAAGCACACGGGCACAGACAGATACACAGCAGAGACAGACTTCAACTTCAACACCCCCACCCCCCACCCCCACACACACACCCACACACAGACATCTCATTTGAAAGGTGGCCATGAAGAGGAAATGAGTCGGACAGCGTGTGGTCGGGGGTTAAGGCCAGTTGCCATAGCATCAGGGAACGGAAATTAACCTCAGAGAAAGCAGAAACACTTCTAAAGAGCGTGAAAGACAATAAAAAAGAGGTATCACCAAGAGCCTCCTGAACTCACTCTTTATCAAAAAGCTTTTCAAATGGTTGGATACATAAGAAATACAGAACACAACAGTACAGAAATGTCCATGAAACAAATACGTTATACTCTACAACAGAAAAGAGCATTAACACCAGATAAAACCTCTAACTTCCTTTAGTTAGTTATCCCCTCCCCCTTACTTTCTCGACACTTATTTCAGCTGACAAGCAACAAAGATAGACATGAGCTCCATCGGAAATGCTAAGTTTTAAAATAATACTCTCTCTTGAAAACACTGCGACACAAAGTATCGTTTAAAAGGAAAGTACACAGGGACTGACAAAGTGGGGAGGAATATATGAGTCAAATGAAACATCCTCAACTTTCTAGTAGTTTGAAGTTCCTCATTCTCATCTGAGTTACTTCGTTCCTTTTTTCTGTCCAATGGTCTCGTAAGTGTCTTGAGCATGAGGCGTCAATCCCTGTAAGAGAGGGGGAAGGAGTGATGAAAAAAAAAAAAGTTGGTGTGCGGTAAATCTTCATGACCAAAGACAACAATAGTCTTCTTCCTTCTGCTTGTCAAAATAGGGAACTTACCGTGTAGATGCCCTCTTCTGCCTTCTGTGAAGACATGATAAAGAACACTGTTAGATACTGTACATAGCAAATATATCTTTGTGACTTTTTATCTTATTTGGTCCTAAAACGTAAATATGCCAAAAGATGAGATTAAAACGTTTACATATGCTCTGTGACACTGGCCGTGGAGATGCCGTTTTAAGTGTCTGTGCGTTGTGTGTATAAACTTCCCGGGGTATTCGGACTAGGCCCCCTTCAGGGAATGAACGACACCAGGGTCAAATACGCACGGCATTACCCAATTGTTTAAGTATAAAGGATCTAAATCGCTTGGCAAAGCTTAGGTATTGGAACATGTGGGATAAACTACAGAAAGTTAAGAGGCAAACCATCATTAAATGTTAGGTTGACTGGAAAGCCCCAAACCCTAGACCACTGGGTCACATATCAGCTCTGTATGTATGTATATATATATGTGTGTGTGTGTGTGTGTGCGTGTGCGTGTGCGTGTGCGAGAGAGAGAGAGAGAGAGAGAGAGAGAGAGAGAGAGAGAGAGAGAGAGAGAGAGAGAGAGAGAGAGAGAGAGAGGGAGAGGGAGAGGGAGAGGGAGAGGGAGAGGGAGAGATAGAGAGGGAGAGGGAGAGGGAGAAGGAGAAGGGAGAGAGAGCAATCCATGGTTGATTGATTTTATTTACCGCTGTTGGTGGGGCTGATCCAGTCTGTGGAGACAACTGTAGGGAGTGGGAACACTGTAAGGTGAGAAGGTTATTGATAAAAACAACCTCAACATCAAGGTTTTCAAAACTGTCTGCTGTAAGCTACATGCAGCTATCCCACTCATGGATCAGACTAATGCAACCAAAGACCAAAAGGAATTTTCCAAACCATTTTCCAAAATAATTACAAAGAAATGTTATGAATTTAAAGGACAGAAAACAGAATACACGTCTTGGTAAGGCCGCACAGCACTATATATATACAGTATATGTGTGTGTGTGTGTATATATATAGTGACACTATATGTACTCAATGTGACTCCTATTTATGCGGTCTGATAGACAGCTCTATCTAAAGTTTCTCACTGCGCTGCATACATAGAGACATGGACATATTTTTTGGTACCCTCCCATGAAAAAAGAAGAACACGCTATTCTATGAAACTGACAAAAGTATCATTGTTTATTCCCTATTTAATAGAAATCAGACTTTGCTTTTTTGTATTTTGTATTCAACAGATTATTTATAATAATACAACTTAAAATGGCCTGGACAAAAATGATGGGAACCTAATATTATTTTGCTGCACAACCTTTAGAGGCATTTTCTACGTGTCCTGTGGCTCTCTCTGCAACAGGTGGTTTGGCCCACTCTTTCTGAGCAACCTGCCCCAGCTGTCTCAGGTTTGAAGGGTGCCTTCTCCAGACTGCATGTTTCAGCTCTTTCCATTGCTGTTGCATAGGATTTTGATCAGGGCTCATAGAAGGCCACTTCAGAACAGTTCAACGTTTTCCTCTTATCCATTCTTGGGTGCGTTTAGCTGTGTGTTTTTGGGTCCTTATCCTGCCGGAGAACCCCTGCCCTGCGACTGAGACAGAGCACTCTTCATACTGGGTAGTACGTTTCGTTCCAGAATGCCTTGACATTTCATTGTGGCCTGCACAAGTTCAAGGCACTCCGTGCCAGATGCAGCAAACCAGACCCAAAAACATAAGCGAGCCTCCTCCATGTTTCATGGTAAGGCATGGTCTCCATGTCTTTGAAAGCTTCCTTCCTCCCTCTGTAAACATAGACGGATGAGACTTGCCAAAAAAGCTCCAGTTTTGACTCATCTGTCCAAGGGGCCTTCTCCCAGAAGCATTACGCACTACCAATATGCTCCCAGGCAAATTCCAGTCTGGCTTTTTGATGTTTTTCGTTCAAAAGGGGAGTCCTCCTGGGTCTTATTCCAAAAGCGACGGATAGTGCGACCATACACTGATGTACCTTGACCTTGGAGTTCAGCGTGTATCTCTTTGGAAGTTTTCCTTGGCAATCTTCTATGATTTACACTACACGTCTGTTCAATCTTGATTCTTGATGACAAAATCGGATGGAAACCACCCATAGGCATGTCATAGCCAAAATGTTTAAGAGTATAGCTATAATGAACAGGTTCAAACATTTACTAGATCACAAGTCACTATCTCTCTTGTACTGTTCTTTAGTCTTACCTTACACAAATTACTGTGTGGAGGTTTGGGGAAACACTTACAAAACCAACACAATGTCTATTTTTACTCTGCAGAAAAAAGCTTTAAGAATTATGTACCACATCGATTATGGGGAATCAACACATAGATTATTTATGAATGCCCGAAAACTAAAGTTCTTTGACTGGGTAGACTTTAAAATGGTGCAGATTTCTTTTACAAAGCCATTAATCCATTACTTCCTGCAAATACACAGGGGTTGCTTACTCGCCGTCAGAATAATTACGAGTCTAGACAAGTTTTTCTTTTCGAGGAGCAATTTGCAAGAACTAATTTAAAATGCAAGAACTAATTCAAAATGCATGTGTGTTTCTGTGTATGGAACCAAACTATGGAATAAGCTAGATACATTCATCCAATAATGTAATAACATTACAAGTTTAAAAGAATGTTTAAAAACAAGGTTTTTCAATTATATGACTGTAATTACAAATAAGTTGAATGTAGGTATTATTTATTACATTTAATAACAATCATTTGTTTTGGTTGATTAATTTAAGTAGATTTTGAGAAGAGGTTGGCACTATAAGTCGTAACTTCAGCCTCCCCCTTTTTGGTTCTTGTCTGCCAAATCGTTTATTTATTTTTTCTTTTTTATCAAGCACTGTTTGTATTCTATACAATTACCGAAAAAAAATATATACAACTACATTAATCTAGGTTGATTTTCTTCTTGCATCCAGGGAGGTTGGCTACAGTCCCATGGATCTTGAACTTCTTAAGAACATATGCAACTGTGGTCACAGGTACATCAAGCTGCTTGGAGATGGTCTTATGCCTTTTACCTCTAACATGCTTGTACAATAATTTTCTTTCTGATCTCCTCAGACAGCTCTCTCCTTTGCTTTCTCTGGTCCATGTTTAGTGTGGTGCACAAGATGATACCAAGCAGCAGAGTGACAACATATCTCCTTTTAAAGTGGCTGAATGACTGATTATTAGATCGAAGATATGTGTGATACTAATTTAGGAAAACAGTTAGTTTGAAATATCCCCAACATCCAATTATTCATAATCTTTTCTAAGAGGTACCATCAAATCAGCTCAGACAATTTTGGAATATCTTTGTAGAATAAACAATAATGTATCTCTTTTCCTTCTTTTTTTTTGCCTTATTCTATGACATAACAAAGGTGTGCAGGTATACATGAGAACATGAGAACTCATTTCCTCACTTTTAAGGAGTAATTGAGCCTTTTTTCAATGAGCTGTAAGGGTACCAACAAATGTGTCCTCGTTGGTATTTATTAATTTATTATGGGTGACCCCAGTGGACCCTCTAGCCATTTACACATTTTCAGAAGAGACGGAGAGGGTCTGAATCTCAGTCTACCTTAAGTCTGCAGTACAGGATTGTGAGAACAAGGCCGTACAGGAATAGAATGCTGTCCAGAATGTAGCAGACCACAGGCTCACCATAGGCCTCTGTGAGGAGAACATGAATTTAAAAATATTGTTAATATGCAACAGTTTATTTAAATTCTTCATTTATAACAATATAGAACTTTGCTAAGGATTAGTTTTAGATATCTTTACTGCACATGTTTTTTTCCTACTATATTTATCTTATTTAAAGTCTATAATTATATAATTATTTCTTAAGCTGTTACATTGACTGCTTCAATTTGAAATCATTGCAATGACTAGATGATTAAGAAATGATTATACATAAATATCCATTTGTGCCACTAAATAGCAGTTTTAATAACCAATAACGTTAATGATTAATACAAATCGTATGTTCACAGAAAATACTAAGAATATATGGTAAGAAGATGAGATGATTTCTAAACAACTGTACACCACTTTGACAATACTTTGAAATATTTACTCCAAAACATCCTTTGAAAGGCAAGCTACATGTATAGGTTATGTATAGGTAGGTATCTGTTCACTGGTATGGTAGAAAAACACAAAATGGATAACCTGGTTATTAAAGGATTAGACCCACATCTCTTCTGTCTTATCAGGGATATGAAACAGAACTTTTGCAAAGTATAAAATAAAATGTCCTCCTGACGTATATTAATTACATAGTAAATCCACCTTCTATGCTAAACGATGAAAAGGGAAACACCTGAGACATAGGAGATAAAGGCACATATAAATGACTTTATGACTAAAAGCACTTATCAACAGGAATTACCAAAGCTACAGTGTTACAATAAAGTAAAGTGTTTCTACAGTGTTACAGTAAAGTAAAGTGGTCCTACAGTGTTACAGTAAAGTGATGCTACAGTGTTACAGTAAAGTGTTACTACAGTGTTAAAGTGAAGTATAATGTTATTACAGTGTTACAGTAAAGTAAAGTGTTACTACAGTGTGTGACCAACGTGAGGTTCATCTATCGTTGTAGGCTATGTCATCTCATATGATTTCCTTCTATCTGTGAACAATGTCACATGAGCAAAAACACTAGAACAGAAACACTAATACTACACCCAGATACATGACAACGTGGTTGGGACAAATGTATGTGCTATTTGTTCCTCCACATTGTTCCTCCACACCCAAAATGCACATGCTTTCTAATTTGCAAAGCAAAATATATGGCGTTAAACAAAAAGGAACATAATGTAATATGACTGATAATCTGTGGATAAAAAGATTGTTTGGTTTCCATAATCTTTATCGATTAAGAAAAATCGAAGAAAATCAAGGTCTTGGATAAATAGCATGAAATATTTTCCTAAATAATATCTATCGTATATAAGGGCCAAAGTTGGCCATTTTAAGGAAGACAAGCCCTTTCTCTTGAATAGGCAGTCGAACGTATTTTGAGGTATTTTCTTCTGAAGTTCAAAATGGCTGGGGAGAATAAGTGCACTCAAAACCAAAAACCTTTGCCAATACATGTCACATTTAAATCTATGAAAGACCTGTCAGACAACAGATCTGTTTGTGGGGATCCCCATGTTATAGTTTCTCATAAGAGCGCATTCTACAGTAAGCTTCCCGAACGGTCAACCTCCTCTGTCGCAAGAACTGCTGTGGTAGTTAAAGTCACAAACATATCAGATACAGAACTTTAGTGTTAAATCTTAATCAAAATGTACTGAGTTCAACAGGTTATTTTCTTACTAAACTAGTATATCTCATCAATATTAAATATGAATGAATATCAACAATGTATTTAGAACATTCAATGTAATACATGCATTTAGGGTATTAAATAAAACATATTATTTGGTGAACTTGTATTTGTGAGGCCTACTATTATGCCTCTAAACTGTCTTATTTAAAAAAGGGTTGACATTGTTTCAGGGCGAAGAAAATCATAATTATAAAATGTGCCTTCTTTGACCGAACGAAATACATTGTCGATTCCTTTGAACACACGGTTAATTTTACTGGTGATGCAATCCACCCACATTAGTTGCTTTCCATTTCATGTCCCACTTCCAAAGTTTCTCTCAAGTTGACTTCGTTTGACACATAACCATCTTCAACTCGTGGTTAGTGAACCCAACACCAGCCAATAACTAACATCTTGACAAGTCAAAAGATGAAAAGTCACCACAGTACACAAGGAGCCTTTCACAGCGGAGGAAAACAGCAAACCATGTCAGAGGTTGGTCTGTCCTCCTTAGTACTCACCAACGCTGCCAAAGCTCATCCACAGAGGCAGGGCCGAGAGATATAAACCCCTCATCTTCATGGTAACCAGTTCAAACAGGGCAACTTGTCTTTGAATCAAAGGTTGATGTCTTTGAAGGATGTTTATTCGGAGAACAGGTTTGGCTGCTGACAACCCAGTAAAGAAATACGTGTTGCGTGCTCACTCACCCACAAACACACACACACACACACACAAATATAGCCAGGGAGGGAAGTTGTGGTCTGAGCTGGGTCCATTTTCACAGATCAGCCATCAGACCACTCCCCTCTCACACTCACAACCCGGTTTCTTTGACATGTTAAGGTTTAGCATAAAAGCATATGATACATGCATACGGTGTTGTGTGTTATAAGGTAAACGGCATTGTGTCGGAGGTGTATACTGTCCTTACATTGTTTTACCCTTAAACTTGAATTACAGGTCTACCAAAAAAGAGCACCCACAACAATCCTTTTTCAGTCATAAAATATTCAATACGTTTATTTAGCCACTATACATCAATGATTAGACATGGAGTAGCCCGTCATGATCACACTCATGCGAGCGCGAGAGACGGAACCAGAGACAAACAGAGAAGGTAGAAGAGAGGCGGACTCCACTTTACAAAGGAAGCAGCAGCCATCAGCAGTGCTGCGTCAACGGTCAACCTCTCCAAACACTATGTCCTGTGTGCCTGTCAAATGAAAGAACAGAAAACACAGAGCAATGAACTCCAAAATCAAACCAAATATTTAACTGTGAAAAAATAAATAAAGGGACCGTGGGAGTAAACTGGGTAGCTGTGTTTTACAGTGTGTGGTTAAAACAACTTTAGTGCTTACCAATAATGGCCACCACATCCGCCAGCATGTGTCCTTTAGCCATTTTATCCAAGCCAGCCTGAGGAAATGCGAATCATACACAAAAGTACATCAGCATCTAGGCCGTATGACACATGCAAACCTCAACTTTTGCTTCAGTGACAACACTCATTGTGTAAGAAATAGTACCAGTTATACGGCCCAAAGACAAAGACGTTCTGTGTGTTTAATCAATGGCATTAGACTTGCTTTTTAAATGTCCTTAAACTAAACGTAGCTTAGGATGAGCCGTTTGCCATGGTGAATAATTGATCGGGGACATTGAATAATTCGCCGTGTCCTTCTGAAGTTAAGGTGCATACCAAGTGAGCAAAACCAGGCGCTTTGATCTTGCAGCGGTAGGGCCTGCTGGAGCCGTCCGAGACCAGATACACACCAAACTCTCCCTGCAGCCCCGCGCGCACGCGCGCACACACACACCACACACACACACACACACACACACACACACACACACACACACACACACACACACACACACACACACACACACACACACACACAATATATCAGCTTTCAAGGGATATATCAGATGCTTGACAAGGGGAAAATGTTTATATATATAAATAAAAAAAACATTTTGATATTTAGACAATTATTTAAGAATTTGAAACAGTTTGTCTCCGCTGACTCTCTTAGGGGATCTAGGACTATTGAAGAAGGATATAAATCCCCTGAGACTGAATAACACCAAAAAAGGAGGGACTTCACATAGCTGAAAACCACACATATTACACGGACCCCAAGCCCAGTGGGCCGGGGGATGGGGCTCTCACCTTGGGGGCCTCCACTGCTGTGTATGTTGCTCCAGGGGGTACCTGGTAACCTTCTGTGTACAGTTTGAAGTGGTGGATCAAAGACTCCATGGACATCTAATACGAGGCAACACCAAATTAACCGGTCAGAACAATTGGTTCCACATAAGAATAAAAAGAAAAAGAAATGTGTCCTGCCGTGAGACAGGCCTGTCAGTCCTCCCCTCCAGCAGCCTCACCTTCATCTCCGACCTCTTGGGCGGGGCCACCTTAGCGTCGTCCACCTTGATCTCCCCCTCGGGCATCTTGTTGAGGGCCTGCAGCATGATCCTCAGGGACTGACGCATCTCCTCCACTCGGCACAGGTACCTGGGAGGGAAACACACAGTATGTATCTTCATTCATACACACAGTATGTATCTTAATACACACAGTATATATATATCTACATTCATACACACAACATGTATGTTAATACACACAGTATTTATATCTACATTTGTACACACAGTATTGCATCTTCATTCATACTCACAGTATGTATCTTAATACACACAGTATATATCTTAATAAACACAGTATATATTATATATTTACATTCATACACACAGTACATATCTTAATTCATACACACAGTATGCATCTTAATTCATCTCCTCCACTCGGCACAGGTACTTGGAAGACACACACACACACACACACACACACACACACACACACACACACACACACACACACACACACACACACACACACGGCGCTTGATGGCGCTTAAAGATTCCCAGTAAAAAAAAAAAAAACACCACGTAGCTCTGGGTGTAATAAGCATGGTCAGATCCACGTTAGGATAAGAAGATGATACGGACATGATTGTTGTTAGGACGGCCCGGCCTTTCCAAAGGAATGGGGTGGGCAGATCACCTGTCATAGCAGTCTCCATGGGTGCCGATGGGGACGTCAAACTCCACCTCCTCATACTTGTCATACGGCTGAGATTTCCTCAGATCCCACTTGATGCCTGAACCCCTCAGCATCACCCCACTGGCGGGAAACAAAGAGGTCATTGTTCATATACCATGGAGCACGAAAGGCACCACTCCATCTGCAGTCCTTCAATTCTGTTTCTTGTCTTCTGCACAGGAATTCATAGCCAATTTGTACCATTAGTTGAAAATGTTTTTCTTATCATCATCATCATCATCATCATCATCATCAAAGCCTCACCTGAAGCCATAGTTGAGGGCCTCCTCAGCAGTTACAATCCCGATGTCAACGGTACGGTTCTTCCAGATTCTGTTATTGGTCAACATCTAGACAGAAAAATCAACGTCAGCAAAGATGAAGACTTGTAAAATATTCCCGAGAATTACATTTCATATATTTCGATTTTTCTAAAACTGCCTGAAGGAGGCAGCAAAGAAACACACACCTCCTCCACCTCGTCGATTCTGATGGAGAAGTTCTTGGCCCACTCATAGATGTCGTCCATCAGCCCGAGAGGCATGTCCTGGAACAAACGGCCGGTGCCCATCAGTCCCTTTAGCGCCACTCAAACCGTGTGTTAAAACCATCCCCGTGCGAGTGGACCCCACAGTAAAGACCACTTGACATTGAGAGAGAACCTTCAACGTTATTGGCACACCCCTTGGTTTTAATGGGGAACGCCTCGCTGCGACCACGTCTCCAATCCTACAGGAAACTCTGTGGAACCTTCGGGCTTACCTGATGCACTCCCCCGGGGCGCACATAGGCAGCGTGCATCCTGGCTCCAGACACCCGCTCATAGAACTCAAACATCTGAGGGAGGAGGACAGACAGCAAGACAGGCACAACCATTTAGAAACAGTGAAAGGCTCCCCTCACAAAACCTATGGGAGGCTAATCCATATACATTTGGGCATGGTAACTACATGGGTAAAGGGCAACTACATGGGTGAAGGGCAACTACATGGGTGAATGGTAACTACATGGGTGAAGGGTAACTACATGGGTGAAGGGTAACTACATGGGTGAATGGTAACTACATGGGTGAAGGGTAACTACATGGGTGAATGGTAACTACATGGGTGTAGGGTAACTACATGGGTATAGGGTAACTACATGGGTATAGGGAACTACATGGGTGAAGGGTAACTACATGGGTGAAGGGTAACTACATGGGTGAATGGCAACTACATGGGTGAAGGGTAACTACATGGGTGAAGGGTAACTACATAGGTGTAGGGTAACTACATGGGTGAATATTAACTACATGGGTGAATGGTAACTACATGGGTGAATATTAACTACATGGGTGAAGGGTAACTACATGGGTGAAGGGTAACTACATGGATGAATCTTTACTCGATTAAATTGAAGGATGAAGCACATGAATGACAGAGACGGGTGCTTTACCTTCTCTCTTTCCTCAAACAGCCAGAAGAAGGGGGTCATGGCGCCAATGTCCAGAGCGTGCGTGGTGATGGCCATGATGTGGTTCAGGATGCGAGTCAGCTCTCCAAAGAGCACTATGGGGCACCATGACCATGATTCAACATTTCAAATACTAAGGGTCACAACACAATGTAGCTAAATACTGCCCCCCAGTGGCCATTCCCAAAACAAGTTTAAGAATCTCTGGAAAAGGATAATCAATATAATTTATATCAATGGATAAAGCAATGAACTAAAACCTTCAATGAACTCAAAATGTGTTCATTTTATTTGAGGGACCAGCCAAACCTCTCAGTGATTACATTCTGTTGAACTATGCAGATTTGTTTGGCCACATACCAACAATATGTTTTGACAGATAAACTACCACTGCCAGTGAAAGAGAAAGAATAAGACTTATGGTGCAAATCCTAATAGCCTAATGTAGATACAACCATTGAAAGACCATCATTTTAAAGACCAGTTGCCCTTTCAAAGGGTGACCATGCAGTTTTGGCTATCACCTCTGATCCACTGGGCGCGGAGTGGGGCCTGTATGTTAAGCAGCTTTTCCACGGCCAGGGAGTACGCCTGCTCGTTGCACATCATGGACACGTAGTCCAGACGGTCAAAGTACGGAAGAGCCTAAACCACCAAGGAGGTATAGAGAAGATGTCCGGCTTGTTTTTCCATGTTACTAAAATGCATACATTTTTTTTTTACGGATATTTGCTTGAAAATTTGATCAAGTGGTGACAGTGTCTTGGTGAGTCCCCCACCTGTAGGTAGGTCTTGTACTCGATGAGCTTCTCGGTGCCGCGGTGCAACAGCCCCACGTGGGGGTCACACTTCTTGACGGACTCTCCGCTGAGCTCCAGCACCAGACGCAGCACGCCGTGGGCCGCCGGGTGCTGGGGACCAAAGTTAATGGTCAGGTTGGATACCTCCTTCTCCATAGGAGCATCCTTGTCTGCAAAATAGAGAGAGGCGTGAGGAGGGCATGCATTAAGGGGGGGGGGGGGGGAGTAGGACACAACCCAAAATGGTTACTGGGTTGATCCATATTCCATTCTGAAATAGGAACAGGGTTCGACATTATAGCTTGTCCGCTTGTTCGGGACAAGTAAAAAAAAAAAAAAAAAAAAAATTGAAAAACAGAACTGACTTGTCCGGCCGGACAAATACAAATACAAAAACACAGGTATTAAAGACAACATAAACTAAATTAACCTAATTATTAATATAGTCATTTTGGTATATAATTATAATCAGTGCGAGAACAAGTGACAGCTTTCAATGCATGATATGTCCGCCCTACGCCACAAAATCAGCATGTTGGTTAATGAATGGCCTGCATTAGCCTTCAATAGTGACTCCTTTTCGATACATTACATTTCGGACAAGTAATTTCTAACGCAGGTCAAGTAAAACATTTGGGCCACTTGTCCAAATGTGTTAATGTCAGGGTCTTTCAAGCAAAGCGCCTAATAAGTGAAGCAGGATATTGTACCAACACCCGCACACGATTAAAAATAAAATGACAAATGTTAGATTTGATGAGAAAATAGTATACCATTCCATGGAGGGGGAGTCCATTTCTCAGTGATGGAGCTGGGATACATCACTGCTCCAGCATATTGCTCCATCCACTCTACATCTGGCTGCCATTGCTTCTGCCTGCAAACATAATAAGATAAGTGTCATACAAAAACAAGTTCACCACATGATGTAACCAGAAAGATGCGCACCATGTAGCATAATATCAGTATAGACCTATTAGTCAGTTTATACAACTTTCCGTCAAGGAATGGGGCAAGCTGGCATGTCACGGAATTCCAATTAATGTTAAGTTGCACTATAAATGCAGCGAGACAGCTTTACAAGCAAATTGACATGAGTGACCCTTTAAATCTACTGCTAACGTTATAGTTATGACCAAACCTTTAGTGCCGGCCAGCCAACATGAAAGTATAGAAAGCTAACGCTAGTTGAGGTACTGATTTTCAAAAATAAGGTGCAAAATAACATGGCTAGATAATCAAATGTCAAGCAGGGTCAAAATGGTAAACAATTCCCACTTGGGTAACCAGCTATAGTTAGCTGTATAAAAAATACTAAGTTAGCATATCGAGGCTACGAGGGCAGAACTGGCTTCTTTAGACAACGTTAGCTAACGTTAACTACAAATGTAAGTCTTAATCGAGAAACACTGAGCTGTCAAACGCATGCATAGGCGTTATGAAGAAAGGTCACACCAGCCAGGATTTTAAATAAAGAAAAACCGCATTCTAGCTAGCTAGGTGAGTCCACTTCTGCAGGCTAGCGTAGCTAGCTTACATGAGCTGTTACGTGATCCTTATATTTGGAAGTCCTTAACAGGACAAGGCATGCACGACCACTTAAGACATATCGACTTCAATCAAATAACTAGAATCTCACCTGTTTTGTAGGACGGTGCAACCTGGGCTTACAAAATTACCGTTTAATATCAATTTTGTTGAAGGACGTCCTAATCTGGACAGCGACCTCAACATTGTAGCCGCCATATTGGCTGTCAGAACACCGCTGGCCAGTGACGAGTTGAAGTTTCTTCTTTTGTGGTTTGTAAGACTGGACTGTTAGTGCGTGACTGCCAGCCAGGCTGAGCAAGCCATTTATTAATGCATAATGGTTTGTTCTTTAATGGCAAAATTGTGTTGTTTTTGTGTTAAATGTTTGTTACTTTTAATAAACTTTTTTTGCAGCTATTATTTTGTCTGAGATTTCTATAATTTAAAGCAGCCTAAACCAAGTGACAAGAAGAGACTTAACCGGTAGAAACCTAAAGAAATGTTTTGGTGTTATGTTTTTGTGAAAAAAAATATTGCAAGACCAATGAGCGCTGAGGACTGAGTGCACTGCAATGAGAACTGTTCCACCTGTAGTGGGAAAACTGCTGCTCGGAACTCCTTTGAATTGCTCCCCCAAAATCAAACTCATCTGCCATTTGAATGGATCTAAGCGAATGACATGCAAATAGAATCAGAACAATAATAATCCCCCACCCCCTCCCCTCATTGTACTCACACAGACAAGCATGACATAACAAATGTTTATTTTTATCAAAAAAACAGTGCTTTTTTATTTCTGTAATACTGTGGAAAAATAATTACATACCATTTTTAAAAAATATTGAAGATAATGAAATTAAAAAATGAGAATTTGATAACTTTTCGTTGTAGATCTTTTGAACAGTTTTCTCTGCTACGAAGAACAGTACAATAAGATAAACATTGGATTTCCTAAATTCAAAGACACAATAATACAGGATACAGTCCTACCAGAGGTATAAAAGTATTGTAACAGGATTGTGAGAGAAATGATATGGAACAATTACTGAAACACACTCGCATACAGACACACATACATGCACACACATACTGTATACACAATGACATGCATACAATAGTTGCGCACACTCGCAGGTAGAGTACGGTATGTATATGCTTCACATACACACATGGCCATTCACACATCTATACAAACACGCTGTACAAATAGATGTGCCCACAATTCACACTCACAAAGTCCCTCTCTCTCTCTCCCTCTCACACACACACCCACACACACACACACAATCATACACCACACTATATGTCAATACTGAAGACAAACCTTCAATGAACCTCTCCGTTCACATTGTCCTCTGGCCGTTTGGCTTACTCGGTGTGAGGACTAAAAGATGAGGTGTAACGACATGTTTTCCCTAAGGCCACACTGTTGTAAATCCCATTCACCACACCCCTCTCTCTCTCTCTCTCCCCCCCCCCCCCCCCCCCCCCCCCCCCCCCCCCCCCCCCCCCCCCCCCCCCCCCCCCCCCCCCCCCCCCCCCCCCCCCCCCCCCCCCCTCTGTCTCTGCACTGGGCTTAGCTCAATGCACTAAGAGGCTTCATCCTGAGCCATCACGTCTTCAGACGGCCTCGAGGCTCTAAGCCCAGGTAGTGGCGCAAAACATCCGTCTCCACAGGGACCTATGGTTTCTACTGCATATACTGTAGATGCTTAAGTGATGAGTCTAAAATGATGAGTAACATGTTGACAATTGGCACAAGTTTTCCTTTATATACCGATACATACAGCCCCTAAGCCTTCCGCAAACCCTGTCAGCCCACGCCGAGAGGAATTTAGTTTTCACAAAACACATTTTTCTCTTTGTTTGTCCAGGTGAATATCACGCCGACAAAGACTCTCAAGTTTGAGCATTTTGGTCCACCATTTACACTTTACACAGAAATATGACAAAAATAATTTTGCAATGTTAAAAAATAGAATACAAAGCTCTTGTCTGCTGTGCAAATAAAATCAGACAAAATACAGATATAGATGAGGGAGGTCTAAGCATGAATACTGTAATGCAGTGCAAAACGATGACCCATCCCGACTAACTGACAAGATGATACACCGTAATGGGGCTTTATGGAATATATAGATACTGTATGTGCTCTCCGAACGAAACAAACAACAAAAGACATGAAAAGAACAAAAACAAAAAACAAAATCATGTTCGTGATGGCATCCCACCGTTTGAAGTTCGTCTCGATTTAGCATTTACCGTTGCTGTGATTTCTCATGATGTGCCTTGGTACTTTTCTACGTCCTAACTCGCCTAAAGACTCACCCTCTTGTCGTGTACAATCTAAGTTCAGAGCAAACACTCTGTGGATTTGAAGGGATCTACGATCGCTTGTACTCTCAAGTCCTTTCTGGTCTACCTAGTCTTGATTGTGACTTTCGCTGTCTGCTCTTTCAGAGCTCAGATAATATAAACACACTGGGAGCGAGGGAATCCGAAATTGTGAGACATTTCCTTGCCTCGTCTCCCTTTACGATGGTTTGATCCATTGGCCAGGACTCCTTCTCTGTCTGAATATTTCATATCCTCTCCGTCACATGGGCACGCTCTGACTCCTCCTCTTTATGTGGGCATGTATGTGTGTTTATCTGTTTGTACCGTATGCACGTGTGTCTGTCTCTGTATGTTTGTGCACTTGTGTGTACATGTAAGCGTGTACTTAACGTGTGTGTTCATCGATCGATCATGGTGTCTATAAAGCGTGACATTGGTTGTGTTTGTAACAATGCATCTTTACTCACTACAATGTGTCGGCGTGCCTGTGTCAGTGTGTGTGTGTGTGTGTGTGCGTTTGTCGCTAGAGAGCTGTGTGAGGCGATCTCACACGTGAGTCTGCATCCGCTGTGTGTGTCTGCTGTGGGAGTAGTCAGAATGCTGCGAGGTGTAGGAGAAGCGGGTGGCACTGCCGTATTTTCCCAGTCCAGTCTCTGACCCCGACGGTGCGGGGCCAGTGGGGCCGACTGGGCCCTGAGGACCCACTGGACCCACGCCGCCCCCCACCGCTGAGCTCACCCCGTACATCTCGTAAGAGGGGCCAGCCTCCAGAGGGGCCAGGCTGGGAGGGGCGAAGCCCATACGGTAGGTGGCGTAGTGGGAGGGGTAGCCATAGTTGTCATAGGCCAGCTGCGGGGCGGACTCCAGCACGCTGCAGTCTCCGGGGAAGTCGCTGGGCTGGGGGCCCGTGTTGGGTGGAGGCTGCTGGCTCGGGCCGCCCCGGGTGAAGGTGTTGAACTGGGCGTAGCTGGTGTGGGACAGTCTGGAGGGGGGGCGGGGGTCGTAGCAGCTCGGGCGTCCAGGGGAGGTGAGGGGACCCGGGGGGACCGGAGCACCTCCGCTGGCCGTGGCTCCTGAACCTCCAGCACTGCTGCTGACGGAGGCGGCACCCCCTGGTGTGCCGGGGGAGCGGTAGTCAGAGTAGTGCATGGACCGCGAGGCGGGGCGCCCCTCGTCGTGCGTGGAGGCTCGTACGTTGTAGTAGCCATTAGTCGGGTCCTTTAGGGAGGGGGGGACCACGTGACGGACAGAGAAGGAGAGAAAGGGAGTCAGGAATGTTCGTCGTAGGAAGACAGACAGCATGCAAAGGGCGCAGAGGGAATGTGAGATTAGGGTGTTTGTTTGTACATGCATGTCTCCGTGAGTGCCTGTGCTGACAAGTGTACCAGACCATGTCTGTGTATCAGAGAGAGAGAGAGAGAGAGAGAGAGAGAGAGAGAGAGAGAGAGAGAGAGAGAGAGAGAGAGAGAGAGAGAGAGAGAGAGAGAGAGAGAGAGAGAGAGAGAGAGAGAGAGAGATGGGGATGAGGGCCTACTTTGAGGTCATACTCCTGACGGGTGTCCAACGTGTCGCTGCGTAGATCTGACTTGAGCTCTATATCATCTTTAAAAGGCTGATTGGAGGGAGAGAAGGACACAGAGGGCAAAAACTAAACCGTCAAATAACAGAACCAAAAAACAACAAAGGCGGGGAAGAAGGATGAACAGAAGGAGTAAAAAAGGAGGGAAGAAGGAAGGAAGAGAAAAACGACAGATCGGATTAAATTTAAGTGTTAGATTTCTTTCAAGAATATCATGACATTTCTGTGTAGTTCAGATGCCTAATGAAGTGTTGAGAAAAGCAGCAGATGTACATTGAGTTGTGGTGTTAGTTTACAGACGTCTATAAGGCACGATCGAGTTAAGAAAAGCCGCACAAGTACTGTCGAAACGTGGCTGGACAACCTGCTGTTGCGTTGCCATGGCGACTCACCGAGTACATGGCCTTGACCATGCGGGAGGCGGTGGAGACGCTGCCGGAGTCCTCCTCCAAGCTGTGGGTCTCCTTGTTTATTGTCTCCACCTTGATGTCCGGCTTGCCCAACGTGACCCCGCGCCGACCTGGAAGCAAAACAGGACGGCAAGGTTGAGCTGAATAGAGGCAGATCGTTGAAGTTTCCCTGGATGGTGTTTATGTATGCCTCAGGAGAGGGTTCAGGACATACATACATACTGGGGGGTTGTTTTTTCTATATGTTTATTTTTTTGTGGTAACATTCAGTACATGCACAAAACCTCAATGCAATTTGATTAATGGTTTAATGATCATAAGTCATTTGAATATACTTTCTTTAGCTATTGCTGAAATGCAGCTATTACTGATATGTTACTTGAATACATGTTCTTTAGTTATTACTAAAGTGTATATAAACGAAAGCTGTGAAATTTAACTGCAGTGAAACACCCATGAAAGTGTAACTTTCTACAGGCCAGGATCCCTCAGATATCCCTTGGTATACACATCTATTTCACATTCCGTCTACAGTGCAACGTGTAACCATGGTTGGAACTCACTGCCTTTGCGCTGGCGGTAGAAGATGAGGACGAGGACGAGCAGACAGAGGAAGAGCAGGATGGTGCAGCCCACCGTGCCCCCTGCGATGATCCCCACCGGAACCTCCTCTGAACGGGCCACACAAGAGAGGGGAGGGGGGCATCTCATTAAAGGAACTACACAAGCACAACGTTTGACCTCTGACCTCGAAACCAATAAAGACGTGCATGACTAATAACTAATCATTCTAAGCATTTCTACTTTCATTATGCTGTGTGCGTATGTATGCATGCACGCATGTGGGATAGTCGTGATCAAAATATTCCCCCACCCGTCTCCTCTAGGGAAATAATCATGGTGCCAGCTCCAAAGGTGTTCCAGGCCGTGCAGTTGTAGGTGGACAGAAAGTCCGACTCCATGACGTTGTTGATGGTGAGGGTAGACAGCACCCCTCCACCCTCTGAGGAAGGCTTGCTCTGCTCCACCGTGTACCTTTCCAATAGGGTCCCCTTCTCCTTCTCCCACACGTTCTCCTTCCAAGCCCACACCTGGTGTACACACACACTCACACACACACACACACACACACACACACACACACACACACACACACACACACACACCAATATCACATAAGATATTTATATAGTATAAGTGAGTCCATATGCCTATGCTCCCTTCCTGTATTGTCCTCTTCACGCTTCACGCGATAAGACACACACAGACACACACACATACACACAGTCAAGAAGCATGCAGCAGGAACATATTCACACTCATACACACAGCCCCGACAACACTTACACCCAGCATCTTAAATTGTAGGTGTGTATGTGCGTGTGGTGTGTCTCCGAGGTGTGTGCTGTGAGGAAGCAGGGGGGGTTTCACACGGCGAGAGTCTCGCACCATTCCCAAATTTCACGCCGCTGAGTGCCACTCTATAATTCAGCATCGCGTATGAGGGCCAGTCAATTATAAATGAGGCCACATGTTTGGGTAATCTACCTATTTCTTTCTGGAAAAGGAGAATCTCTGGCTGTAGCATTTACTGGGACAACTGTTCCTGTTCCCATCCTTCATATTTTATAAATCTTTCCCGGTCGCGGGCTGCATTAGCGGGCCCGCAGAGTCAGGCCGCGTTAAAGTCATCCCCCGCCTCCGAAAGAAGGCGGGGAACATTCAGGCACACTAACAAAGGGCGCGGCGGGAACCCCGGCCGTTGAACTGGAGAGGCTGGGGCTTCAGATTCACCGGAGTCACAGCTCTAAGTGCTTCGGGCTAAAGAACCGGACCATAGTTTGTGTTGGTTTGACCAGTGGCAGGCTGGCTGCTTTTCCGTTGAGTCAGAGTTCCCACCGCAGGGAGCGAGCGGCTTAAAAGCATGACATAGGAGAGCAGGGGGAAAGGGGAGGCTTCGCAGAGGGACTGGGGAGCTCAGAGTTCATGTATACTCACAATCTTGTCAGGGGGAGGTGTGCTAGCAATGTAGCATTTCACCTCCCCGCGCTCCCCTCTCGCTGCGTACTGTACTGGCTCACTGGAGATAATAGGCGGACCTAGAAACAAAAGCGACAAGGCCTTTAACGATTCACGGTATGTCATCATTGGTCTCCTTGTTTCTTTCCATTGGCCCACATTTGTTAATCATCATCTATCGTGTGCAAATGTGTTTAAGGTCAAGGAGTAGTGACGAACCGTTGACGGACAGAGTGACCTCGGTTTCGCCCACTCCGATCCTAGGGACGATTGCCTTGCACACGTACTGTCCGGCGTCCGCCTGGCTCACTGACTTCAGGTACAACTGGTTGTTGTTACTCAGGACCTGTGACAGACAGAGAGACGTGGAGGAAGGCGGCAAGGCCCGGGTTAAGAAAAAAGGAAAGGAACATCCAGGTGACAACGGTGAGAGCCAAAGGGACAGACGGAAAGAAAACAGCGGAACAGTCACCAACCAACAAAATAGAAATAGATAGATACATAGGAAAAGAGGTCAAGTAGACAAAGGCGAGGAAAGATTGAAAGAAGAGGAGGAGGAGGAGGAGGAGGAGGAGGAGGAGGAGGAGGAGGAGGAGGAGGAGACGGAGGAGAATACTGACCATGTTGGAACCCTTCTTGAACCACGTGAGGGTGAGGGGCGGATTGCCGACCCATTTGCAGTTGAGACTGACGTCAGAGTCCATGTCCACGGTGACGGGCCGGGGCTCCACAACCAAGATAGGACCAACTGAAGGAACGGGACAGCCACGGCAACGCAACATTAAAACACCAACACAAAACTCATTCACAACCAAGTCAGGCAAAACTGACACTTCCAGCAAAACAAATAGCACCAACTAAATCATAACAGTTTTTAAGAAATTCAGTTAACATATACAGTATACTTCAAAAACAAAGACTCCAAGGCACTCTCTTTTAAATCAATAAAATGCCTTTATTTTCATGGCATGGTCCTATTTAGACTATTAAAAACATTTACCGACGTGTTTCGGCATTAAGCCTTCGGCAGAGAGTACACCTATGCATATAAAGTATAACGCATATTTATATAGCTACTGTATCTAATCATAAACTGTTACGTAGAAAAGATCTAAATGAGGGTAAAGTTAGACCATAGAAGATAGAAGAGGAGAGTTGAGGTAATAGTGTCCACTCACATAGGACATCCACTGCTATATGCTCAACATGTACAGTACATATCGTACATAATGCATGTACAGTATGTATTGTACATAATGCATGTACAGTATGTATTGTACATAATGCATGTACATTATGTACTGTACATATTGATGTACAGTACATAACCATAGACTGTTATGTAGGAAAGGCCTGAATATGATAGATGAGAGTGAGACAGTATGGCAAGGTGAGACAGTATGCAGGGGTGAGACAGATTACAAGAGGTGAGACAGTATGCAGAGGTAAAACAGTATGCAGGGGTGAGGCAGATTACGAGAGGTGAGACAGTATGGTGAGGTGAGACAGTATGCAGAGGTGAGACAGATGACGAGAGGTGAGACAGTATGCAGAGGAGAGACAGATACTGAGAGGTGAGACAGTATGGAGAGGTGAGACAGGGTGGAGAGGTGAGACAGTATGCAGAGGTGAAACAGGGTGGAAATGTGAGACAGGGTGGAGATGCGAGACAGTATGGAGAGGTGAGACAGGGTGGAGAGGTGAGACAGATGATGAGAGGTGAGACAGGGTGGAGAGGTGAGACAGTGTGCAGGGGTGAGACAGTATGGAGAGATGAGATAGGGTGGAGAGGTGAGACAGGGTGGAGAGGTGAGACAGTGTGCAGAGGTGAGACAGTGTGCAGAGGTGAGACAGTATGGAGAGGTGAGACAGTGTGGAGAGGTGAGACAGTATGGAGAGGTGAGAAAGGGTGGAGAGGTGAGACAGGGTGGAGAGGTGAGACAGGGTGGACTCACAGTGGACGTCCACCAGGATGCTGACGTTGGTCTTCCCCACGGCGTTGAACACCAGACAGGAGACGGGCTCGGTGAAGAAGGAATGGTCCGCCTTGGTGTTGAAGATACTCTCTTTGGCACCCTGCAGCACCACACCACCCTTGGCCCACCTGAGACAGGCGCACACACACACACACACACACACACACACACACACACACACACACACACACACAGAGAAATGCCTTAAAACTTGTTTTATAGGCATTCTGTCAAGGATGTTTACATGCGAGAAATGTGGTATCGGGTAATTCTGAGGGGTTCAAACTAGTATTTTCTAAGACATGGTTTTTATCTACCACAATAGCTTCTTTTTGACATTTCCTTTCAAATAAATGGCGTGTATGGAGAAATAAGACTGTATTTTGACATGAGCTGATTGAATATGAGCTAACCAGAGGACTGCTCACAGTCAAGCAGATCAGATACAGACCTGTACCCCATGATAGGGGGGTTGGCAGAGGCCTGGCAGGTGAAGGTTACTCGGTCCCCCTCCAGGACAGAGCGTGGCTCGATGGACAGGGTCACCGTGGGGGGGTCTGGACCACAGGGAACACACAGCAACTTCAAAATCTCCCAACTTAAGTGTTCCTGAACATCACCTATGAGGCAGCTGAATTTCCATTGAGCCAGAAAGGGCAGACCTTTTTTTTTATGCAACATTAAATACAACACAAAAAACTAACCGCGACCGCAAACAGACTTGTCTTACGCAGGAGGATGTTGTTCCATTCGTCTTTATCATGAACTTATTGTCCTGTGGTAACTGTATTTCCATGCTACGTAGGGTGACCTTGGGTGTCTAGAAAGGCGCCTTTTAACTCAAACAAACTCTTATTTCTTGTTCTTATCACGCGTGGTTCTGCCAGCCGGCGGTGCTTACGGTGCACGTTGAGGGTGACGGTGGAGCGTTTGCCGCCCGGCACGGCCGGGTTACTGGCCACGCAGCTGTAGTTCCGGCCCGTGTCGGCGTCCACCGGCTGGATGGGCAGGAGGCTCCGCGTGGTCACCCTCTTCCTGTCCGGGAGTACCTCCTAGGCAACACCCGAAAGGAGAACAGTAATAAGGTGGGATGGTTAAGAGAAGGAGGGTTTTAAACCGTTGGTCTCCTAGAATGCTGCTGTCGTGCGTTTTTGTCTGTGTGTGATTATGCTCATAAGATTGCGTGCATGAGTATCTACTGGTATCCGCACCAAGCACTGTAAATGCTCTCTGCATGTGTGTGTGTGTGTGTGTGTGTTCCGTGCCCCAGACTCACGGTAGTGCTGACAGCCCCATCCACGGGGAGGCCATCCTTGAGCCACTCTATCATGGAGGGGGGCTTGGCCCCCCGGGACACACAGCTCAAGTTGTAGGACTCCCCGGCATTCAGCAGCACCTCAGGACCCCCATCCACCACCGGATCATCTGGGGGGACTGAAGACCCCAGGATGGGGTTAGGACAGACATCATTGGTACAGCCACATCCACAGGTACATAGTTGAAAACATAATAACGCTAATAAGCGGGTGTGTTTGGTTTGTATTGCACTGGAAGTGCCACCAAAGTGTGAGCACTCATTTGCAGGGAAGGATAAATGAAGCGCTCCTTAACTTCTTTAAATACACATCTAATAATAGGCTCCTAATCTAACCCTGGCCTGACACATACTGTACAAAAATGTATTCCTCCTTACACACACACACACGCACACGCTCACACGCACATGCTAACACGCTCACACGCGCACACGCTCACACACACACACACACACACACACACACACACACACACACACACACACACACACACACACACAGTGCTTACTCAGAACGGTGAGTTTTGCTCTCCGGGAGCGCAGCGCCGCATCAGGAGCCTGACACTCATACAGCGAGTCATCAGAGAGGTCCGCAGACAGAATCTCCAGGTTGTACTGGCCCAGGTCTGGCACACGCATCACTCGGTACCGAGGCCAGGCTTCACAAAAGAAATGATAGAGAGAGAGAGAGAGTTAGAGAGAGAGAGAGAGAGAGAGAGAGAGAGAGAGAGAGAGAGAGAGAGTTTTAGCTATGCGCTCCATAAACAGCAAAAAAAACTGAAATCACTCACGTACAATCACAGATATAATAGGCATGCATGCATGCATTCATTTGCAAATGCACAGATGAACGCACACACAACCTCTCTTTTTCCCCTCCCTCTCTTTCTCTTCGCCCGCCAGCACCCAAAAAAAAAAGCTGTGCTGCTGCTGCTGCATCTTCTGACCTCTAGGTGGCATCCACGCTGTCTATCTCGCCCGTAGAAAAAAAGAAATGCATGCATTACGACAGCGACGTTTTGGAGGACTCAAAACGGCTCGCGGCCCTGGTGCAGAATTCGTGTTCTCTGCCTGTACACATTCTAAATGAATCCCTCCATTGTCGACTCCCTTCAATTCCCCCCTCAACGAGGGTGCTGGTTTCCTAACCTTGCACGTCCTTGTGTGTGCCCTTGCGTGCGTGCGTGCGTCTCTCTCTCTCTCTCTCTCTCTCTCTCTCTCTCTGTGTGTGTGTGTGTGTGTGTTGTCTGTACGTGTGTTAGCATGTGAAATGTTGAAAGAGCAAAAGCGCATGAAAAGCTTGAGTGGAAGGCGAGGGAGGGGGGGTGAGGGGGAGAGATAGAGGGACACACACACTCACAGATACAGAGAGGGGCACAGTGCTCATTCACATGTTTCTATTTAAAAGCTCTGGCTTGAAGCACTGGACCATTACAGTAACAATATGATTAAGAGGAGGGGACGGAGAGAGAAAGGAATGGGAAGGGGACAGATGAAGGGGGTGAGGGGAGAGGGAAAGAAGCAGATGAAGAGAGGGGTTTCAAAGGGGGAGCAGTCAGAGACAGAGACAGAGAGAGAGAGAGAGAGAGAGAGAGAGAGAGAGAGAGAGAGAGAGAGAGAGAGAGAGAGAGAGAGAGAGAGAGAGAGAGGGAGAGAGAGAGAGAGAGAGAGAGAGGTAGGGAATGAGGGTGGGGGCGAATGAAGGAAGAAAAGAGCTGGAGAGAGAGAGGGGGATGTTGAGCGTGAACATCAGCTGCCTGGAGAGGAAGAGAAAAAAAGGGAGCATAGCAGAGGGAGGAGGCCGCAAAGGGAATGAGAGAGAGAGAGAGAGAGAGAGAGAGAGAGAGAGAGAGAGAGAGAGAGAGAGAGAGGGAGGGGGGAGACGGAGCGAGGCGAAGAAGCACGCCCCACAAATATGATGTGAGAGAAGGGGGGGAACACACGAGGCAGACGAACAAGGAGGCAAGAACCAAATTCCAGAGCCTAAAATTAAGAGCCCCCCCCCCCCCCCCCCGCCCCGCCCCCCCCATCGCCGAAAGGTTGGCTGAAAAACGAGTGAAGCAAGTAATCAGGCGGAGGAGGGGGATAGAGGGGCTCTGTTGTCGGTGTCTCACCCTGGAGGTCCTCTCCGATGCCCAGAGCCAAGCCATCCTTGGTCCACTGGACAATCCCAGAGTAGTTGAAGACAACGCAGGACAGGATCACCCTCTGGCCCCGCACCACCGACTGGTCTGCCGGCTCCTGAGAGAACCGCGCTGTCCACCCTAGGGAGGGAGAGAGAGAGAGAGAGATTTGGACCGATAGATAGATAGATAGATAGATAGATAGATAGATAGATAGATAGATAGATAGATAGATAGATAGATAGATAGATAGATAGATAGATAGACAGACAGACAGACAGACAGACAGACAGACAGACAGACAGACAGACAGACAGACAGACAGACAGACAGAGACAGACTGACAGACAGGTAAATAGACAGAGAGAGAGAGAGAGGGAGGGAGGGAGGGAGGGAGGGAATGTAAGCAGGAGAGAAATTGAGGGAAAGAGGGTACTTGAATTGTAAAGAGAATGAGAGGGAGAGAGGGATCATTGTCATGTCATGGATTGAGTACAAGGCCTGGTTTTACACGACATAACCTAAGCCAGCTGAGGAGTGGAGCCTGCTCCAGGATTGGACAGTCCTAGAAAATGGGAGCATACAATGAGAGCGTATCCCTGGCTGCCTGGGCAGACAGAGCAGGGACGAGGCGCGCCAAGCAAAATGAGAGGAGAGTGACAGTGAGAAAATGTAGAAAGCAGGACAACTACACAATAAACGCTGACTCAGGAGCCAAATAAGCGAGTGGGAGTTCAAACAAATGACTGCACCCACTGGGCCCTAACCGCCCCCCCCCCCCCACACACCCCCTTTATTCTCACTGAAGACTCCTACTTCTACATGTTCTTTTTATCTTTCTCTCTCTGTCTCTCTCTCTCTGTTCTCCCCCCCCCCCCCCCTCCGCTCTACCCATTCCAGACCATGAGTCATCTCGCAGGCTTCCCTTCTCCACCAGCTACACTGCCTGTCATTGTCTCCCAGCAGGCTGCCGTGGAAGAGCCAGAGCCCCGTCTCTGGTCTGCTCCTTGTCTTCCCCCCCAGATGAAACGCCATTCATCTCCCCAGCACTGTTTAGGCCATTCGTCCATCTGACTGTCCAGTAGAAGAATCCGCCGTCTGGGGGTGGGGGGGGGTACATAATGACACGTTGTAATTCAAAGCTTTTCAGGGAACATGAAAACCCCAAACAATGGAGGGGTGACAATCAAAGTCGGATTTGCGGCCCGCCGTTCGCTATTCCACTCCTCTTCCACTGCCTCTCGCTCTGTCCTTCGCCTCCTTTCACTGTATTGTCAAGCCATTCAGCCATTGTCCTATGGCCTTTTCTGTGCTGTTCCTCAACCATTTTCTGACTTCCTTTCCTCTCCAGTCTCCCTATCTAGTATTGTATTCTCTACTCCCTCTCTTTATGTCCAGAAGACACATCGTTGCCTATGCGCAACGTGTAAATATCTTCTTCATCCTCTCTCTTTTCCTATCCTGTACTGTACTGTGCATCTCTGCACAGCGCGTCTCATCGACTTCTATACAGTGTTCCGTGTGCACTTCTAACAGCGTGCCCGCTCCATCTCCTATATATTTCATGACGTCGTCGGCCTCTTCCTCGCCGTGCGGTCAATCGGAGAGAACGTTGGGTCCTGCCCACCGTCCCTGTGTCTTGCCTATATGTGGTCTCCCCTCCATCCCTGTCTGTACCCATACATAATGTTGTGTATGTTTTTTTTACCCATGCTGCTTGCTATTTCCGTGCTCTGCCCTCTCCTCCCTAGTTGGAGGGGCTTTAAAGGCGGCCTGTCACAACTCATTTATCACATTAAATATCAACCCTCTAGCACTTTCTCTCGTTCTCTCTCTTTCTCTCTCTCTCTCTCTCTCTCTCTCTCTCTCTCTCTCTCTCTCTCTCTCTCTCTCTCACCCCTCTGTCGCTTTTTTTTGTTCTTGCTCTCACCCTCGCCTCCCCTTTCTTTGGCATCCCGTGTGATTCTTTCACTTCTCACTTTGTTTCAGCCCGCTTCTGTCACGTCCCCTACGCTCACCTTTTCTACAGACGTTCTTTCTCTCACACACACACAGACACACACAGACACACACACACACACACACACACACACACACACACACACACACACTCATTCATTCACTCTCTTTTCTCCCCCTTTCTATCACTTTTCCTCCATCAACCACTTCTTCATCCTCTTTCACCTTCTCTCTCTTTCTCTCTCTCTCTCTCTCTCTCTCTCTTTAATGTCTTCCCTCCCTCTTCCTCTCAGAGCCCCCAAGCATTCCTCTGAAGGTCCCTATCTCTCTCACTTTCTTAACAACTGCCATATGCCTGCGCATCCCCCATGGCCCTTGGTTCCTCTCTCTAAATCGCTTGCTCTGGCCCTTTCACCAAAAAAAACAACTCTCTCTAAACTTGATGGAATTGCTATGATTTGCTAAGGTACAAATTTGCCCAATATTTCGCACAAATTCGCTCATGCAAAACAATTTCCGTACCAATCAAAACAATGTCTCCTGACAGGGAGGCCTATTAATATTCCAGAAATTAAAAGGCATCTGTTGACAAGGGCGAAATGTTTCTATGCATCCAGACTTAGCAACAATGAATCTTTTACATTGTGGTAGGCAATTCATTCGCCAGATTAGAACAACACGGTCTAGAAAACGATCCTTGTGGAACACCGAGGGGTGAAGGAAGGTGGTGAGGTGGTAAAGATAGCCTACAAATGATCCTTGTGGAACACCGAGGGGTGAAGGAAGGTGGTGAGGTGGTAAAGATAGCCTACAAATGATCCTTGTGGAACACCGAGGGGTGAAGGAAGGTGGTGAGGTGGTAAAGATAGCCTACAAATGATCCTTGTGGAACACCGAGGGGTGAAGGAAGGTGGTGAGGTGGTAAAGATAGCCTACAAATGATCCGGCAGCGAGCAATAAAAAGGTCAACATTACTCTCAGACAAATCTGTCTTAACGATGCCTCATCGTCTCGTTCCAGCAACCAAGAGTCAACCACATAGCCCCAGGGCGAGCGAATCATATCCTTCACTGACTGGTAGACTGGCTATTCCTTCCACTGCCACCTCTGGAATCACAGTGCCAACACATTATGAACGCAGCACAGACATGAAGAGGGGGTTAATGCTCAAATCTGAGAATGAACCTGGTTCAAACGACAGCGTTGGGGGGTCAACGTTCTCATATGAAGAGAATATGAATCGCATAACACGCTTAACGCAAGCGTATTACTTCGCTGACACTTGTACTTGATGAAAACGAGAGAGCAACGTATGTACACAGGCATACTGTACTGTGAAAAACTATGGGACGCTGCGTGCATGAGACCAGAGAGAGAGAGAGAGGGAGAGAGAGAGAGAGAGAGAGAGAGAGAGAGAGAGAGAGAGAGAGAGAGAGAGAGAGAGAGAGAGAGAGAGAGAGAGAGAGAGAGAGAGAGAGAGAGAGAGACTGTATTCTTTCATTATGTGGGTTATGCTGCAGTGACAAATTTAGTGTGTCCTGATTTCTTCAGTGATCCCCCAGATACCGTGGAGAGACTCTGAGCTCCATGACCGCCACAAAGACCGTGGTCACAAAGTGCTGGGACCCAGACCACGCAAACATGAAAATACAGCCATAAACACACACTCACGGATGCCCCCCCTCCCTCCACCACCAACCCAGTGCACACACACACACACACACACACACACACACACACACACACACACACACACACAGTCTAACCTTCACCACATAGGCTTACCATGTTCTGTAAACACATTTAAACATGGTCGGTCCAAAACCCCAAACATATACTCAATTGGTTTCCTGAACAAGGGAAAAGTCCAGTCCTGGTCGGGATCAGACATGTCGATAGAGCATCCTCATTGCTTGCTGTAGAGTCTGCGATTAAGGGAGTAGGCCTTGTCTGAATTGAGACAGGGATCAAACTAAACCTGGGCCTGGGGCATGGGCCCCTGCAGACATTGCTAGACCCAGTCTGGCTTGTCAAAGCAGACACAAAGCCCAAAGCCGTGGCCAGCACACCGCCACAGCGAGTGAGTCACCGAGAGCGTGGCCACACACTACGGACTACAACAGAGACAACCAAAGCACAAAGCAAAGCAGTCATAGATTTCGACCGACATGACAAAACAATCGAGGTATCGTAAGGGACACGCGATGGAATGGGTCATGTGTGTTTGTTGCAGACAAAGGGTTAGAACAAAAAAGTGGTGTTTGGAAATTAACGGTTTAGTTTAAAAGGGCGAACGCACAATGTGAGACTGGCAGTGATGTTGCACATTTGATTTGGAATTCTGATTGGTTAATTGATACCCTCACAATATCAATCTCATCCAATCAGCTTGTATTGAATAAACCCGTATTTGTATGCATTGGTAAATCAAATTACCAGTCTGTGGTCCTCCATAAAAAAAATCTCTCCCCCTCTCCTCTCTAGCCTATTCCGCGCCTTGGTTGGATCACAGACTTGCGTCACCATAGCAACAGCTGACGTCTAAGTAACTGCCCCCAAAAAGTTTTCTCTCTCTCTATGTGCATGTGGATGCGTGCGTGTGCATGTGCACCAGCGTTGGTGTCTGACGAAATCCTCCCTTGTGTTTGGTACACCCATTTTTCGGAACAACATTGATCATGATCTCATCCTCCCTCCACCTATCCAATTAGAAATGTAGCGGCCGCTTTTCTCTCTCTCTCTCTCTCTCTTTCTTCTTTTCTTCTTCTAGCTAATGTTGCCCAAATTGGCTTTCAATACCATTTCATTAATAAGTCCTCAATCATCCGTGTGAGGGCCATGACGTATTCATAACATGCACAGCGTGTTAATAACATGCGGGATCGCGGAACAAAGAGGAATGGCTGTCGAGTAACAAAACTCTACGCTGTGTGACATGTGACATCTAACTGTCCGTCTGTCTGTCTGTCTGTCTGTCTGTCTGTCTGTCTGCCTGCCTGCCTGCCTGCCTGCCTGCCTGCCTGCCTGCCTGCCTGCCTGCCTGCCTGCCTGCCTGCCTGTCCGTCTGCCTGCCTGCCTGCCGTCTGCCTGCCTGCCTGCCTGGCTCCCTGGCTCCCTGGCTGTGTCTTGCATGTGCCTATCCGAGTATCTCTGCGACTGTGTGGGAACTCTACCACCTGTGCCTTCCTCTCTGTAACATGGCCGCCCAGCAGAATGGCCGTAATGACACATCGCCATGGCGACGGCGCTATAGGAAGGAAAGGAGCGAGCGAGGAGGCAGAGCGAAAGGAGAGGGAGTGAAAGGAGGGGACACGCTGAGCTGGCCGACCGGGTGCTACTCCAGCACAAAAGGTGATCCGTGGAGGTAGAGGCAGCACAGGGCGCGATTAGAGAACAGAGGGGGGGGGGCACTCCTTCCTTTGTCTGCCTACCGCATTGTCTGGGTCCCCCTCTCCCCCTCTTCCTCTGTCAACTTACCTTTCTGTCCACCCCTTTACTAGCTGTCCGCGACCTTTCTGTTGTCCATGTCCCCTTTGTCGCCATGTTGCCCGGGCACTTGCTTGCTAGGCTTTTGTCCGTCGAGCGTATGCTTAGGAATAATTGCTCTCCTCCTCTCCACCTTCTCAGTCTTTGCGTTGCCTCTACCTCTCCACCTTCTCAGTCTTTGCGTTGCCTCCACCTCTCCACCTGTCCTCCCCTTCCACGCGTCTCCTCCCTTGCCTCTCCTTATTTGCCTTTTGGCATATTTGTGTGCGCTGCCCTGTTCAAATGGTTGCTGTAGAAACAGATTTATTTGGAAATGGTGGAACGAAAATGATTTCCACGCGTTTTGTCCGTCTGTTTTTCTTGTGTGTGTTCGTTGTGTCAGTCAGTGTGGATGTGTTCCAGTATGGGTGTGTGTTCGTTGTGTCAGTCAGTGTGGATGTGTTCCAGTATGGGTGTGTGTTCGTTGTGTCAGTCAGTGTGGATGTGTTCCAGTATGGGTGTGTGTTCGTTGTGTCAGTCAGTGTGGATGTGATCCAGTAGGGGTGTGTGTTCGTGTACTTTCCCTGGATTTCTCTGGGGCTATTCTCACACACATATTTCAGATTTGAAGAGCTTTATGTGTATTGAACCTCTGTTACAGACATTGTTACCATGGCTACAGCTAGCAAGGACCACTGACACATTGATAGACACAGTGGCCATGGCAACCTCAGGGATCAGCGCTGGCTAATATGATAATTCACAGAGGAGGCATCTGACACATTATGGACACATGAATATGCTGCGAGCACTCAAAAGCGGTCTCTCTCCTGTGTCATCCAGCGGCCTTTTGTCAAGCGAGCATTCAAAGGGTTTGACAAAGACTCCTCGCGAGTAACCAAGGGTGACCGAGACTAACAATAGTGCTCCTCTGGGTAACCCTGAACAAGAGCTACCGCATAATCAAAGTATCCTTCTTAAAGATACTACGATGTAGCATGCCAGCCGTAGTGGGCGACTCATTCATGGAGACGGGATTCAGATGGCACGAATCCCAATCGTTATGAATCACCGTTTCACAACTTTAGAGTTTTCAATAGCTTATCTGGGACCTGTGCTGCGCCCAGCCTTTTTCTGGACCGCAGTACGCACGTGGCCGAGCAACTGATTCCAGTCGGCATCACCAGGCATCCACCGGCCCCTGACACTGGCATAAACGTGGTTCCACCATCAGATGACCCCTGGCACCATCTCCGGGAGGGTTCCTATAAATCACGTCCTCCCAAGGTCTACTCTAATTCAATCTGGCTCCATCCCACTTTATTAGCGTGCAGCCTCCTTACAGTGTCATCCGTCACCAGGCGTCCAGTAAACACCCAGGCCTTGACCCCCAGTGGCGACACAATGGCCGCCTGCCGTTCCTCCTAGCATCTGTGTGCGCCTGTGAAGGGCGGCGACCGGGCCGGCCGGCGGGACGGGGCGACGGGGGCTCGGCGTGTCGTCCGCCACTCCGAACCAATCCGTCGGCTCGGCAAGTTCCCACAGCGAAGCCCGTCGGTGGGCCGCCTTCAACGTCCCGTGGAGAGTGGCGAGCGTGTGAGAGATGGCCTAATGGCTGGTCGGCAGTCGGTTAGTGTTTGGCTCCCCAGGGCCGAATGAATGGGAGGCTGGGGCCGTGGTGTGGTGGCTGGGGCCTTGGTGTGGTGGCTGGGGCCTTGGTGTGGTGGCTGGGGCCTTGGTGTGGTGGCTGGGGCCTTGGTGTGGTGGCTGGGGCTGTGGTGTGGTGGCTGTGAGCTGATTAGTTGTGTGGCCCTCCGTAATGCTGTTAGCGGGGAGGCAGAGAGAGACGCACACGTCTGTGTCCTCTCTCTCTCTCTCTCTCTCTCCCTCTCTCGCGCGTTCTCTGTCTCTCCCTCTATCGCTTTCCCTCTCTTCCAAAACTCAGAGAGCGAGAAATTAATGACATCATCAGCGTCGGCCACATTCCTTCAGGGGAAGAGGGGGGAGTGGGGTTGTAGTTACTGAGGGGGGAGGGGTCGAGAGGGTGAGTGGGTTTGAAAGAGTGCTTGGGCCACCAAACTTTTGACGGCAGACATGAAGATTGTAGTATATTGAAGTATGTGTGTGTGTGTGTGTGTGTGTGTGTGTGTGTGTGTGAGAGAGAGAGAGAGAGAGAGAGAGAGAGAGAGAGAGAGAGAGAGAGAGAGAGAGAGAGAGAGAGAGAGAGAGAGAGAGAGAGAGAGAGAGAGAGAGAGAGAGAAAGAGAAGTGTTTGGCTGTCTACAGAATGGGCTCTTCCACCTCATCATGTGCTCCCTGTTTTAATTCATGTGCTTCTCCTTCTGACCCATCCCCCTCTGTCTCTCTCTTCTCTCTCCACTGACTAGAGGAATGCAAGAACCACATCTGGATCTTATTAGGGAGGAGGGGTGGAGGGGGCTAAGGGGTAGATGGAAATAGAAGGAGAGGGGGAAAATGTGAGATCGAAGAGGGAAAAAATGTCCAAAAGGGGACAGAGCGAGAGAGAGAGAGACGCACCCCTACACACACAAACACACACACACACACACACACACACACACACACACACGGAAAGTCCAAAAGAGAGGGGAAGGGAAGCGCGATGCGCTCGCAGAAAAGAGTGAACAAAGTGGACAGTGAAGGAGCAGAGGGTGCAAGAGACAGAAACCCAGATGAGCGGCAGAGCAATAGTTCTCAGCGGCGATTGATGCCAATGACTCCGGCAGGCCAGGGGCGTGTGCAGAAGGCAGGCTGCGAGGGTCCCTACGCTGGCACACCGCCTCAGACACGGGTTAAATCCTTCTGATTTGAGAGTAGAGCCTTTGAACTCTCTCCTCCATATTCTGTCTGAACGAGCAGCCCAACTGTTCCCACTGAGGAGCCAGTCAGGCCTGAGTAATAGTCCCTTTCTCTCACACGACCTCCCCCCCCCCACCCCCCACCCTCTCCCCTCTCTCAAGCAACCCCTCCCCTCCTCCCTTTGCTCACTTTCTTTTCATCCCCCATCCCCTGACCCAGGCTCTGCACCAAGACCCCCCTTTAAAAAAAACTCTAATCGCTCTCGATCTGGTCTCTCCCTAACTTCACCCACCTGCCCCAAGACGCCCTCTCTCCTTTCAAAATCTCCCCCAAAACAACTTTTTTTGTTGTCACCCATCCCCCACTACCACATGAAATTGGTTCAGGGCGAAAAGTGGTCGTGTAGTTTTTTGGGGGAAAAGGCCACTAAATTCAGTCAGACATAATAAACTGTCCCTTCTCTTTCTCGGTGTACTGAATTTGTATGTTTTCTTTAAAGGACGTCTCTTTAACCCTCCACTGTTTGTTATTATTATTGTTTATAAGCTCAGTAACAGCGGAGTTGTTGACTCACTCGTTTTCCTAAGTTCCATAGTTTTGTGTTGAACATCTGGTGCTGAATCACTGAAAGCCAGACAGAACACCCTGGGATCTTACTGTTGCCAGTATTCAGCCTTCAGTCCCTTATATGTTGGTATGAAACCATGCATTTACAGTGCCGTCCCTTTGTTCTTCAGTACAACTTCAAATAAAAAAAAACATGTCGCACGAAAACATTGTCATACGTGAAAAGAGTAAAGACCAATTTACCCTGTGGCCGGCTCATATCATCAGCATCTCCCCGGAAAACAAACACCCACTGCGACAGCGGACAGGAATGCCAAACATTCGAAGATTGGATGGAGCACTGGCTGGATTGCATCGAGCAAAAAGGGGAATGGCATGGATTGATGTGCATTAGTATATTATAGGGCCGTTTCCCGGACACTAATTAAAGGTTCACCACTCTACTAAACATGATGTATTTCCCCACAGGCTTTGAGGAGGGACAAAGCCTGGTAAGGCGGCCGATCTAGGTTCACTGATCAACTCCTCTTTTGTCTCAACCAAATGTATTACACTGATCCCGGATCAGGGCTCCCACCATGAGATTGTTTCATGCATAAAGGATTTGGTTTTCTAAACCTATAGATTACCATGCCTGATGCTTTTGTGAATGCCAGAAATCAAACAATGGACAATTCAACGAGGCTGGCGATGACAGGAACGGACAGAGACAGAGAGACGGAGAACACCGCCTGAGACAGGCACCCAACCTGTGCCACGGTGAGGAACAAACCCTTCTGTGTCTCCTGAAAAGCATCTTAGGCTGCTAAGCCCCCCGAGGAACACCTGGCCCCAAAGTTGTCCTGTGTGGCACCAGCCTGAGTGGCCAGTGGCACATCAATGCCCGCAAGGATAAAGGCTGACAGATCTGGCCCCTGCACACAAGGCTTTGTGGTTGTCAGCATTCCGGCCAGGTAGCCCACAGCAGCGACTACCATGATAGACCGTTGCAAGGCTGCATCCCGGAGCAACCGCATTTTCATGGCCACGGAGGGTGCAATTGCTTTGAGTAATTATGCGAATGCTTTTTGTTTTCAAGGGTTACAGCCATGTTTATGAGGGTGCTTTCGTGGATCCTTTATTGAAACCAATCGAACACGCGCGACCTGACAGAAAATGGTGGACTGCGGGGACATGTTGCACTGCTGTCTGCTCTCAAGGAATCCTTGTGACTCGGTGATACGATGGCTACTGGTGACGTAATTCCAGCTCTTTAAACCACGGGGTGAAAAATAAATTGGCTACACAGAGACCCGCTAGTCGTCTATGTCACGCGGCCTGTCTCGGTGTGTTGTGAGGTCACTGTCGCCACATGGTGTGAAGACAAAGGTACAGTAGTACCGAGGGCACCACACAGCACACCGACACAATGAGACACTTCAGCAGCCGACAGGTCATGTCAACAGGAGACATGTTCCAGTCCTGTGGACTGGCAGCACTATGTGACAATGACAACAAAAAATGTATAAATAAATGTCATTATAGAACAGCAAGGCAAACTGCTTCACACCAGTGCAAAGAAAATGGCTGTAAAACAGCATTGCTGGCTTCTTTGCTCCGAAAAAGCACGTGGACAAAGAAGACAGCAGGAGGACCACGGCACAGCAGACTGCTGCATGTGGAGGTTGAGAGACGGGCAGCAGTACAAAGGAGAGGAGACATGGTGACATCATCCCTTGCATACCTTTTCAACCACGCCCCCTACCTATGATAAAGTGTTCTGGTGGCCAGTAGCCATACCTGCGCGCGCCTGTGCACGCTCTTATTTCTGTTACACGAGGTAGACAATACAAAGGGAGGGATGCCTGTGCGCGGGCACAAAAGCAATGCTGTAATCAAACAGGTAGCTTTGAAAAAAGAAAAAAAAACACACATTGATTCTCTTCCCGAGGTCTTGTCTCCTAGCAACTCCGTTATTATTATCCGACAATTCCCCGATTACCACACAGTTAACTAAAGAGAACATAAAAGCAATATAATGATAGCCATGACCCATTTATGCATGAAAAAAATCCATACAGTGCACTAGTAGTAAAAAGCCACATCCATGTGTTATGCGCCTAGGACGGAAAATCTGCATGTACACTCGCAGCTGTGCGTGGTCTGAAAAGTGGTCTAGGTGTGTGTGTGAGTGTGTGTGTGAGAGTGTGAGTGTTTTTGTAATGTATAAATTGTGCACATCATCACTGCACGGTAGGAAGTCGCCTGACTGACTGACAACCCATTAGGATGCGAGAGGGCTTCGGGTTTCTACCCTATAGAATCACATTGGACGACCACTGTCATTCATATCACGTCCTCTCTACCTAACCGGCTATTTGAATAATGCACTGGGCTAGGCTAGCCTATGGGCCTAGACTATATGATGACAGAGACATAAAGGTCATATTCTCATAAGGGCTGGTTTCAAAAGAACTATGGTTATTTAAAACATTGTGCAGCATACACACGCGCATGCAAACACCTATGGTGATCCATTACTGCGGTGCACAATGATAACCTCAACGCTATAGGCGGAGGGGAATCTCTCTTTCAGGCAAAACAAACGCGTCCTCACACACACACAAACACACGGAGACATGTACACACGCGCGCGCACACACACACAAACACACACACAAACAAACAAAACATTTGCTTCATAAAGTCAGAGAGTTTAAGAGATTCTTTCCAAATCAGACGACAGTTTGCCATTGGGTTCAATTCAGGCGGCGACAATGAGAGCCATTATCTTACCACTGTGAAAACTCAACGCCAAACTCAGGAGCAGCAGCAGCCTCTGCATGGTTCAGCCGACCAATAAGTCCGTTAGCTCAAGTCTCCGTGAGGACAGCATCAAACCCCTGATTTAATTAACAACGTGTCTGGTAATTATAATCCTTCCAGCGATCGCAAAGATGCCGTTTCGTCGTTTATGCCCCTTGTCAGGATACTCCTTTTTCGGTTCAAACCATGTCTTATTTTTTTCCTCTTCCTCTGACTCCCTTTGGCTGTCCGCTCTTGCCTGCTCCGCGATGGTCCGTAGTCTCATTAACGATGCATTCCTCTCTCTCTCTCTCTCTCTCTCTCTCTCTCTCTCTCTCTCTCTCTCTCTCTCTCTCTCTCTCTCTCTCTCTCTCTCTCTCTCTCTCTCTCTCTCTCTCTCTCTCTCTCTCTCTCTCTCTCTCTCTCTCTCTCACTCTCTCTCTCTCTCTCACGTCAGCAGTGAACAGCACTGCCCCTTTCGCCTCCGTATCTAAGCTGCAAGTTTACCAACGGTAATAGTACATTTATCCTTTAAATCTAAAATACCTTGGTTATTTGTTGTTTTCGTAAGGTTTAACATTTGGTCATACTTGACAAGTTTAAATTGAGTAATGACATGATACAGGCACAATACATACAGTTTATCTTAATGCAGGCCAAGTTTGCTTGAATTGACTGTCGTTTCTCTGGCCTTGTAACCAGGAAAGCACACAACAGTAATGAACATATCGTCTTTTTGCATATAGAAACGTCCCTGGTCCCTGGATCAGTGTCATCATCCTAATAATCTTCGAAATCCTGATTTCTAATTCCACTTTTTAACGTAATAGAGTTGGATTGCCCTCTGGTGCTCAGATCTTGCCACAACAATATACTTCAACTGGAGCAACCCTAAAATATCCACACATGGGAGCACCTGACAGTCACAATGAATAGCTTAATCACCTATTGACTGAAAAAACAGCCCCAGAATAACGAGGACGGCGGAGAGAAGCCTCACGCTCTATAAAGTGTAGTTATTTAATCGAGGAACGTTCGTGTTTTCCAGAAAAGGCCATGAAGGTCGAGCTGTGATTTGGTGGTAAGGATGACCGCAGAAATTGAAGATCATGATACACCAGATGGACATCAAGCCCCAAAGTCTTTCCCCCAGACATAACTTGTGTGTGTTATTTCTGATTAAAACATATATATATTTTTTACAACAGGTTTAACCCCATCAAGGACTTTACCGACTCGGCGATCGTCATGCATCCATATATGTATAGCAACATTTTAACATATTTCTTCCCAAAACATTATTAGTTATGTAACTAATGTCATCTGAAAAATCGAATATAATAGTTATATCTATTATAACTGAACTTGATGCTTTTGACTGCGGGTCACAATACATCTTTTTTTAAAGCACAAATTAAAACAGAAACAGAAAACAATGAGTCATGACAAATTAGGAAAACAGAATGAAGCACTTTTGAGATATAACAAAGTATACCTCTGGGCTCTGCGGGGACCCAGTTGGTAGGATGCAGGTTGAGCTATGTGCAAGACTTAATACAATTTGCATTAGGCCTTCCAAACAGCTGTATTGCTTTAGTATGTAGCTGATAATGCATTTGATAAAAATATTAGCAATGGTGGATTAAGTGCAGCCAACATAATCACACAATTTTTTTTATATTAAAAAATAAATACATTACACTACATTTACAATTCATAAAAAGGTGCTGTTGAGGTTGGATTCCGTCATTTCCATTTGACTTACATTGGGCTACGTTTTATTTAGCTTATATGCATATGCATAGGCCGCATAAA
>CM030188.1:10286909-10456909 GCA_017639675.1 Aplochiton taeniatus | reverse complement strand
AATATAAGGGAAAGCAGAGCCCTGGGGGCTGCGTCTCATTACCCATAGTACTATTCAATTTAGTTTGCCAGAAAATTATTTAGAATGTCTTTCTGCATGCAACAGTTGGCTACGTAATTAGTAAGAGCAGCTGTAGTACGAACTATAAGTAATAAATAGGCAATAGTATGCGATTTGTGACGCAGCCCAGGTTTCAATCCAAGACGCTGGAACCGGGTGAGCTCTTTTCAAATAGGATAACCTCGCTCTAAACGTTAGAAAACAGCAATAATTTATTGATAAACAACAAACAATAAACATACACGCAAATAAGATTCAGTAGCCTACTTACCTCGTATACTATATGATTCCACAAGTGAGACAAAGTAGACTAAAACAAATAGTTCCCACGTTTTCCACATTATATACTAGATTTTTGTTAACTTCAGTGACGTGTCTCTATAGGCACTGAAAAGATACGTTCTGTTTTTATCACATTCAATATCACCCAAGTCATCAATGCAAAGACAGAATGTTGATATTTTTGTCAAAGTTAGATACCAAATGGTCAATCACTCCAACGAATTTTCAAGGATGTAGTTTTCTCATTCAGGGAAGTTTGTAAGTGGGAGGAGTCTTTTGGTAAAGTTATAATGTCGTTAATGGTTGCGAAATTACTTCTCTAAAGCAGCGTTTCCCAACCGTTTCCCAACCGCGGCATTTTGGGGAGTAACGTGTGGGAAAAATAAACAAATGCACAAATTGAATGTAAGCGTAGTTGATTTAATGTGGTTGTGGACGTAAACAAGATCTATATCGGGAGTTTTGTTTTTTTCAAAAATAAAAATAATAACATTAGGCTACTTCTCCTAGCTTTTCTTTGAACGTTTGCTGCAATTTTAAATCTTGTCATAACCTTGGGAAGAAATGGATTAATGTCTAAAAAGAAAAGATTCTGATGCTGGGCTGGAAAAGGTTGGGAAACGCTGCTCTAACGCACAGTATCAATATGTCAAGAAAAAAAAAAAATCATATTGTCATATTGCTAAAATATGACGTGCCTTAGATAATCTTGAGAACTGAAAACGGCTGTGTAAAAACTGAACGAAAGTTTTACTTTCAACAATTTCCTCTCCCTCAATTTCGGCTCTCATTTTTCAATTGCCCCTGGCACTAATAGTAATACTCACGAAGCATGTATGTGAGAGCATGAACGCGTGTCGGTCGCTTCATTGCACTGCAGAAAATTGTTTTTCATAGCAGTGAATCCACATATAATCAAACAGAGTCATGACATGTTCTTAAACCGCAATTGATGAATCCCATTCTCCTCGTAGCCGGTTGTACCCAATTAGCATAGGCTAGGTAAATGCCCTGCCAATCCCAATCAAAGGGCATGACATTACTGAGCCGTGTGCACCACAGGTGTCATTTAGACTACATTGTCGACGCTGAGGACATTTTTCCAACACTTTTTGAAATGGCCAATTTTGTCCTCATCACTTTTAAATGTGTAAGTTATAATTGGTCAAAAAGGTTCTGAAAATAGCTTGCACCAAGAAATGTTAACTAACAAATGAGAACGCTTTGAGAAAGGTGTATCTGCACAATAGCAAAACATATAATGCAAAGTAGGCTTGAAGAAACAGTATACTCTTGAGTGTACTAGAATTTGTTCTTATGTGCGAACAAATCCCAAATAAGAAAACATTGGTGAACGTCAGAATCTTCGTGAAAACTGCATAAGGGGGGTTTAAGAGGAAAATTCTTCTTAAGAATGGTCGGTGAATGGGGCCCAATGTGATTATCAGGGCTGCCAACTTTTCCGAAAACCTTGGAGTGAGAGTCGACGGAAGTTTGTGCACGGTATGTGCGCCCGTGCACGCGCGGCAAAAAAATGTTGTCCCTACACTACAGGGTCCTGCAAAAAAAAAAATATATAGTTTTTGTGTTAAATTTGTTTGGGTCAGTTGACACTACCAAAATTCATTTTGTGAAAGTAAATAAAAACATAAATAACGATCACAAATCATAAACAGTTCTCAAATAAGGTATACAACAATTAGGCCTATAATTTAAATGAGCTAAAAGCAAAGACATTACACTACACTAACATCTGAATCTTGTACTGGTTTATAGCAGTTACTCTTGAAGGCCTAGTTTACCGATTTGGAAAAATAATGCAATTGAGAAAGCCACGGAAATTATAATCATTATGGTTTGCTAGTAGTGTGTGTAGCAGCAATAGGCTATTACAATGAAAAAAAAATGGGACCGTTTAAAAATAAAATAAACATTGTTAGTTCGGTAGGCTACTACTAGCTACTAACTAGTGTTCAAGTGCAAATTACATATTTTCACCTATTTGGTGGGAGTCCAAAGCTTAGTCTTGGCAGTGCTTTCAGACCATTTAACAACAACCCAAACTTTTGAAGTCTGTTGGTTTGAAGGGAAGCTGTGAAATCCTTGTTTAGTTTACCCAGGCACAGAACATGGAGGCATGGCACTGTTTCATGATATTATATCGAAATATGCATCTATTATTGTTTGCTCTGGTGATTATATAGGATGATAATGTTTCCTTGAACATTGAGGTAATATTTTAAACTGTCCAGTATACACAAACACTTGAGATATAGATTATAAGAAGATAGTAAAAGCTAAAGAGGTCAATAAAATGCCGAAGACTCTCGGACTGGAGAGGTTTGTCATCATCATCATCTTCGTCCGCTTATCCGATCGGGTCGCGGAGGTAGTAGTTCCAGCAGAGAGCCCCATCCTTCCCTTTCCCGGGCCACATCCGCCAGCTCTGACTGGGGGATTCCAAGGCGCTCCCCGACCAGCATGGAGATATAATCCCTCCACCTGGTCCTTGGTCTGCCCCGTGGCCTCCGTCCAGCTGGACGTGCCTGGAACACCTCCCTAGGGAGGCGGCCAGGTGGCATCCTAACTAGATGCCCGAACCACCTCAACTGGCTCCTTTCTACGCAAAGAAGCAGCGGATCTACTCCGAGTCCCTCCCGGATGACTGAACTTCTCACCCTATCTCTAAGGGAGAAGCCAGCCACCCGCCGGAGGAAACTCATTTCGGCCGCTTGTATCCGTGATCTCGTTCTTTCGGTCATGACCCATCCTTCGTGACCATAGGTGAGAGTAGGAACAAAGATAGACCGGAAGATTGAGAGCTTTGCCTTTCGGCTCAACTCTCTCTTCGTTACAACGGTGCAATACAGCGACTGCAATACCGCTCCCGCTGCTCCGATTCTCCGGCCCAACTCACGTTCCATTTTCCCGTCACTCGAGAACAAAACCCCAAGATACTTAAACTCCTTCACTTGGGGTAAGGACTCATTCCCTACCTGGAGTAAACACTCCATCGGTTTCCTGCTGAGAACCATGGCCTCAGACTTGGAGGTGCTGATCTTCATCCCAGCCGCTTCACACTCGGCTGCAAACCGATCCAATGAGTGCTGAAGGTCGCAGGCTGATGGCGCCATCAGGACCACATCATCCGCAAAAAGCAGTGACGTGATCCCAAGCTCACCAAGCTGCAGCCCTCCTCCCCCGCAGCTGCGCCTTGAAATCCTGTCCATGAATGTCACAAACAGAATCGGTGACAAAGCGCAGCCCTGTAGGAGACCAACCCTCACTGGAAACGAGTTTGACTTACTGCCGAGAACCCGGACACAGCTTTCGCTTTGGGAGTACAGAGATTGGATGGCCCTAAGTAGTGACCCCCTCACCCCATACTCCCGCAGCACCTCCCACAATAGCTCCCTGGGGACCCGGTCATACGCCTTCTCTAAATCTACAAAACACATGTAGACCGGATAGTCATACTCCCAGGCCCCCTCCAGGATCCTTGCGAGAGTAAAAAGTTGGTCCGTTGTTCCACGCCCTGGTCGGAAACCGCATTGTTCCTCTTCAATCCGAGGTTCGACTATCGTCCGGACCCTCCTTTCCAACACCCTAGAGTAAACTTTCCCGGGGAGGCTGAGTAATGTGATGCCCCTATAATTGGCACACACTCTCCGGTCCCCCTTTTTGAAGAGGGGAACCACCACCCCGGTCTGCCACTCCTTAGGTGCTGTCCCTGACCTCCACGCAATGTTGATGAGACGTGTCATCCATGACAGTCCCTCAACACCCAGAGCCTTCAGCATTTCAGGGCGGATCTCATCAACCCCTGGGGCTTTGCCACTGTGGAGTTGTTTGACTACCTCAGTGACCTCCACCAGGGAAATTGGCGTTGATCCCCCATCATCCTCTAGCTCCGCCTCAACCATAGAGGGGGGATTTGTCGGGTTTAGGAGTTCCTCAAAGTGCTCCTTCCACCGTCCCATCACCTGATCAGTTGAAGTCAGCAGCGTCCCATCCTTGCTGTATACAGCTTGAATGCTTCCCTGCTTTCCCCTCCTGAGGTGCCGGATGGTTTTCCAGAACAACTTTGGTGCCAGCCTAAAGTCCTTCTCCATGGCTTCTCCGAACTCCTCCCACACCCGCTGCTTCGCCTCTGCCACCGCCGAGGCTGCAGTCCTCCGTGCCTGTCGATACCTTGCAACTGCTTCCAGAGTCCCCCGGGATAACATATCCCGGAAGGCTTCCTTCTTCAGTCGGACGGCTCCCCTGACCCCTGGTGTCCACCAGGGTGTTCGGGGATTACCGCCCCTTGAGGCACCCAAGACCTTGAGACCACAACTCTCAGGGCTTTAGCAATGGAGGCTTTGAACATTGCCCACTCTGGTTCTATGCCCCCAGCCCCCACAGGGATGCAAGAGAAGCTCCGCCGGAGGTGTGAGTTGAAGGCCTCCCGTACCGGGGCCTCCTCCAGACGTTCCCAGTTCACCCGCACTACACGTTTGGGCTTACCAGGTCTGTCCAGGGGCTTCCCCGGCCACCTGACCCAACTCACCACCAGATGGTGATCAGTTGACAGCTCCGCCCCTCTCTTTACCCGAGTGTCCAAAACATAGGGCCTCAGATCCGATGACACGATAACAAAATCTATCATTGACCTTCTGCCCAGGGTGCTCTGGTACCAAGTACACTTATGAGCATCCTTATGTTCGAACATGGTGTTCGTTATGGCCAGTCCATGACTAGCACAGAAGTCCAATAACAAGCCACCACTCGGGTTCAGATCCGGGCGGCCGTGCCTCCCAATCACGCCCCTCCAAGTGTCTCCATCATTGCCCACATGTGCGTTGACGTCTCCCAGTAAGACTACGGAGTCCCCACCAGGAGCCCTATGCAGGACTCCATCCAGGGTCTCCAAGAAGGCCGAATACTCCACACTACTGTTTGGCGCATAGGCGCAGACAACAGTCAGAGTTTTCCCCCCTGCGACCCGCAGGCGTAGGGAGGCGACCCTCTCATCCACCGGGATAAACTCCAACATAGAGGCACTCAGCCGGGGACTTATAAGTATCCCCACTCCCGCCTTGCGCCTCGCACCTTGGGCCACTACGGAGAAGAATAGAGTCCAACCCCTGTCCAGGATTGAGGTACCAGAGCCGAGGCTGTGCGTAGAGGTAAGCCCCACCAGATCCAACTGGTAGCGATCTACCTCCCGCACAAGCTCCGGCTCTTTCCCTCCCAGAGAGGTGACGTTCCACGTCCCCAAAGCCAGCCTCTTCCACCCAGGTCTGGTCCGTCGAGACCCTCTACCTTCACTACCACCTTTCTGGCAGCGCACCCGACCCCATTGGTTCTTCCCGCTGGTGGTGAGCCCACGGGACGGAGAAGTTGAGACGGTGATGTTGTTTTCCACGTTGCTTCTTCGGGCTGTGCCCGGCCGGGCTCCGTGGCAAGCCCGGCCACCAGGCGCTCGCTGACGGGTCCTCCTCCTGGGCCTGGCTCCAGGAGGGGACCCCGGGCTTCCTCCGGGCCGGGTATCTAATCTTCTTCCTCGCTTGTCCATGAGGTGTATTTGGGACCATTCTTTGTCTGGCCCCTCGCCTGAGACCAAATTGCCATGGGAGACCCTACCAGGAACACAAGGTTCCAGGCAATACAGCCCTCAGGTTCACAGAGGCACACAAACCTCTCCACCACGTTAAGGTGATGGTCCCCGTGGAGAGGTTTGTTTCTTTGTTCATTCCTACCTTCTGTAAATCAGCACAAGTAGTCTTGGAAATACTAAGAACACACAAGTATATAAACCATTCTTTCTATATTTGAGAAAACGAATTGTTGTAACCTGCCTATTTGCAGATGCAATGATGGGAGGGAAGGGAGCTTTGTAATTATAGGAGCGTGAAATTATGCTACAGATCCAAGCTGGTTAAACCAGATTCTTAGGAGAGCTCCACGGCATTGTGACTCAGTCATTCCAGCCTAACTACCTGTTAAGGCCTGACAAGCGAAGCCCTAACCCACATAGAAAAAAACAAACAAAAAAACATGTGACCTGTCATATTTAACAGACAGAATTTCTTTGCTTTGAATTTCAGTCTTGGATCTCAAAGTTCTAAAATAAAATAAAAACATGGTTACCATAAGGTTTTTAATGTATTGTTTCACCATTCATGTCTGAAATCGTGAACAAACTCAGCAACACATTGCGTGTACATTTTCCTCCAGCATAAACACACAATACATACATCTACATGCATAGGTCTTTGAATTAGGGATGATTGATGAGGTTCATGACGCTAGTAGATACCAAGCAACCCAAGCTGGGCCTGAACATTCCTGTATTCCAAAATGGGGGCGGGGGGTGTTCAGTCCCATTGTCCATTCCTTTGACCTTGAAACATCCAGCTCAAGCGGTCAAGTGGACATCCTCATGCTCTTGGACAGTTCCTGCACAGTGGTCCTACACAGACACACCCGGTTCTCCCTGATCCTGGGGTCTCTACAGCACAATGCTAAATGATAGTTTTCACTGCAGTGACAACAATAGAATCGCTGTGAGACAAACCCAAGGGGAGATGTTCGCTGTCCCCTCAAAACATCAATGTTATTATATAACGTCCAAGTCTTCATTCATAATAGGTTAGATCTGTTGACCTAGAATCTTAAACTCCTTTGCCAGCCCTTGGCAGTTTGGATCGACTTCAACTTGAAAAAGCCATGCATTCACTGCGTTCTAGGAATAGACGTTGAGGTCAACCAGGTCTCTGGTCAGAGTTAGAGATAACCATAATGGTACAGCTGGCGTTGTGCCCGTCGGCATGTGCTTTGTCCTCGTGTAGTTTCATGAGTCCGTCTGCTTGGGCAGGGATTCTGATACTAGGCTGATCTTACTGTACGTCTCTTTTGGGACAGGAAGATAGAGTTTATCTACAGGTCGCTGCAGAAAAATAAAGAGACCTAAGATTAGAGAAACAGGGCTTCATATTCCCCCAGTGCAAAAAGTGACTGACAAAAATACACTGAGCAATGACTTAATAACACAAATGAGTGGAATGATTCCATCCAAAGTGAAAAACAGGCTATTTTTTTTACCTTAGTTCTATCCATAAAGTCCTTGATGATCAATGGAGGCTCGGGGATGGTGGGGAAAAGTATAGTTCTGTGCCTAAAGAGGAAATACAAGAAAGGGAATGCAACGTAAGTCCTACTCAAACTGTACTCTTAATGTTGTCAGTTACACTACATTTCTTACTACAATGTCACAAGTAAATGTAGGCTGTTTATGTGTGATATACATACAGTACCTTCTTAAACAAACTAATACCAAGATGACACATGCAGAGAGTACCACTGGGACAACAATGGTAACAACAATCAACGACCAATTAGGATCCCGGTCGACACCTGAGGAGAGAACAAGAAGGTTATAAAGGGAGAAAAATAAATAGTTTTGTGTGAAGATCTTTAGTTATTTCAAGTTATCTTTGTTCTTATATAAAACGTTTTTACAATTCAATTTTGAATTACTATCAGTCAGACCACTCAGGATTTGCTTGTCGGTAAAAATATGATAATTGAATGGTGACAGGCTACACTGACAGAAAGCATGTGGATGACATTTCATTACTAGGAAATTCAGCACATTTCAGCTTATTAGCTCTGTTTGTTCTCAACGCTTATTTCCCAAACAAATATGCTATGCTTGCCTAGTGGCTGTATTTTTACGATACATGCTTTTTTTGATCAACCAAAAAACCTGGAATGGGTAATTACCGTATGTTTTCACAGCGCTCAGGTCGCTTCCTCCAGACCCACACTCCATACGGACAACAGACTTGATCTGGACTCTGTACTGACAGTTGGGGTCATAAGGAACACAATTCTCCGTGTCCTGCTGGATTACCATTGGCTACAAACAAAAACAATAAGGACTAGAAATTAATTCAGACAGTGGTACCACTCTTTATTTCAGACTTCCGCACATACCTACAGTATACCCACTCTGTGCTGACTGAGGGCACTACTGTGATCAAATGAGCCACAGTCTGGTTTCGTTCTGTACAAAGTGGTTTTGATAATGCCACAATTTGCTTGGTATGCACGGCTTTAAAAAATTACTGTTACATACCAATGAACGAAAATCAAACTAGCTTTTACAACTTTATCGATACATTTCACTCTGGGGGAAGTAGAGTGAAGAAAGAAAACCTGTGTGAAATGAAAGAAGGAGACTATGCCATATCCAGGAGTAACACGAAGCAGCTCATGACTGCACTTACAATAGACACGTTGCATTTGCTGTAGTTGATCTCATAGTCCCAACAGTGTCGCAGACGCACATCCGGTTGGTTCCAGCTGAAGCGAAGCTCTCTTCCCCCACTGACTTCTGTGATCTCCAGTTTAGGAGGCAGAGGTTTCACTGGTGAAGGCATTTGCAGTTGACAGTGTGGTTCAGGTCATGAATCAAAGTGTGTCATACAGATAAAATCGAAGAAATATATATATATATATATATATATATATATATATATATATATATTTATTTATTTATATATATATAAATAATCATTAAGTTGTATTTATCAGAACTTGCATTTAAAACTAATAATAAAGAAAAATCATGTCATATCAGTTGATACACTGATTATTCTGCCAAACCCCATGGATGGATGAACGAAGACTTACCAATATCTTTAGAAACCCTTCTAAAGGTATTCCTCACAGGGGTGTCGTTGAGCGATCCATTGACCATGAAGTAGACAATCTCTCCGATATGACCTCTGAGGTGACAGCCTGTCCGCTCCCCGTCTCTGTACACGTACGTGCATAACTGCAGGTTAGGATTGTTCTTCATCATCCTTGAGAAGAAAAAAAAGTTGCTAAAGGTGTAAGGTGGCACATATACTCCTCAAAAGACACACAAAGTACAGCGTAAGTGCGTTCCAATCAAAAGTAATACTAGCGCTAGGTTACCAAACAAGACAACCCAACAAGGTATTTCCTAATAACATGGTGCACTCATCAGACACAAAGAATAGTTGGTCATCGAAGTACTGTGTACACACTGTGTATCAATTACATTAGCAAGAAAATCAAGAGTAACCCTTACCAGTAGGTTTGAAGGTTTGGAACACTATTGGTTGAAAGCCAGGTGCAGTTCATTGCATCATTGGAGTAAAACGAGCATTGGAAGTCCTTAACCAATTCAACTATACAGGAATAAAAAAAGACTAGAATCCCATATTCCCGATGGCAACAAAACACTGTTTAATCTAAAGGACTAAGTCAGTCACATCAAAGACCTATTTTAAACAGTGTATTCCCACTGATGCAGCGGCCCGGATTATCTTGTGCTGTAAAACTCACTTGGGGCTGAGATAGCTATTGTTGCAGGTTGACTCTCAGTTTGCTCACAACTTTCCATGGGTATGCTGTAAAACTCACTTGGGGCTGAGATGGCTATTGTTGCAGGTTGACTCTCAGTTTGCTCACATCTGTCACTGGGTATGGTTATCACTGAGAACTGCAAATCTCTGCCATACATGTCCTCTGTGGTGATATAGAGTAATTTGTTTGTATCTACGCCACAGGTCTTTGTTTCTTTTCCCCCCTGCAAAGAGACAAATATAAAATGAAACAAGCGGACACTTAAAATAACACTGTAAACATGCACATTTTTTTTTCCGTTCTTCAACAATGCAAAGTGACATTATGTTTAAAAAAAAACATGCCATTGTTTTTTTTATGATTGCTTCGACACTAATAACACAACCTTGTGGTCATTTTTCTAAACCTTAGATACAACACTCAAAACCGTCAGCACTTATAACACAAGCAGTCTGATTTAACACATTTCTAATTTTGCATTTTTATCTTTGTAGAAACCTTACACTTTCATAATATAGGGTCAAATAACTAACTCATGATGAAATACCATAGGAACAATAGTCTAGATCACCCACACACAACATACACATAATTTCACTGTCAAGTTGTTTGTACAATCCTATATGAGGTATAACATACTTGAAACATGTTTCAATATGGTTCAAAATGTGAAAGGAGTAATAGAGAGAAAGTGAGGAATCATTGAATACTGTGAAGTCAAAGTAAAATACTGTAAAATGTATTTATTGACTGAAAAAAATCACAAACTTACTGTAAGTCAAAACAGAATTACAGGTCATGTAAATACAGCTGCAAAGGGTGCATTTCCTGCCTGATCAATGTTGCTGTTGTTGCAGGTAAATACTAGTCCTTTTATAGTCATACCACAATGTGAAATTAATGATCAGTAACGAATTGTCAGTGCTGCCAAAGCAAGGACAAGGGCCTACATGTACATGCTTTCAAAACTGTAAACATTGTGTGGAACAGTTGTACATGGGACCATAGAAACAGTGTCTTATAAAGAATAGCGATAAAGCGTCCAGAGATAATGTGGTTTATGTTGCCTTTGCATCTCTTTGTAAACTAGAAATGTACTAAACATGGAATATTGTTGATCAGTGTTCAAAAAGCCATGCATTAGGAGTAATGTAACACTTCGTTGTGATTTTGAGTAGTTGTATTGATTGTTAGTTAGAAATATTCTATGAAAGGAAAGGACAATCAAATCAAATGTAATCTGTGAATTGCATTTTGAAATGATAATACTTTGATGTTATGCTGTCTATTTGAACTGTTGTTTATGTTCAATGAACCTAGTTTATGTTAACTGTATCCAAGCAATTAAAAAAAGGTTTTGAAACGTTTTGAAAAAAGTGCATTTTGATGATCTGTTTTGAGTTTTGTGTCTAGACATTTGACAAATTACCACAAGGTTGTGTTATAGGGTCGAAGCGATCGTAACAAACTGTAATAATACCCCGCCATAATATAACACCTCTGATGGCTGTACAAAAATATTATATTACCTGCTTCATAAGTCCAACGTTCAAGTTGTGATTATATTTTAGCCCACCAAAACAGTCTATTCAGTTGCTTATCTCTGACGTAAGACAGTCATAATGTAATATGTTTTACCCCAATAACATTTCTCTCACCTGAATGAGCTTGTGTTCATAATTAATCTGACAGGTCCCTAGGTTGCTTGGCTTTTCCCATGTCAAATTCACATAGAACTCATTAGTCCACTTCAAGGAAAGGTTTCGCGGAGAAGGAAGTTGGGCTGAAGGAAAGTCATATATGAAAATACTTTCAGATCCTTTCAACATCAATGAAAGATAATTAGATATTATTATTTACTCAGGTCGGATAGATTTGTATTTCCTTTAACAGTCTTACATTACACTTTTCTTTGCCAACCCTTCAGTAGGTACATTAAAAAAAATTATCTAGGCTACCCCTTTTTCAGAAGTCATTACAGTCTCACGCATGTTTACGGGAATTAGATGGAGGCCTGGGATATTATGGGAAATCTCTGTAATACTAACAATTAATCGTGTCAGAACACCTTTCAGTCAGTTAGTTATAGTTAGTAACCTACTTACAGTTCGCAGTTAACCCATTCGAACATTGTATAAAAATTAGGACTTTTAAATATGTAGAAATCATGTTGATAGATCCCGTTCATCAAAGAGCGCGTCTCCACTTCAACTGTACGATTTTGTATAATATTCCATGAAAAGATCAAACAAATACGCGTTCATCTTGTAATATTCTGTTGCTGTTGTCCAATCTCCTAGCGGGTAAAACACAACTTCCACAAAACACCTAACTTCAAAAGAAGCTCCCTGGCGACGTTGAAGCCACAGCTAAAGAAAAGCAGAATCAAGCTGGCTAGTGGGCGGGGTTTTAGAGAGTCAACATCAGTAGCAGACCAACGTCACCATTGCCTAGGGACAATACACAGACACTCACGCACGACACATCAAAGTCGACCAAGTAGGCCAAAGGAAAAGTCTATTTTAATTGGATTAATTTTGTGATGAAAATAGTAAAGATAATAAGCTGTCACATCATAATAGAACAAATATGTTTTTCAACCTTCATGTGATAATGGCACTGCCTGCATTTAACTCCTCCAGCCCATAAACAATTATTTATGTCGTAATTATAGTAATTAGCCAAGCAACACCTATGTCCATCGTAAATAATAGATTAACGGGAAACTATTTCAAGATGGAGTAGAAGTCTGGATGCCACTGTGTAGGATCATTACCCCAGACTGAACGAGGGGAAGTTGCCTCTATAAATAAATAGCACAGAAATAGGATATGAAGTACATTTTCCAAATGTATTGTGTGGGTTTATAACAAACATGTGCAATGTAGTTCGATGGTAATGTATGACAACTACATTTTGGCAAAACATGTTTTTTAATTGAAAAAAGGGATTTACAAAGTATGTTTTACGCAGCTGCAATACATTGTAACAATGCAATTAAAAATGCTAAATTAAGCCCAATCTAGGAAAAACGTCTTTCTATATTATGTTTTGGACCAGGTATGGGTAAAATTCCAACATATTAAAATATAAGTACATATATAGATACAATGTATATTTTACACCACTTCAATATATATTATATACATCTGCATATCTATCCGCTAATTTCAGTGCAGCACTTGTGAATTATCGTACAAATACCATGTGTTCAAAGTGTATTACTTTAAATACCGGAACCTTTTGAGAGGACAGGCCAAAGTAGGCACTGGATTTACAGATCCCTAAAGAGCTATGAGTCAATACACTGCATCAGCTTCCATTGTCTTGTTACTTTCCTCTGCCTCCCGTTTAGACATCGGCTTCGGAGGATGAAAGATTCGGCTTAAGGCTGCAGCGCGATGTTGCCAGAGAAGGCACGTACTACCATCAGTTTGCCCCATGCATTGTCCACACTTCTTCGACTAAATTAAAAGCAATCTTCATTATATAAGACAAGGGACTATTGCCTCGCTGCGGGAAACTGACCCGATATGTGTATAAACGGGAATCTAGAGTCCACAATTCTATATAGAGTTTGGAAACAGGCAGAACAAACCAACTGATGTTTTGCCCTATAACAATCTCTTTCCTTAGTATTTTAGTCTTTAATTCTGGAAAGGATCCAGAGAGAACTAGTCAGTCCGCATTTAATATATGGTGGATTGCCTCTACTGTGATAGACTGGCGTCCTGTCCAGGGTGTACCCTGCCTTACGCCCTGTGTTGGCTGGGATAGGCTCCAGCCCCCCCGCGACCCTGTAAACCAGGATAAGCGGTAGAAGATGAGAGAGAGATGAGAGGGGATTGCCTCTACCACCAAATTCAGCTGCTGTAAAACTGTGCAAGCTCAGCTAACAAAGCAAAAGCTGTTTGCATTCAGCTCGGATATTAACTCCATTGTAACTTTTCAAATTCAAGAGTCACTTGAATCAACAGCTTTCCTCTTATCAAAATCAAATAAAACATCCACTCCTAAATACACAACCAAATTACACGGCGCAAAAAGTGATTTTTCTTCTTCTTCTATTCGTTGTCTACATTCAGCACACCAGGGGTTTTCAGGTATTCCACAACCCGACTTGTCTAAAGTCTCTTAGCTTTAGTGGTCAGGCAGGGAGTAGCTGATAGAACCAGGGGTTCACACTGCCCTCTCTAGAGGCATGCTTCAGAGGAGCACAATTTAGCACACCAATATGAAGGGAAAAAATACTGTGGGCCTCGATTAAGTTCACCTTTATCACCTGGGACCAAACCAAGCACACCTAAAAAGTTTCATACACTCTTATTCAGTTTTTTTGTTGTTGTATAAAACAAGCAAAGGTAGTCCTTCCTTGAGCTTCTCGGTTTGAAACACAGTGTAACTAAATACCATGACTCATTTATAACCGCAAAGACAGGCACTCTATAAACTCATTCTGCATGCCATTCACTGTGTTACATTGTTCCTGCTGCTGTTCCTTCACAAACAGTTTGTGACCCAAGCCTTTATTCTTAGCAGCTACACCCAACAGCAGAGGAGTGAAGCTATTAGATAATTTGTATCCTCGGCTGGGGGATACTTTGGCGAGCTTAGCTGGGGAGGTTTCTAAACAGGAAGTGCTCCAAGAGTTTTTTTTACAGGCCTGTGTGGGGTTTTGTCTTGACATTTACAGGGCATGTGGTTCCCAGAGTAGATGAAATACAGAGGTTGGCACAAACTTAAGAAGTTCAGTTTGGTAGAAGGGGGGCCAGGCTGGGATCAGCCCAGACCCGTGGATGTTCCGCTGATGGCCCGGAACACGTGGACAGGGTTTTGTAGCAGCGAGCGATTCATGTCCTCCTGGTAAATCTGGGGCACAGACACAACACAGAACCACAAGTAAGGGGCCTGATGGGGGGAGTTACAGACTAGTAACGGTTCCTCCCTCACACCACAATTATAACCGACCGTGTGACTACATATGAGAACATTCATACACTTAAAAGTGTATAATGATATGAGGTTAAAATGTAATGGTAATTCATTGAATCATAACAATCGATAATTTTATCACTGGAGTATATATTCGAGTAACATTATTGATTTGGATTTCCTAAATGAATGTCCTTAACAGCAGGCTTCAAAACATAAAATACCATCTTCAGAGCTTTAGGTTATGAGGTAACCTACACACAAAACAAAAGAGCACGCAGGACAAATAACTTGACTCTCGCTTTCACAAACTGTGTAACTGAATTATGGTCAAAATAGGATTTGTTCCATTTTGAGGAGACACAGCTTAAACAAAGGTCATGAATTCACCACCCTGCAGACATGCATAATAATCCAACTGTTTAGGATTGAACAAGGAAGTTCAACAGTGTATGTATGATCAAAACGTTCAAACATAATTTCAAGTTACCTGGTCTTCCTTAAAGCTAACAGGCGGCATAGACAGAAAGAAGGAGAGGGAGGATTAGAAAGTCTGAAACCCTTGAAAGAAAACGGACCATTTCATACATTTGGTAGACACTTTTAGATAACATATATATATATATATACTTCATAAAGCAAGTGTTACTAACTAATAATAATTCCTTTAATTTTTTTAGCGCTTTTCTGAAACCCAAAAACGCTTCACAATTGTAAACAGAAAAGAAGACAACACAAAATGACACAGAAAGGGAGAACGAACAGAAAGCAACATCAGTTCAAAGTAAGTCAGGGTGAAACAAAAGAGTTCTACAAAAAGGACAGAATATCAGTTGAGGGGTGAGTAGGTTATTACTAATAACAGAGGTAATTAGGGTAGGCAATTGTGAAGAGGTTTTAAGGCGGGATTGAAAGATTGATAGAGAGTAAGAGAGAGTGTTCCCACTAGTGTAAGACCCTTAAAAGAAAATGGACCATTTCATCTGGTGGACACTTTTCTACAATACTTTATAAATATAGTATATATACACACACACAAACACACACACACACACGTCATTCTATTTCCTTTCTCGGATAGTAGTCACCTATGTGACAAACTTCCAGTATATATTATGATGCAAGACCTTTAAGAAACAAGACTTTCAATTCTCATAATTCCTTTCCATCAAAGTAGCTGAACGTCAAATAATAAACAACTAAAAGCTAATGCGGTCTGTTCCTTGAAAGAATGGGAGCGATGCAGGATTAAGTGATCCAACAATTATGAATGAAGAAGCAGCTGGGGTGGGAAGGTTGATGACATGTCTGAGGTATGGGAAGAGGAGGAGGAGAAGCCACAGCTAGGCATGCCATCTCTTGTCAGGACTGCAGTACGTAGTTACTGCCAAGTTTCTGTTAAGGCTGTCGAGATTTCAACATAGCAGGGCGAGGCCAAGCGAAAGCACACTAACCCTTCTGTGACTGAACGGTGAATCAAAGGACTTCTTCTTGTGATTAAAATGTGCTCGAAGTCTTCCAAATGTGTAGTGTACAAAACACAACTAAGACAGAAGCAGGGGCTCCACAATACCATTTGACACAGGTGCCACCAACTTTTTAAAGGTTGGCACCGTCTCATAATTTGGTGGAACCAAACTGTACAGCCTGCCGTGATACTACATACATGGCACTACTTAAAAGTCCTCCCTCTAGTTTCCCAAACTGACAATGCTGTATGTAAGAATGGCATGCAGAGGAGAGGACACAGGCAGAGCTTGTTAGCCTGATTAAAAACTAAAAAATCGACACAAAACCGAAGCAAACTGGCCTGAAATAGACGGTCTCCAGTTTGCATATCGGTGTAAATACAAAGCCAGTCAAACGCAATGGTTTTACCAACTCAGTCCGATGGCATAGGCCTTTATAAATAATGCGTGCCTGATCTTTATGAAAAGTTATCAGAAGGTATTTCAGATCTTTATTTTAGCAGGAATTGCCTAAACACAATGCACCATACCCTGTTAATGTCAGGGTTGTTGCAGGAGAGGCTGACCCAAATGCAGACATGAACAAAACCAGCTAACTAATAACCCGAAAAACAGCCAACAAAACAAAAGGAACACGGGAGGCAGAACGCAGAGGCAAAACCTGTACCAAAAGGAGACAGGAACTTTACTCAGAAATAAAGCAGAGCAACACGTATACAGCAAATAATGACAGACAAAGAACAAAGGAAACCAGGAACTTAAATACACTGGCAAAAGGCACAGGTGATAACAATTAAACTAATAGCTGGCAGGTCCAAAACAAGGCACAGGTGTAAACCATAACGAATAATCAAGAGCCCAGAAGCGCCAGGCCGTGACAGTTAAAGGCACCAAAACCCATTAAAGGAGGTGAGACTTAAGGCAACTAAGTACAATTTTATTAATGAGTACAGAGAGCAAGTCTATACAGAGAAATTACTACACTGAGTTCACTCCAACGACATAGTAAGTTCTGATTGGTTGACAAGGTGGAATCGAGTAGATCGGTCAAAACGAAACAAATCGTTCCATTGGTCGAGGGGGAACACGTGTTACCTCCCAGTATTGATAAGGATTGGTTTGCCAACTCATACTGTGATGGCTACGAACAGATAACACCACGCCTTCAGTGTCTCAGAGAGGCACGTTATCTCATTGTTGCTCTGACCTTCACTCTGACCCTTACCCGACTTTGAAACAACAGCTCAGACTTGAACATCTGTTTGGATGCCTAAATCTGGCCCTTACAAATCGAGATATCCATCGACATTCAATTGAGACGATCAAAAAGTGGAATAGAGAGAGAGCTGGGGTACGATGTGAATGTTTGCCCGTGATAAGACAGGGAAGCAAGTCTCAATGAGTAGAGGGGGATGAGTCAGAGCACATGAATGTGCCATGATAAGGCATTGGAACAGATATCTGGATTCCTTATTGTCAAAGTCATTCCTATGAAGAAACCTACAGCACTGTATAATGTAAAATTAGCCCACTTTCCTACTTAATTCAGGAAATCATTCAGGAATTCCTAAATCATTATCAGGGCTTTGAGTTGAAAAATGTGAAATGGAGTAAGGCCTGAGGCCTCTCCAAAATGCTACAGCTGGGATATATTTATGTGCAGATTACTGGCATTGTTATCTAAGGTATTGTACCAAGATTTTGGGGGAAGTGTTTTTTAATAAATAAGAGAAACTTTGAAAGTAGCATTAGAACCAAGTAGTGGCTTCTGATCAATGTCGACTTTGTTAATTAGCCTTGTGCAATGTCTCCCTTCAGCAGTTTCCCCATTGCCATGATATTGTGCAACACAGTGATTATAGGTCCTTTCAACACACGTGTTACTTCAAACACCCGTGTCCCTTCAAACACCCGTGAGCCAGCCCTGCGTTACCTGTTCATGGATGATGTCCGACAGCTCCTTCACCATGTCTTTGAAGTTGCCCTTCAGACCCTCGTGGTACTCAAACTGGTCCTCTTTGATCAGCCGCTCATTGATGTCCAGCGCCAAGCTGCACGCCTTGACAAATTGTCTGCAAAAATAAGTTTATGCAGGCGTGCATGCGCGCGCGCGCACACACACACACACACACACACACACACACACACACACACACACACACACACACACACACACACACACACACACACACACACACACACACACACACACACACACACACACACACACACACACACACAAACATTAAAGGCTATGTCCACACTGAGTCAGCGGAATGTAACCACACTAACTGGCAATGCGTATGTTTGATCAAAACCACAACTTTTCTTTTGAAATTTGATGACTCAGGGGTCAGCGGAAACTAATAGCCCATTTTTTTCAGTTTTTGTTTGAAGTAATCAATCGACTTTTTACTCAAAGAATGCAAATATACATGCATGTTTTGTACCTTGACTATGTCAGAACTTATTATTTCTGTTTAGTTAATAATATAGTTATACTATAGCCAGATGGAGGCTTCCTTAAATCTTAAACACCAAATACCAGTCATTTGCAATGTAGTGTAAAAACACGTCTCAGGACTGATGGCCTTGTATAGAGTTGCAAATAGAAAGCCATACTTGAAAAGAGGCAAATTGGGGAAAAAAAGAAAAAAGATTGACATTGGAAAAGGAACCAAGGACATTGATGAGTGGATCAGAATGTTTGGACGGATGAGTCAAAGCTTCAGGGGTTTGGAGAGGAGAGGAGAACATTTGTGAGGTGTTTGGTTAGACGCGGAGAACACACGTGTGTTGGGTTTTGTTTTCCACGAAGAGGTGACCATATGTGAAGCGTGGTGCGAATAAGAGGATGCAGAAGGACAGACTGACGGCTTCTGTGAAGCACAGTGGAGCTCATTTCAGCATGCAGCAGGTCAATGATCCTACTTCCCAGTGATGCAAAAACGACTTGCAACTCCAGATCTCAACTATATTGAACTTCTTGGATGTGCTTGACCGTATGCTCAGGCAAAATATTTCATGTTTTCAGACCTTTTGATGAATGTAGAGTTTGGTGAATATATATATAATAGAGAGAGAGAGAGAGAGAGAGAGAGAGAGAGAGAGAGAGAGAGAGAGAGAGAGAGAGAGAGAGAGAGAGAGAGAGAGAGAGAGAGAGAGAGAGAGAGAGAGAGAGAGAGAGAGAGAGAGAGAGAGAGAGAGAGAGAGAGAGAGAGAGAGAGAGAGAGAGAGAGAGAGAGAGAGAGAGAGAGAGAGAGAGAGAGAGAGAGAGATCTCATTCACTTTAATTCTTAAAAAAATCCTCAACTTTACACACAGGTGTGAGTGTAGCCTATATACTGAGTATATTAGGTTGGTTTACAAAACAATAGCTTTGCAATTTCAGTGGTGTGGTTTTTAAACTCCCCCAGACTTATAAGTGAAAACTGCCTCAATACACTCGAGAGTGTAACGTATTTTAACGCTGGCATGCGGTGGTAACTCGGAGCTGACCAGCTGAGCATACCTGAAAACTTCCGTAAGCTCTTTGGCCTTCTTGCTGGCAGACTGGGTGGACTTGGTGTCGTCCAGGAATGCCCTAGCGTAGGCCATGGGGCCTGCGTTCACCTGGAGGAAACCAAATGTTCATGTGATCTCTCGTAAAAAAAACACAAAGGGCTAGTCATAACACACCCTCCTGCATTTGCTTAGCAATAAAGAAAAGAAGTTACAAGGTTGTTGACACGAAAACCCAAGTGAAGGTGATGGCATGTTTAGTGCGGCCCAGTAAACCAAGGAAAACCACAACAACGTCTACAGTTAAATATGCAAAATATCCAATCACAATACATCATCAAAATAACAATGCTCTGATGGTCAACTGACCGAAACGGCAGTTCATTAATACGGGGTGTTTTGCAGGTTGCAATTTGAATTTCCTTATTCAAAAGTAGTGAGAGGTAGCCCTAAAGTTAGCGCTCCATGTGAATCTTTCATGTTTAATAGTTGCATGGAGGGTTGCTGGTGGCGTTGTGTTTGTTTTCGTGCGCGGTGGTGGTGCCTGTTTACCTGCACGGAGACGCAGCCCTGCAGTTTGAGCTGCAGCTGGATCATGTCCACCTCTTGGCTGGAGCACAGCTTGTCCAGCTCGGCGGTGCGCGCCTTCATCTCGTCGATGGCCACGTCCACTGGTTTCAGATCCACGTGCTTCTCCGACACCACCTCGATGCGCTTCTTCACGTAGGGGAATGTGTTGGCCGCTTTGGTGTGTGGGGGGGGGGACAAACATAGATAAAGCACATAGGTCCACGGTTAAGTTGTAGTTGTCTTTCACTCAATCTCTGAGTCTCATACTTCGAACGCCAGAACCAGCAGAGTTCAAAATAGATGTTTTAGTGTTTCTATTTCTCTTTTCAAAGTGAACCCGAGGACAGACTTTCAAGGAGAGAAAGGAAAACTCCATTTGGGAAATTGTTGGGAAAAGTTTGCCAAATCATATCAATCTTATCTTATCATTGCCAGATACCTGTTCTCCACTGAGGCACTGTGCATATGGCAGAGAGAGAAAGAGAGAGCGAGAGCGAGAGAGAGAGAGAGAGAACAGACCAGTGACAGAGGGTCAAAGGGTAAAAGCTATCACCCAGCTGGCACCAGGCTCATGTGCCAGCTGTTGCTTATAGGCAGCGTGCTTTGTCGGGGGAACGGCCAGGGGTTAGCTGGGAACAGCCTCCCGTCAATCCGCACAATAACATTATCTGCCCTGCGTTTTGGGCCTCTGCCATGCCACACACTCTGCGGTGCAGGTACCAGCCCCTCACAATGGTTTAGGTACTCGAAAGCAAACGCCGCCTAAAGCTGTTGTTGCAACACTTCCTGGCAGCCCAAAATAACAAACACTAAAATAGCAAATGAAAACAGGTAGAGAAAGCTAACGGCAACGCAGCAAAGGGTCGATTTTGAGTGTGCTTTTGAATGAGCTGCGACAGCAGGTTTTGTCCCAGGTAAAAACCAGAAAGGCCACTCGAGCTGTGTACGCACTTGCGAGCACGCTCCTCCGTTTGCACTGCTCCTCCACACCGCCGTGCTTCTTCCCAGTCAGCGTGTAGGGCGTCTCAAACACAAAGCGGTGGATGTTGTGGCACTTCTCAAAGTCGGTCTTCTTCTCCGGCGCCTCTTTCTCCTCAAAGTAGGCCTTGACAAAGGTCACCTGGATGTAGGCGAACTTGGTGTCCAGTTCCTTGGGGTTGACCTGGGGAAATGGAGTCAGGAGGGCTTGGTTGGTAGGGGTAAAAATCTCATTTCAGTTTGCAGAAAGTGCATGGTCCTAATTCAGGAAAGACGTAAATCTACTTTGACACAACAAAGCAAAGGCAAAGACAGTACTTTGCCAAGACAAACGTCCCAAAACGAAATACTCTGTCCGGTGTTTCCCACAGGTGAAGAATTTACTTGTGGTGGGGGGGAGGTGGGGGGGGGGGGGGGAGTAGCTGACGGTCGGCTGCATTGTCTGTGTGCATTATGCAATTGTGTGTCTTGATTGGGCAACATTTAGAAATTTGGATTTGATCTACCTGCAGGGTTCAATATTAACTTTTTTACTCTGCTGGATTGGTGCTCCCAACTTTAAAAAGTTTGGTAGCCTCTGGCACATTCTAATGGCACTATTTGATCATATACACTGGTCTTAATTATTGCATATTTTAATGAATTTGTCATTACCCGATTGTAAACATATAGTAAATTATTGTAAATGAGAGGTAGGATTCTTGTACACAGGCCACAGTCTGTTAAAAGCTACAAAATTCTCGATCAATCTGGAAACCAGCAAACAATCAGCAATTTAACATGGGCTAAATTAGTTACATAGTTACATGAGAATAGCCACCTCTCTGAAAATCCATACCAGGTTTTGCTCGTTACCTTGCAGTGAAAGAAACTTGGCTGCGTCAAGGCAACGGCCAGTCAAGCAAGCTCCCCTGGAGTTTAACTTGACTAAGCTTATGATAAGCAGGTCCAACTCGGTTTTTTCAAACGAAGTGATTAAACAGTGAAATGTTCCTATTTTGTTACATGGTAAACATAAATTATGCTAGCTAAAGTTCGTCAATAGGCCAGTTTCCCTATCATCGTGATGCTTGCTTTGTTTTGAAGCAGAGGCAAGTGGTCGTAATTGTACATGCATAGCGAATTGCAACTTGTAAATCAAGACAAAACATTATTTCATAAAGTAGCCGGCTTGACTTAATTGAGTAGGCTAGTAACAGCCGGCGCTTATGGAAAGCTCTGTATGGGCTAGTTAATGTTAGACTCCATGGAAATTGCGATGGCTAGCGTTCAGTAAATCAAAACTGTTGTTGTTAATCGATTGCGGAATGCATATCATTCTCTCGGACGCACACAAATAAAAACTGCTAAACTGGGTCGCCGTTAATATACCTGGGCGGCCCGCCCAAGTAAGGTCTATGTGTGGGAAACACTGCTGTCATCCCCATATAAACGACTTATAAATTCACCAAGCTTCTCAATATGTCTCCTAAATGTAGGCAGGTCGAACATTCGAACGCCAATGTAGTCAATACGAGAGCTACCACGCTCAGCGCTGAAGAAAATTGCCCTGCGTAGCGTTTTAAAACTGTTTAAATGAACACAAATATAACGTTTTTGTTGGTCTAAATCACTTAAGTCATTCAAAAGTAATACCTACTTTCACGATATATTAGTGTTGATATGCATACAGCGCTTGCTAATTCATAGTTAGCTTCCAAAGAGCGTAGGTTTTGTTATTACTTGAAAAAAGCCTTAACTTTAAGCAGTTTATTTAAAATATATACGTTTTATTTATTATCAAACGATTGATGATCTGGTTTAAACATATATTCTAAAACCACTGACAATTAAATCTTTCCATATGTCTACCGTTAATAAAGTCATTTTGTCACTCAAACTCACCACAGCGCGGAGGTCGAGAGCGGACTTAGTTAGAATCTCTCTTATTCTGGCCAAAACGGGACCTGAAAAACGGTGCGCACCTAGTGTTTAAGCAAAAATTCAGGGCACTTCCCATAACATTTAACAATCAAACTTGGGTTCATTTAGCAGACAACCCCTCTCGGGACCTGACACTGAGCGACGGCGCCGATCAGTCATAAATAATTTGGTTAACATGTGTTTTAAATACTTCAATTGTGTTGCTACTACCCTAAATTAACGCCGTCGCATAAGAGCTTTTAACTGGACTTAGAAGGAGGTCTCATTGAGCTCTGATCCAAAATTAAAAAAAAATCCATCGCTGGACTTTAGAGTTATTCCCCCTCAAATCATGTGCCCTTGATGCTGTGTTTTGAATACTTCAATTGCGTTGCTACTACCCTAAATTACATCCGTCGCATGAGAGCTTTTAACTGGACCTAGTAGGAGGTCTCATTGAGCTCTGATCCAAAATTCAAAGAAATCGACTGCTGGACTGATGAGATATTCCCCCTCAAATCATGTGATGCCCTTGATGCTGTGTTTTAAATACTTCAATTGCATTGATAGTACCCTAAATTACATCCGTCGCATGAGAGCTTTTAACTGGACCTAGAAGGAGGTCTCACTGAGCTCTGTTCCAAAAATCAAAAAAATTCATAGCTGGACTTTAGAGATATTCCCCCTCAAATCATGTGATGCCCTTTATGCTCCGAGCATCCAATTTGTCCAATGACGTAATCAACACGAAAGCTTCTACGCTCAGCGCTGACGAAAATTGCACTGCGTAGCGCTTTAAAACTGTTTAATTCGACACAAATGTAACGTTTTTGTTGGTCTGAATCACCAATCAATTTTGAAGTAATTCAAAAGTAATACCTACTTTCACCATATATTGGTGTTGATTTGCATACAGCGCTTGCTAATTCATAGTTAGCTTCCAAAAAGCGTAGGCTTTGATCTTACTTAAAAAAAGCCGTAACTTTATGCAGTGAAAAATATATGCGTGTGTTTTGTTTAATGTCAAACTATTGATGAACTGGTTTAAGCACATATTCTTAAACCACTGAAATGAAATCTTTCCATATGTCAACCGTTAATCAAGTCATTCATTCAGAGTGGACTTCGTTAGAATCTCTCTTATTCTGGCCAAAACGGGACCGGAAAACTGGTGCGCACCTAGTGTTGAAGCAAAGCACTCTCCATATTAATTAACGATCAATCTTGGGTTTGTTTTGAAGACAACCTCTCTCGGGAACTGACACTGAGCGACGGCGCCGATCGGTCATAAATAACTTAGTTAACGTGTGTTTCAAATACTTAAATTGCGTTGCTACTACCCTAAATTACATCCGTCGCATGAGAGCTTTAAACTGAACCTAGAAAGAGATCTCAATGACCTGTGATCCAAACATTTAAGAACTTGATAGCTGGACTTTTGGAGATACCCCCACTCATGTGAGGCATGCTCCTTATAGCCTACTTCATTGTCGCTGAACTGCATTAGAGCTATGTCCACTGTGTGATTAATTCGATTTTGCTCGTGACGGGAAAACAATGCAATATATTTTGGTTAACATTTATGTTTCCATTGGCTTCTAGACTTTTGCGTGTCTGGGAAGATAACGTGATTATTTCAGCAGAATTTGAAATCAGGCGTCCGTAGGCTACCTGTCTCATAGGCTACTAACCTTGAACTTTGGAAACATGATATATGCCTGCACCCTTAGAAACATAGTGGCCTAGCCTGCACGAATACACTTTTATCAACGTTACAGTAAGAAAACTTCTAAATCCATTCAATAATTTAATTGTTTAGTTTCCGTATGGATCAGAGCTGCCAATGATTAAGATATAGGTGTGAAGTCTCGATCCAATCAACACTTAGGCTAGTGTTTACGAATCATCTTGCCATTGTATAATATAAAAAGATATAGGCTATATTCATTTTTTTACAGTGGCATTATTTTAGACACCGATATCTTACGAATGCTATTGCGAGCAGACTTTGGTCCCGCATCCTAAAAAGCTAAGCTGTTTGACACGTTAGCGGTTTTCAGAGTACAAGTTTTCAACATTGTACACTTTATTTGGGTAAACAATTATATCAAATGTATAGGTAACTCGTTTCTTAAGGTATCTGTTGTGAAATATCTATTAATTCTTTCACAATAAAGAAGTATAATAACAACGAAGTGGGCCGTAGGATGTTCATGCTTCTAGACCCAGCGTCTGTCTAAACGGAAGTAACATCGCGGTAAATATTAAATCCTTTTTTTAACAATAAAACTGTCACTTTTGGGCAAACTGACAATTTATTCATTCGTTTTTAACCATAAACGTTTACGAAATAACAACAAATTGGAAGATAGGACTATTTAATCCCTTAATATAAAAAAAAGTGAAAACGGGTTTGACCTGCCTACTAAATGGCTCAGAACAGTGACTAATTCACAGCCAACACATCTTTAAGTGATCAGAAGAACATTACTCTGCAGCTCCAAAAGGAACATCCAGTCATGAGTTGACTTAATATTGGACAGATTTGCCTCCATTTGCCACTGCATACAGTATAGCTGCAGAATTGAATAACAGATGAGGTAGCAAGAACAACAAAAGGACATTGGAGTCCTTGTTCTCATGCTCTCCTCACACCCTGCCCGGAGGGGCTCTTTGGCACCTTGTTTGAGTCCTGAATGATCTTGACATTTTCCGCTCCAAACTTGTCCCCGTAGAGTGCCAGTAGACGGTGGGAGATTTCGGATAGGCCAGTCAGCTTGGGCTCCTTGTAGATGTATTCCTTCCCGTCTTCTTCCTCAAAGAAGCCCTAGGAACACAGAATGAGAAAGAGCATGAGACAGAGCATGAGACAGAGCATCCAACTGGCCTAGGCATTCCATCGACTCAAAGAACAGCAGAGTGATGATTGGCACACCATCACCAACTACTGGATACCAAAAAAAAAGATCTATAAATAAGGTACCCAAATCAATAGGAAGCATTGAATAAGCATACACCTCTCATGATTTGGTTTGTGCCCTTGCGTAATTGTATTGTTGACGCGGCTGTAGAATTGATCATTTCCCATTTTCAAAAATGAATCTGTCCATTGGCGGTTCCCTTGAAAAGTGTTTTGGACAAGATTAGTGATATTACTGTGTTTAAAATACAGAATAACGCAAATCTATAAATGTCAAAATAAAATTGATAAATATAAATGTTTGCAGCCCCAACCTACTACATTAAACATGTTACGTTAGGCCAGGTTTTATGATGTGTTAAACCCTTTTCTTGTTGTCAAACCCATGTTTGATTACAAAGAAACGTAAAGGTCATATCGCAGATAAGAACCTCATTGTGTAGGACCTTTGCCTCCCATATAAGCTCGGTGTATTTTTATCTAAGGGTTGGAAGTGGCATAGCAAAACAACTACATTTTTGCAGCACTGGAACTCCTGGCTGAGATTACCATCCTTGTTCATTCTGTTTTGTACAGCTCAAAATAAGATTGAAAGATGGTGGCAACAACACCATAGTTGTACAGGCAAAGGGGAATCCCTTATATTTTGGGAGAATAAAATTGCAACAAAAATGCTTTGCAAACGGTCTTCAAGACGGGACTCATAACACATTCACCGTCACCGTTTTATGGCTAGATTTTGGACCGGCTAATTCTTATTGTAGGAATACAATCTATCAATGAAAAAAAAGTCTGTACACAGTATATTTTCCGCAGCCTCACCTGTCCGTAAAAGGCCACTCTAAAGTAGGTTCCAAGCAGTCTGCGTCCGGAGTGCATCACCTCCATGATCTTGTTGTACGCTCGGTGGAGCGTGTCGTAGACCCGACTCAGTTTCTAGAAAAACAAAGCACGAGGAAATGTTTGCGTGTAGGGTGCTGTCGTGTGGACACAGGTGCACAGGAGCTTGAGTTAGGAGGACGTTATAAAAGCAGAGGTATGCCGCGTTTTAGCTTTAGCACACATCCCGTAAGCGGCCTGGCCGATCATACGCACGCAGGGGATGCGCTTGTCTGTCGCTATCGTTTCCCCATTCCATGAATCACCCCTTATCTTAATGGTAAGTTACAAAAAGGCATGGTCTGCCGGAGATCCTGATCCATTAATTTACTGAAGCCCGCCTGCAGAGTGCATGCAGTTGCACCAGAGCTAAAATGGCAGTCGGCCCTGAAAGAATGAGCGTTGTCTTGGCAACAGACACAACACGCAGAAGCAGAAAAGAAAAAAAAAAAGAAAAGCAAAACGATATGTAAACCATGTGTGTACCATGAAGTGCGGAGTATTTACAAATGGGAATTTATTCCGTAAACTGAGGGCCAAACACAGGGAGGGCCTGGCTCCGACTTCATAAACACAGCGACCGTGAGCTGAGAGAACAGGCCACGAAGAACACGAAGAGAAGAGAACACGGAGAGGTAGGCAGTGCTCAGACAGTGTGTCTGCTGTCAGAACGCCGTGACCACGTAGCGTTGGCCGGCGTATACCTCAAACTCGTGGCGTTTCTCGTAGACGGGGACCATGAGCTTGGCGATGTGGGTGATGAGCTCGTAGCGCTCCGCCTTCCACAGACCCTCCACGCAGACCTCCAGGTGCTCCACCAGGACCTCCTGCAGGGGGAAGGGAATGCACAAGGGATGACGCCGCACAGCTGCTGGACACCCAACAACACACACACACTCACACACACACACACACACACACACACACACACACACACACACACACACACACACACACACACACACACGCTGGAAATGGAAAAAGGGCCAGGGACCGCTGCTACGCCACTGCAAGGGATCTAAGTGTCCGACAAAAGCCATGGTTGGAATCCAAGATGTGTGGGAGGTGAAGTAAAGGGTGGGCTGGGTTTGGAAGGGTGTGTGGTTGGGGGGGGGGGGGGTGGAGGGTAGCTCACCTCAGTGTAGTAGACGTCCTGCATTCCGGTGTCCTCCTTCATGGCCGCCTCCTCCTCAATGTTCAGGGTGATCTTTTTGAACACCGCCAAGCCGCTGGGGAAAAGCTCTGTTGGGGACAGCAACAAGTTTAGGTAACGCGTCCTTTCTAATGATCTTTTACTGTTTTCTACTTGCATAAGAGCCAGTAAGGCTTCACATATTTTGTATATTTCTTTAAATAAACTGGACACTCTTACATTAAGGTGATCTAGGACCTAGATTACTTTATTGGCAATTCTAGGAAATATCGACAAAACACGTTGGGATGGGCGAACGTCATCTCAAAGTGTGTGAGCGTGTGCGAGTGGAAGGAATGTCGTACTTTTCCTGAAGAGGTACTCGGCCACTAACGCTGCCACGTGGACGTGACACATCGCTGCCTGTGGGGACACAACGGACCAGTCAGACAGGTTCTGAGTCAGTACGCCTGAATCCATACGACAACGTCCTACTAAAGCAGTATTCTCAAGCACATGCTGACGGATACACACACACACACACACACACACACACACACATGAGTCACTTAACATTCCATTTCTTTTCACTTACCCTATGAAACCAATGCTCCCTAATGGTTCCCACACAAAAATGTATGAACGTTGTGTGCATACACTGATCAACCAATAATTGCTGTCCGTTAGATGGTGGATGTCATTTTGCAATACCCTGAAGTCTCTCAGTGCCGAGAACACTTCATCTGGTCACACAGCAGCGCCCACACAGTTAGAATGAGTAGATGAGACATAACAAGCTGCTTACATAGCGACAGGTTTTGGTTTGGTACACTTAGTATGGCTAGGCCAAGGCTTAAACTAGTCCATTGTATTTGGGATAGTACATTAAGTATGGTTCATTACAGGCCTAGCTAGTCCATTGTATTTGGGTTAGTACAGTAAGTATGGTTAATTACAGGCCTAGCTAGCCCATTGTATTTGGGTTAGTAGAGTAAGTATGGGTAATTCCAGGCCTTGCTAGCCCATTGTATTTGGGTTAGTAGAGTAAGTATGGATAATTCCAGGCCTAGCTAGTTAATTCCAGGCCTAGCTAGTCCATTGTATTTGGGTTAGTACATAATGGGCCAGTTTTACGGACATAGATTAAGCCTAGTCCTAGACTAATTCTCACTGTCAATTGCGATTCTTCACTAAAAATATGATTTGGTCTAGGACATTGATTAATCTATGTCCAGGAAACCAGCCCTAAGCATGGTTCATTCCAAGCCTAGGTTAAAGTCCATTGTATTTGGGGTTAGTACATTAAGGATGGCTAAGTCGAGGCCTAGCAATTCCTTTGTATATGGCAACAACAAAAAAGCAACGCTTGTTCCTGTTCGCTTTGTGAAGATAGGCAAAAGGCGCTGACCACAAATCACACCTGAATAGGTACGCCCACTGTAAGTCTGTGGCCATGGCAGCACTAGCCTGAGCTGAAGTACACTATGCTGCTCCCCTCCATATCCCACCAGTAGCTGAAGTACACTGAACTATGCTGCTCCCCTCCATATCCCACCAGTAGCTGAAGTACACTGAACTATGCTGCTCCCCTCCATATCCCACCAGTAGCTGAAGTACACTGAACTATGCTGCTCCCCTCCATATCCCACCAGTAGCTGAAGTACACTGAACTATGCTGCTCCCCTCCATATCCCACCAGTAGCTGAAGTACACTGAACTATGCTGCTCCCCTCCATATCCCACCAGTAGCTGAAGTACACTGAACTATGCTGCTCCCCTCCATATCCCACCAGTAGCTGAAGTACACTGAACTATGCTGCTCCCCTCCATATCCCACCAGTAGCTGAAGTACACTGAACTATGCTGCTCCCCTCCATATCCCACCAGTAGCTGAAGAACACCAGGGCCCACAGGCTACAAATAGTCCTCAGTAGCACAGTGTAAACTGCCCATTGCTCTCCAGATCATCACAAGCCGTTTGTACGGGAAACGCCGACGCTGCTGCCAGGGTGTCTGGATGTAGAACTGTGTGTGTGTGTGTGTGTGTGTGTGTGTGTGTGTGTGTGTTGGCCTTATTGTGCACGTTAATGGTTTTATTATCGAGCCCGTCCGAGTGGAATTGCCTATTGGGGGGGGGGGGGGGGTGGGTAGCTTGTTTGCCTTCGCCAATTAACTGACGGACGGTTGGCTGAGCAAATTTCCTGGTTCCTCTAATACTGCCTCCTCCCATGTTCCGGTAATTCTCCCTCTCATATTTGCCTCCTTGGCTTCGCTGGTGTCTTTCCTAAACATCGAAACTGTGCCTGCACAACAACTTGCTGACGGACTGATGCCAACCCTCTGTGTTTTGGCGGTTACCAAGCTGGTCATGCAACACCGGCCAGATAAAACAATCGGTGGCTTTCCACCCCTGAGGCCATAGCGTGTCTGTGGAGTTTACTGACAGATAGGAGTCAGCCTGGAACGGACTGACAAGCGTTTTGAATGGCGTGTGTAAATAGGAAGCAGAGATCCAGCAATGAAGACAGAGAGAGAGAGAGAAAGAAGAAGGGGTAAACAAGGACAGACAAGGATTCGAGACAAGCAGAAAGGTGAAGAGACTAACAGGACTGGGATCGCCGCGGTTACCTCGGAGAGGTCGCCGTTCTTCAGGTGTGCCCGGGCCATGCTGTCCAGCCAGGTGCGCCTCAACTCGGGCGTGCTGGCGTAGGAGCGGGCCAGGCTGTACTGGAGGTCCAGCAGCATCTCGGGGTCTTTCTCGTGCTCCCGCATCTGGGCCGTGGCCATCAGGACCGTGCGGATGCGCTTGGTCAGGCCTTTCACCTCCGACGGGAACGCCGTCGCCTGCACACACGGAGAGACGCCGATCAATCAAACAAAAAAAGACGAATTCAAACAGACAGCGCCCTCAAGAACGCTGTGCGCTCCTCAAATCCCATCAATCACCACGTCCTGTTGATGAACCGCACACGTCAAAATGGGGATTCGCCCCGCGGTCTATTTCCTGTCCAAACAAAACAACGGGAGTCGCTATCTAATGTGGGAAAGGGCGCAGGGGAGATAAACACACCGCTGTGTGTCCCCGAGGCAGACCACAGACAGAGAGACATGGCTCCGACCACCCACCGGGGTAAAAGCAGAGCCATCACTCAACACCCGTCTACTTGGACAAGGGCTTCTGTAGCTTCACTGGGAACGCATTAGGGCCTTGCCTTTCAACGGGTGGAATTAGGGGGGTTTTATAATGTAACACACGTCAGTAAAAAAGTGAATGCTGAGAAACAGCAACAAAAAAAAAAAAATTTACAATAAAAATAAACTTGGGTGACGTTTATTAAAAGGCAAACGAAGGCAGTTACAGACGCATACCATGGCGAAGATAATCCAATGTTTTTTGACAGCGTAGTTCAGACATATTTTAAAGCATTGCTTTGTGGATAGCACAATTCCGTGCTTTCTTGCATTCCACAGGCTGTCCCTGGTAGACTTTTTCTGAAAGTAATTTTTAAAGCATTTTAAATTGTAAATAAAAGGTGTACTATATAGATAGACAGATATATATACATATATATATATATATATATATATATATATATATATATATATATATATATATACAGTGGGGCCAAAAAGTATTTAGTCAGCCACTGATTGTGCAAGTTCTCCTACTTAGAAAGATGAGAGAGGTCTGTCATTTTCATCATAGGTACACTTCAACTACGAGAGACAAAAATGAGAAAAAAAATCCAGGAAATCACATTGGAGGATTTTTAAAGAATTTATTTGTAAATGATGGTGGAAAATAAGTATTTGGTCAATAACAAAAGTTCAACTCAATACTTTGTAACATAACCTTTGTTGGCAATGACAGAGGTCAAACGTTTCCTGCAAGTCTTCACCAGGTTTGCACACACTGTAGCTGGTATTTTGGCCCATTCCTCCATGCAGATCTCCTCTAGAGCAGTCATGTTTTGGGGCTGTCGCTGGGCAACACGGACTTTCAACTCCCTTCACAAATTTTCTATGGGGTTGAGGTCTGGAGACTGGCTAGGCCACTCCAGGGCCTTGAAATGCTTTTTACGGAGCCACTCCTTCGTTGCCAGAGCGGTGTGTTTGGGATCATTGTCATGCTGGAAGACCCAGCCACGTTCCATCTTCAATGCTCTCACTGATGGAATTAGGTTTTGGTTTAAAATCTCAGGATGCATGGCCCCGTTCATTCTTCCCTTAACACGGATCAGTCGTCCTGTCCCCTTTGCAGTAAAACAGCCCCAAAGCATGATGTTTCCACCCCCATGCTTCACAGTAGGTATGGTGTTCTTGGGATGCAACTCAGCATTCTTCTTCCTCCAAACACGACGAGTTGAGTTTTGACCAAAAAGTTCTATTTTGGTTTCATCTGACCACATGATATTCTCCCAATCCTCTTCTGGATCATCCATATGCTCTCTGGCAAACTTCAGACGGGCCTGGACATGTACTGGCTTAAGCAGGGGAACACGCCTGGCACTGCAGGATTTGAGTCCCTCTCGGCGTAGTGTGTTACTGATGGTAGCCTTTGTTACTTTGGTCCCAGCTCTCTGCAGGTCATTCATCAGGTCCCTCCGTGTAGTTCTGGGATTTTTGCTCACCGTTCTCATGATCATTTTGACCCCACGGGATGAGATCTTGCGTGGGGCCCCAGATCGAGGGAGATTATCAATGGTCTTGTATGTCTTCCATTTTCTAACAATTGCTCCCACAGTTGATCTATTCACACCAACCTGCTTGCCTATTGCAGATTCACTCTTCCCAGCCTGGTGCAGGTCTACAATTGTCTTCCTGGTGTCCTTCGACAGCTCTTTGGTCTTGGCCATGGTTGAGTTTGGAGTCTGACTGTTTGAGGCTGTGGACAGGTGTCTTGTATACAGATGACGAGGTCAAACAGGTTCCATTAATACAGGTAACGAGTGGAGGACAGAAGAGCTTCTTAAAGAAGAAGTTACAGGTCTGTGAGAGCCAGAAATCTTGCTTGTTTGTGGGTGACCAAATACTTATTTTCCACCATCATTTACAAATAAATACATTTTTGTCTCTCATAGTTGAAGTGTACCTATGATGAAAATTACAGACCTCTCTCATCTTTCTAAGTAGGAGAACTTGCACAATCAGTGGCTGACTAAATACGTTTTGGCCCCACTGTAGAGAGAGAGAGAGAGAGAGAGAGAGAGAGAGAGAGAGAGAGAGAGAGAGAGAGAGAGAGAGAGAGAGAGAGAGAGAGAGAGAGAGAGAGAGAGAGAGAGAGAGAGAGAGAGAGAGAGTATGTATTAACAGGCATTGTCCATACCTTCATGGCTTTGTCACTGTTGGCAAAGTTGTTGATGATGGACAGGGATTCCTGGAAGCGGGAACTGCCTGTAAGCGCCACGTCAGATATCAGCTGGCTCACCGCGATGATGATCTGGGTAATGAGCACCGATAAAGAAAGATGTTGAGGGGGGTGGGGGTGGTGAAGAAAAACACATAGGTGTTCCAAAGTGAACAAAACTGCCCCACAGGCAGGAGCTAGATCTCCCAGCAGCCGGCTGACGTAATGGGATGGATCCTGGTTCACAGCGGAGCCGGTACGATTAGTTGGGCTCCAAAGGGAGGCTTGGTGGAGGACTGGAGGACTTTCTGAGGCTGGGAACTCTGCAGGTGATCTGGGCTTCACTTCACGTACACTCTGTGGTGTTAAGACTATCATAACAGTCTTTCGTCTGAATGGGGTCTACCAGGACCCCATAACTCACTGTGGGTGTGTTGGGTTTGGTGAAGGGGATAAAGGGATGAGGACCACCCGAGGGGAGACCACAATAACCCCAGTATTCATTTGAAAACCATTACTTCCATATGGAGCACAGCTGAAAGGCTTGAGGTGAAGAGCTTGCTAAATATGCCACACACTCACACTCACACTCCCACACACACACACACACACACACACACACACACACACACACACACACACACACACACACACACACACACACACACACACACACACACACACACACACAATTCACGGACAATCGCACATACATACACAAACACACATTTACGGGCACACAACTATTACAGTAACATAAACCCATTGATACCATTAAACCCACTCACCCTAAATCCACAACCACAGCCGAAGCACGCACAGTGCACCCAGGCCGGCCCACCCTGTACCTGCAGGTGGGTGCGCAGGAAGGTCTTCCTCTTGGTGTACTCGTAGTTGTTCCTCATGAGCAGGTAGAGCAGGGCGGAGGCCTCGGCCCTCAGGGATCCCAGCTTGGACACGCAGCACTTCAGCACCTCGTAGCACAGCGCCGCGCACAGCGTCACGCGGCCCTTGAACAACGCCGCAGGGAACTGAGCGCACAGCGACACACACACACACACACACACACACACACACGCACACACACACGCACACAAGGTGTCACAGCAGTGCGGTCACGCTCCGTCGAGGTTCAGCAGCTGCGTGACTTATGACTTGAAAAGCCAGCTAGAACGGACATTTGCATTTGGTGCCGTTCCTGCGATGCGCGACGGCGCTGTTACGACGCCACTGTGAGCGGTACGGGAGGCTCTTGATTGAACGTGTTTCGCTTGGGCGCACGTGTTTCGGTGTGTCACCCCAGCGCGCGGGTCCTCCTCACCTTGTTCATGAAAGCCCTGAGGGTGGCGAACACGTGTCGGAGTGCGGCCTCCGACTGGCTGACCTTCAGGAAGGTGAGGTAGACGTCAAACACCTTCTTCATCAGGGGGTTGTGGCCGTCGCCGTCTAGAAGCTGGGTCTACGGCCACGGAAGAAACAAACAAGGGAAGCGCATGAACAGCGATAGGAATAACCTGGTCAACCCCACCGCATTGTGTTGGGGTTAGGGTTAGGGTTAGGGTAGCGATGTAGGAATAACCTGGTCAACCCCCCAGCATTGTGTTGGGGTTAGGGTTAGGGTAGCGATGTAGGAATAACCTGGTCAACCCCACAGCATTGTGTTGGGGTTAGGGTTAGGGTTAGGGTAGCGATGTAGGAATAATCTGGTCAACCCCACAGCATTGTGTTGGGGTTAGGGTTAGGGTTAGGGTAGCGATGTAGGAATACCCTGGTCAACCCCACAGCATAGTGTTGGGGTTAGGGTTAGGGTTAGGGTAGCGATGTAGGAATAACCTGGTCAACCCCACAGCATTGTGTTGGGGTTAGGGTTAGGGTTAGGGTAGCGATGTAGGAATAATCTGGTCAACCCCACAGCATTGTGTTGGGGTTAGGGTTAGGGTAGCGATGTAGGAATAACCTGGTCAACCCCACAGCATAGTGTTGGGGTTAGGGTAGCGATGTAGGAATAACCTGGTCAACCCCACAGCATAGTGTTGGGGTTAGGGTTAGGGTAGCGATGTAGGAATAACCTGGTCAACCCCACAGCATAGTGTTGTGTATCCACTGTGCTAACACATATTCAACGAGCAATGATAGGGAAATAAAAGGGGAGGTGAACTGGTAGATGTGGAGAGGCAAAGTGCATTGATTTACGAACGATTTCTCTGTGTGTGTGTGCGTGTGTGTGCGTGTGTGTGTGTGTGTCCTAACCTTAAAGCACTGCATGAAGAGAGAGAGGACGTCCAGGACGCTGAGGCAGGCTTCAGTGGAGATGTTGCCCTCCAGTAGAGCCTGGTGGTGGATCTCTGCCTCGGACGGCCCCATCCCTAGACACACACACCCGAACACACAAACACACACACACACACACACAAACGGACAAAGACACACCCAAGCACGCACGCACGCACGCACGCACACACGCACACAGACAGACAGACAGAGACGCACGCACGCACACACAAAATGGAGACGAAAGCAGTCAGACGTATATCCCAATGAAAAACCTGCATGATTCACAATCGTTACAGAAATACTATATCCATAGCCTCCATCGAGCGTGAAAGGGAACAAGAGAGAAGGGGTCCGGGAGAAACCGTGAGGGTAGCGTGTACCAGGAAGAGGGGCTTAATGGTGGGCACCTATGTTGAGCGTGAGGGTAGCGTGTACCAGGAAGAGGGGCTTAATGGTGGGCACCTATGTTGAGCGTGAGGGAGGCGTGTACCAGGAAGAGGGGCTTAATGGTGGGCACCTATGTTGAGCGTGAGGGTAGCGTGTAACAGGAAGAGGGGCTTAGTGGTGGGCACCTATGTTGAGCGTGAGGGAGGCGTCCATGTTGCCGAACGGCTGCATCTTGGTCTGCAGGATGCTGGTGCGGCAGCGCATCACCGGCATGGTCTGGGACTTCCTGTCCGAGGAGAACAGCTTGGGCACCCAGGCGTCCTGGCTCCTACACACGGGGCACGGGGACAGCAGCTCAATTGACCTCCAACACGGCGCGCTTGACACTGCATCGCAAAGTGCATACGGCTTGATAACGCATGGGGCAAGCCTCCAGCCAATAACGTTACCTGCCAATGTTCCTCTTTCCAACGTAACGGAACTGCACCACACATGTCCTGTGGAGACATTGAAGAGAAGATTAAGGGTCTAGTATTATTTACATATTTACAACGGACATTTACAAGCCATTTGCATGTAAAGTCTGATGTTTTAACTGTAAACCGACACAAAGAGCTCCTTAGAACTAATCCCGTAGAAGATATGGCTTTAGGCCAGGAAGGGCGTGGAACAAACACTAGCGTTCACAGGAAACGAACATTGCAGCATGGGCTGATTGGTATTACTTACTCCAACAGGCTAAGAAAGTTCATGATGTCCTGGGGACTCACTTTGTTCCAGTAAGCGAGCAGAGTATCTGTAGACAGAAAAGAACACAAACCATTTATTAATGGATATTGATTTATGTACAAACTATGACACACATTCAGTAAAGCAGTGGTGTATATTTGGGGGTTTTCACAAAATGGAAAGCACCTTTTACTTTGAGTATAACGAATATTTTGTATGTACGTTTCCTTTCTGTGGATGTGTGTGTGAGAGAGCGGGAGACAGACAAAGAAACAGTGTATAAGTGTGCAGACGTGTCTGTGTATGTGTGTGACAGTGTGTGTGTGTGTGTGTGTGTGTGTGTGTGTGTGTGTGTGGGTGGAGAGGGTGGGGTTCTGGCCTTCGGACACGGTCCTGACAATGTGGAGGAAACAGAAGAGCAGCCCCTTGATCTCGTACTGGCCCAGGCGGCTGACGGCGGGGAGGGGGCTGTTGCCGCTACTCATGGTGGACCCTCGCCTGTGGAGCTGCGGGACAAAGGGCACAGACACTCGGCTAAACGTCCCCCACACCAACAACCCCCAGCCATCACGTGAAGGACTGAAGCAGAGTGCCGACACACACGACGGTGGAAGCCAGAGAGATAATTGCACGCCCTAATTAAGACACTATAATCATGTTTGTTACAGTATTATGCGGAGGAGGCCTTAATGGAGATCAGGCTGATGACAGGAGGCCTTAATGGAGATCAGGCTGATGACAGGAGGCCTTAATGGAGATCAGGCTGATCTCTCCTTCACCGTCTAACGTGAGGTTTCATTTACTGCTCAGGGAGACAGAGAATAGGGAAAGGGAACGGCAGTGGAGTGTTTATGAAAAAGGAGCCCTTATCCCAACCCACTCAAGCGGAAAGGGAAATGAACATTGTGCTAAGAGTTCATCCGCCAGCAAGGCAGTGGGTAGGGGGAGTGATATAGTCTGGCAAACGTGCGGTGGTGGTAAAGTGTGGGGTTCTCACCTCGGTGGAGTCTGGCGTGCTGGGGTCCATGAACAGAGAGGCCCTGGAGTCGTCTCTCCGCACCGCGTGGCCGTTCTGGGCCAATGGCCCTGGGACGTGGCGAGGAAACAAAGGTCAGGCATGGGACTTCACTGTCAATCGTCAGGCCTGTTTTCTGGCTCGCAACCCAGTTTTCCATGTCCGTTACCCCTTCTCCAAGATAGGGAGGCAACCTGGGTGTTCTAAAAACTTCTTCAGCATACGCTTGCCTGTTTTTAGTCGTTACAGTGCATGAGGCAAATTTACTCAATGGGAATGTAGCACTAAAAAGGATGAGAGACCGTCGACTTTATCCCTGGCAGATAGACAGATAAATGGCCTAATGATGTTACTCATGCTAGCTTCTTAATGACTTCCATTTCTGAGCACATTCTCAGATATGGAGCCATTTCCTGTGACCATGATCTACTTTGCACTCTGGTCTGTCAAGCAGGCAGAGGATTAGGAAACAAGCGATATGGCTTTTGCCACATTGATTTGAACACTAATTCAGCATCACATACATTTTTGTATTGTACGACTAATTTGAGTGTGTTGGATCTCACAACGCTTTTGGCCTGAGCACAGCATGTGCGCGCGCATGTGTCCGTGCACACAGACACACACACACGCACACACACGCACTCACACACACAGAGGGGCCGTCAAAAGCTGAATCATACCATGGTCTTTGTCCAAGAGAGTGCTGACTCTCCTGCTGTCAGTGGAACCGGAGGAACCCATGTCATCTCTGGAGCCCTGGGGAACCAAACCACAGAGATCAATGGAACAGGCTTCTAGGACACTACGCTCCTTTTAGCCAAACCAACCAGGTTTGTACTATATGAACTAAAAACAAAGACCTTCCCAGAGCTAGTGTGCACACCCCACCAAAGGAACTAAAACAATACAAGGAATGAGCCCCTCCATGGTCTTAATACTTGGTCCATTCCAGTGGCAATACACTGATCAAAACTGCTCCATTAAAAACATCATAAATGTACTGAAGAAGCAGTCCGGGGAGCCGAGGATTGTGTGTGTGTGTGTGTGTGTGTGTGTGTGTGGGGGGGGGGACTCACGTTGAAAGCCAGCCCAGGGGTGGAGGAGTGTGGCTGGGCCGACAGCTGCTTGAGGTTCTGGTAGAGCAGCTCCAGCAGGGGCAGGTACAGGAGGCAGATCCGGGCCTGCTGGTTCTGGGACAACACCAGGGCGACCAGGAGGAAGGGGGGGGGGGGGGGACTCTGGTAAATGTGTGCGAGAAGAACTGCAGGGGATACACCTCGATCTAAGGGTTGTGACTCTACTACTAGTGACTTCCTGACTGTGTAGCCCCGTGATGACCCTTCCGTGTGAACCGCAAAGCGCACACATCTCCACAGCGGTGGCCGTCATTTGCATGGAACGTTGGCTCAAGCCGCCCCTACATAAACAAACCCTGCACCAGGTGTCCGTGTTAGTGCTGGCGTGCGCCGCATGTCTGCGGGGACAGTCGCTCTCGGAGGTTTGATGCAAATCTCACCATCCTGGGAGGCCGCCTCTGTTCGTCAGCTTTCTTACGTTATCATTATTGGCCACAATGCCAAGGGGCATGGCAGGATTTGCATTGCATAGATGGTCTGGCTTTGCATAACAGTCTCGGTTTGCCATGGCGGGCCGTGAGGTTCCAACAAGGTTTTTTTATTTCTTATCTGAGTGTTTACCTTGATACGCGGCCAAACCCGTTTCTGAAATAGCTACTCATGTTTTTACAAAGTGTATGTTTTCTTAAAGCAATAATTGCGTATAGCGTAAAGCTTGTTGCGCCTCCACATTTGTACGATAGCCAAGGATGTTATAACTGCGGTTGGTCTACTAACCGAGATTAACACAGTTTTCACTTCTGCAATCTTTTTGCTTGTCACTCAGCGGCATCTAGTTAAACCACTCTTACATCGGAAACAACAGGGAGTATGACGAGAGTTATGTCTGCCTCAGCGACTGCTCGGACTCGCAAAGCAACCCTGGCTGTGCCAGAATGGGCGTACCGACCTTGTACGTGGCGTAGCGGTCGTCCAGGGCGTGCTTGATGAGCAGGTTCTTGAGGACGCCCACGGCCAGCTGGCGGACCTCGGGGCCGCGCTGCAGGGCCTCGGCCACCTCCCGCAGCAGCAGGCCCACCAGGAAGTGGTTCTTGCAGTACTCCTCCGTCAGGCTGAACTCCATGCTCAGGTCTGGGGGTGGTAAAGAACATGGTGGGGGGTGGGGGTGGTGGTGGTGGGGGGGGGCAGGGGTCAACGGCGAGGTCATCAGCGGCTCATTAAGCTACCACGCTGGGTGTTTAAGGTTCCTACGACAGAATCTGAGATCTCAGTTACAGTATGACGCAGACAGAATGCTAACTGTGCCGCCAGGCAACCCACAGAACCACAGAGGCACATACAATATCTGCGTGCATGAATGCACACAACTAGGGCAGCACTCCCAACGGTGGCATTCAAAATGTCATGACGCCCTTTTGGTTCAACTGATGGAAAGGAAACTATGACATCTCCATTCTTTGGGCCACACTGTTCACCCTTCAAAAGGATGGATCAGAGAAAAACCTGTGGTGCAACGTTGCAGTTGATATGTTTGTCGAGCTGTAATGTTAAACTTGCGGTGATAGTAAGCGGCATAGGGACCAATACAATGCCAAAGTCAGAGTAGTAACACTAGGCATGGAAACCAAAGTTACAGGGGGGCAATAGCTCCATTTTGAAGAGTCGACTACTCGTCTTTTTCGTGGTGGTATTCTGGCACTCGGATGCAAATGCTATGTAGCAATGCTTTGGCTCACACAGGGTGTTCTCTGAGTCACATTCATGTTTTGTAGGATGTGTCCCTGCTGACTGACAGGACTGGGACGAGAGAGGACTAGCTCAAAACAGAAAGGGAGAGGGAGAGAAGAGAGGGAAAAAAAAAAAAAAAAGAGAGACAGATAGATAGGAGAGGCACGCCCGATAGCACGACAGCAGGAGAGAACAGCCCTTGTTCGTCGCTCGTCTATCGGCTGGAAAATCAGTGAAACATTCAAAACAGGAGGTCAAGTGGATTTCCATGTATCCACCCGGTGACATGCCATGCTCCACTGCAAAGCACACGCACGCAGGCATGGAGGGAGGTGCGTTGGCGTTAGCAATCGTGAAGAAAGTGAACGACAGTTTTGAAGGGGGGAAGAGAGACAAGTGTTCTGGGTTAATGCGCAGGTCAGACTTTGTGAGTGGTTAAGGTTTCGGCGTCTGTACGGAATGCATGGCGTAGACGTAGGGGGTTGGCACCTACCTACTGCGCCAAAAAGTTCCGTCGCGTACGAAATTAAATCTGACCACAAGCAAGAGAAAAATAATAATAATAGTAAAACACAAGGGGGGAAAACAATAAATAAATCATGCAGTATTACCAGAACACACTGTGGTTTACACTTCTGTGAGTGGTGCTGGGGTAAAACAGTGCTATTCATTCAGAAATTCCCCCCATTGCTGAAGTCCACTTGAACTGCTCTGTAATAGACTTGTGTAAGAGTTCATGAATGGGCCAAACCAATCAGGCAGGTTAATAGGGGAGACATTTGGTGGGTGTGAGGCTGAGAGCTGGGTGGATCATAATGAGGGTGGATGAGGGAGACCACGAGCGACGACCTTTAACCCTCACCCTGGACTCGCTGGAGCTTGGTGCGTCCGAACGCCATGGGGAGGTTGAGGGGGATGTAGTGCTCATGGTTGCACACGGTCATCAGGAAGTCAAACTTCATCTCGAGCAGTACCTGGGAGGCCAAAACATTGCGGTCAAGGAACGCTTCTGTGGAACACCAGCCAAATATATTGACTACATTGCACCTAGTCAGAAGCTTTTGACGCCAGTCTTAAAATAGAATTCACATCAATTGTACGCACGTTAGCAAAGACGTTTTTCAACAAACAAAGCCAACGGGTTTATGAGCCCAGACACACGGTACCTTGGGGTCTTTGAGGGTGAAACCACACATGTAGTCGTTGACCAGACTGAAAGCGAAGCCCCTGTTCATGAAGGTCATGCATCTCTGAGGAAGCGAGAGGACATTTTGTCACTGCTCTTTTGTGGCTTACGGTAAAGCTACACACAAACAACACACGGGGGGGGGGGGGGGGGGAGGAAGTGACACAATGGCCATGTTAACCACGGTCTGCTGCCCGGGGACCTGCCGGACTCGTTTAGCGATGTCTGCCGAGGTGCCTGTACGACAACAACAACGTCGTCCGCTTTAACCTGACACTCCATCCTCACTCACTACAGGGTCCACCCCAGCACCAGCGGTGGAGCCGCCCTCTCTTGCCGCTGAAGTGCGCTGACCTTGATGAAGGCCGCAAGGCTGAGGTTGATGCAGCGGGCCTCCTCGGGGATCTCCCCGTGCCGGATGGTGATGTGGGGCATGATGGACAGCAGCAGGGACTGCAGGGCCTGGTGGAAGCTGTCTGGGAACCTCTGGGGTCGGGGCATCTGGGACACACAGGTAGCCGTATCAAGCACACCCTTCATTTCAGGCGAACATTTCAAGGAAATAGCGAAACAGCTCTGTATATATGAAGTTAGAACATATATATCTATATCTACGTCTCAGAAGAAGTTTAATATATGGCCTACCACGCAATCGAGGGCCTGTCCTGAGTCAGTTTAAGTAGCCTCTCAATATCAACAAAAAGAGATTAGAGTAAGTAATTAAACTAATCATTACCAGTGCTGAAAGAAAACCTGGCAGGCAAGCCTCAGAACAAAACATCATACATGGGGCCCAATCGTTTTTACTGCAGGACGAGTCCAATGCTAATTGCCCTGCTGTGTGCCAAATAGCTCAAGCTGCACAGCTCAGTGTTCTCCTAGTTGTTTACCCAGCAGAGGTCTACGACTCTTCCTGGTTCATAGAAATGGAAGTAGTCTACATTCTATAATACATTTCTTTTCTTTTTTCATGACTCACAGACAACATTGGCGCCACACGCATGTAAATCATCTCTAGTGGTAAGAGCTACGCCTGAAGAATGAGGAAGCAGTTGATAATTCTGACCCCGCCTGATGTGCCAGACTACTAACAACAGAGCAAGTTGATTTGCATCAGAGACGATGGTCATTGATACTAGTAAGGTCAGGTTCATAGTTCATAGTGCTATCTGATAGTGACTTGGCAGTGTGTTGAACTATACTTCAGTGCATATTGAGAATGTGTAAGATAATCAGAATATTATCTTATTATTATATTATATTATAGTATAATATTGTGTCTCTTCGCCACAAGATATGAACACCAAGCAGCACGCAAGGTATCTTCGACAAACACCCCCCATGCGCTTGAACGCTAATATCACTGCGTTCAGTGGTTCATATATGAGACACGCAACGTTGAAAGTACAAACCTTAATCCGGTTGCCCTCTTGCAGGTACTGCGCCATGGACTTGGCCATTGTTTCAAAGAAGAACCAGGAGTACTGAGAAAGAGGAAAGAGGGAAGTTAAGAGTCACTTCCTGTGGAGGGGCCACTACACTGTCAGTCTCTGGGAAACCGCTCACTGAGACTTTCCTCCTATTGTCTAAATACTAACAAGGAGAGAGAGAGTGGTCATTCTGCCAAGTAGGGTCAAACGTTGATGTTACCCTTTCTAGGACACTGGAAATGCACTCGAGGGTGCAGTCTGGTGGTCGAAACCGGTATTGCAGCACAATTTAGGCAATATTCAGGGAGAGATTGTGAAACACACACTCACACACCCACCCACCCACCCACCCACACACCCACACACCCACACACACACACACACACACACACACACACACACACACACACACACACACACCCACACACACACCCACACACACACCCACACACACACACCACGGCACCGGGACCACACCTTGAGCAGTTTGTTGCTGGTGTGGAAGTCGGCTGTCTGCTTGAGGATGGCTGTGACGGCGGTGGCCATCACCTGGTGAGTGGTGGCAGAGCCTCCCGACGCAGGCTGGCTGGTGACAAACACGTACTGCACAGGCAAACACAGGCAGAGCATAAAAAACAAACCGCACACCTCAGACCACGGAAAGACGTAACAACATGAAGAACGTAGGCGGTTTGAAAGTATACCGGAGAAAGTTACTATGAACTTTCGTCAGGTGAGGTGAGCAGGTGGGATAGTATACCTTGAGGAAAGAGCGCAGGTAGAGCTCCAAACCTTCCTCGTGACATCTGGACACTATATGGATGATCACCCTGAGAGGCAAATCGGTCGTAGCGCAACAGGTTTAAGGCTGTGACGTCCCAACATATTATATTGGACCAATATAATTGCTATAAAAACATCTGACCCCTGAGTGCTCGTGAACAATAAAAAGGACGGCTGATTGAATGCTGGTATTTAGTATTTTGTTTATATTTAGGTGGAATCCTTTGCTCTGTGACTAGACTGACCGCGTGGAGTTGACGGCGATCTCGTGGGATTCTTTGGTTGCCGTGGTGAGGACCTCGAACAACTGCATCAGCACAGTGGGCAGGAAGTTGATCATGACCTGGGACTCCATGGCATGCAGGCACTAACAGAGGGAGGCAGAGAGGCAAGCGAGAGGACAGAGGCGGAGTCCAAACCAGGGAAAGAAAACACAGGAAGACGGCCATCAGTGGTGCTTGTTGACTGATAATTACATCGACTTCTTTGAGAGTTACAGAACTGTCAGTCGGTCACACGGTCAGGTCAAAGGTTAAAGTCACCTTGAGGTACTTGATGAGCTCGGCCGGGCTGCCGTCATCACCGGACCTCATCAGCTGGCAGTGCTCGAAGAACTTGTGAAGGTGCAGGTCCTATAGAGACAACGGCAAAGCCAATGTAATGCCAACCCCCCGTGTTTGTGTGTGTGTGTGTGTGTGTGTGATCTCACAGAAAGGTATAGGAGGGTCATACCTGGGCATATACCGTCGATGCTACGTGAGTCCTCAGTTTGAACAGAGGCTTGCCGTTCTCCACCCACTTCACGTCTGGCGCCAACTGGGGTGCAACACAACAAAAGCACATCTGGTGAGTCTCCTCAAACAAAGGCCTTTTTCATTATTGAAATGCTTGTGTTATTGGCCCAGTTAGCTGGATTCTGCATGAACAGTTTTCGCTCTGGTATTTATTAAATCCTCTACATGCCTACAATCTGCATGGAAAGCCTACACATTACTAGACTCTGTTGGCTGCATACAGTATGTGGCAATATGGCACGTTTCGACCTGAAGTACCCAGACCTTTTAGTCCCAGGAACTACTTTTCAAGGAAGTAAAAGGTTCCTTCAGCCGCTTATTGTCTGCGTTTCCACCACAGTAGGTTTAAAAAATGGTGGCTGAAATAAAATGATCAGAAACATTCAGCGCTGCAAGCCCCACCCAACAAAGTTCCTGTACTTTCGAAAAGTGCTACTTTCCGAGCAGGGACTTTCTGGGGGTGAAATAATGTCCCTGAACTAAATTTAGACCCTGGTCCCTGCAGTCGAAACGCACCAAGTTCCTCCAAAGGGTTGTAGTTCCTGGGGAAAGTTCCTGCGGTCGAAACCCCGCTATTGTGATCGGAACAGAACAACAGCTTCAGCCATTTGACAGTTTAGTTGGACGCTGGCTAATAACCGTGAAGATAAGGAATATCGGCATCCGATCCTCCCCAACCAAATCCAATCAACGTCCTGCCACTTGAGGTTGCGCGGCCTGTAGCCACAGGTCGCTAGGTTGCATGTCCAGTAGCAACAGACGCTCTGTAATGGGCAGCAGCTTTTACCTTCTTAGCGTCCTGGCTCTTGTCCCTCAGGTAGCCAGCGGGCAGGGCGGCAGCCACAGGCAGCTGGAGCTCGATGGAGCGCATCCTGCCATCCTTCAACAGAGGGGCCCAGGAGAAGCCCACTGGAGCAAAGGAGAGGCAGGGGTTAGCCGACCCAACCATGCTGTCGCGTGTGCGCACGCATGCACGCACACACACACACACACACACACACACACACACACACACACACACACACACACACACACACACACACACACACACACACACACACACACACACACACAGCGCTTACCCAGGGACTCCACTCCCTCTCTCTTCTTGGTGCTGGGCTTGCTGCTGACCTCACAGCTGATGTGGTAGAACGTAAACAGGATGTGATGTCGCTCGTGCACGTGGACGGGCAGCTCTATCTTAACCTGCAGCGCACACAGTAGATGGCAAAGAGAAACGCTGAAGGAAAAAATGGACCTCCACACTCCAGCCAATTGCTCATATTCATACAAAAATATAAAGGCTTCACTTACATGACCTGACATTTACCAATATCAGAGACGGAGATTGTTCATGCACTCAAATAGACATAGGCAGTATACATTTTATAGTTTAATTCAGCTTCACCACAAGGGGGCAGCAAAAGGCCAGCATTAAGCTTGCCCTATTGCCTCACAGCACGCAAGCTCTGTGTCAGAGGAAACGACACATGCTTCTGTAGCCAAGCCAGTCTACCATCTAATTAAACCAATCTTCATTGAGCATGACTGTGCAGCTTCCAGTGTGACTCGGTAATGCCTCACCGTCTAGGGTGGTGGGGTCCATTTGCTGCAGGTCTGGGCAGACTGAGATCCGCCATTAGGCTGTTCATTGCCTAACCATGTGGAGGTAAATCCACATTACACTCACCCCAGATTAAGACGTACATAACAAGGCGGGCTGTAATGAGTGTGTGTGCGTGTGTGTGTGTGGGTGTGGGTGGGTGTGTAAGCACGTTGTCTAAAATTCTAATCCTTATGAATAGAGTACCATATGGCCCCCCTGTTCTGCAAGAAGCCTGCATTTGAGAAGTTGTCCTGACCATACCTTTCTCCCACTTTGGCTGTTCCTTCTGTGTGTATGTGTGTGTGTCTGTGTGTGCTCTTGTGCAGCAGGGTTGCGGAAGGTTACCCTGACTCTCTGACCAATTAAACTGATTCAAATCCCCCAGCTCAGCCAGATTTACAGGATTACCCCCAAAACTAGTCTGAGGACTTTGAACACAGTTCAAGAAACCAATCTTTTCTGAAGCCAAGGAACTGAAATGACTAAACATTGTAAAACCCGAGTAGAGTAGTACAGATAGTTAGTGTGCCCATTCCCATCGCCTCGACATCCAGGATGAGTCTAGTCAGCTGGGCCTTGTTCAGACTTGACAGTTGGCCTGCAGAAGTTTCCTTTTGGCAAGCACTACTTGGTTTACTCGTGGCTGTACTGTTGCGTGAGTGGAGGTAGGGTGCTTTCCGGTTGCAGCGTTAGGTTCAGGGGGCCTTACCTCGTCGTAGAACTCTGGGCTCTGGTTGTGGTGCAGCACGGCTGCGTAGGCGCTGCTGGTGAACAGTGACTCTCCTGGCTTGCCGTAGATGCACTGAAACAAACACACACACACACACACACACACACACACACACACACACACACACACACACACAGGCAGGCATAGATAAAGCGCCAGTGGCTTTGATGTTGGCACATGTCTGAGGTACTGAAACAACGCTCGCATCCATGAAGGAGTGGCTCACCACACATACACTATGAACAACAAATTCACCACACAACGTCAGTTAAAGACCAGCCCCTTCCACAGGGCTGATCGATCCTATGTAATAACCAAGGGCTTGAAGACATGGGTCAGCCAAGCCAAACCAACCCAACCGGCTCATTTCACATAGTGGCAACTAGTGGTCCATCTTCAATCCGACTGTGAAATCAACATTACGGGGAGGATGGTCAGGAGAGGTCTCGACTAGAGGATCCACCCTGACGAGAGGTGCCATGGCGCGGGAGGTTGGCACGCTAAACTAGGTTGCTCTAATGAGGATCCTAATCCCTGTGGGCAGTTCACCCCGTGATCCGTAGTAGTGCCAGGAGGCTGCCCGGGACAGGCCGGTGGTACCACAATACCCCGACTGGCCTTTCATTAAAGTCATGAGAGAACCCGAGCCAAAAAGCTACAGTAAAGGTCTTGGAATAGAGAGAGATGTATCCCCTGTTTGTTTATTCACAGATAAGATGCAGCCCCCCCCCCCAGAGACCTGGGCTGTTACTGATCAGGAAACAGGGTAACACATAGCCGAGTGTGTGTTGGCTACCACCATAAAGAGAGATTCCACGAGGCAATCTCTCACGGGACCGGCCCGTGACTTAGGATGTGGGAGATGCTAGCTCGGATTGGACCGGCCCGTGACTTAGGATGTGGGAGATGCTAGCTCGGATTGGGCTGGCACGTGGCTGCCGTTCCAACGGCTGGAATCTTATCCGTGTGTCTCGGGGAGAGGGGGTCGTGTTCGCACACGTACAGTCCCGGAGTCGCCGAGAGGAAATCTTCATCATGCTGCGACAAAGGACTGAATTCTCTATCCCTCCCAACCAAAATCAATACATCCAGCGCAAAGCCGTACATTTTGTGAAGTCGCTCAGGCTAAAAGGACATTCCTTTCTCCGTGCGACTAGACTGTTTTCTAAGACAACGCAGGTTAAACCCAAGGTCACAGCCAATGGTTTCAGACCCCATAAGGCCAACGGACTCCCAGCCCCTGGAGTCGTCCTGTTTATCTTGTGTTATGTAATGCCTAGGATCTCCCTCTCTCTCTCTGTCTGAGTTTCCGCAAGAGGCTGATTAAACCTCCAGGGAGGTGTGCTGCTGGCCTCTGCCCCCATGTTTGTAAACACTCCTCTGCCTCAGCGGAGACCAAGTAGTGCTCAAAGCCAGTGGCTCTGGGTTAATCTCTCGATCTGAAGCAGGGCCTTGTTTGAGAGCAGCCAGCGTAAGAGCGGTTTCTTTCCTCTCCATCCGTCTGGTGGGAGAAAAACAATCCAGCAGTCGTTTACCGGAGATTTCCAACCACAAACCTTCGGCATGTGTGGAGAGAGACAGACAGAGACAGAGAATTAGAGGAGACTTAAAGGAAGACATTGGCAGTGGCAGTGTGTGGCAGTATGAGGAATTTAGTGTGAGTGAGTGAGTGAGTGAGTGTGAGTGAAGCGAGAGAAGCGAAGAGTAAGACAAAAAAGTAGGGGAACATTAATAATCTTTTCTGTGCCAGCTGTAATAACCAGCTTGTGTGAGAAATGTTCCGCTCTCCAGTTCCTGGTCCCCTCCGATGCACTCCTCCCCATGGCTTCCATTCTGTCCTTCTCTCCCTTCTAGTCCCTCCCTCTCCTCCATGGCATTGCACAGTCCTAGTTATACCATGACGGACGACAGGAAAACCTTGGTGATGAAATAAATGTCTACCCGCTCACCTTTAGAGGTGTGGCTCCCTCCTCGTCAGAGTCTTTGAACTGGACACACACCGCTATGTTCCTTGCCTGGGGAGGGCCAAAACACCGATAAATCAATCAATCAATCAAGTAAGTAAGTACACAATCAATGAAAATAACAATGACCCCCTGACCTTAAAGGTCAGTAATGTTCTATTAGCTTGATCGCCTAACTGCTACAACATCCTCATCCCAACCCCTCCCCTAAATGGACCTGCCCCCCCCCCCCCCCCACCTTGGCGAAGGTCTTCTGGTTGTCGTATTTGAGCTGCAGGGGGTAGATGTACAGGTGGTTCTTGTAGGTGGTGAAGGGGTAGTTGTACTTGGCCTCCTCAGGGAGGAACTCCTCCATCTCCACGGAAACCCTCTCGCAGTCCTCCTCAAAGGGCTTGACGGGGACAAAGGAGGAGGTCACCGTGTCTGGAGGAGGAGAGCGGGGGGGAGGGGCACATTATGGAGGGGGGGTTAGGGCGGGAGGATGAACCATGGGGCATCTGATCAGTTCCTCTGTGAACAGCTAGTTAAATGGTAAGTCTATTATTTCAGATGGTCCAGAGGAAAACTAGGCAGCAGGACGAGTTGCTGGTATACTGTATCTCTCTCACTGCTTATCTTCTGGTTCAACCAGAGATTAGGAGAGGCAAACAGGTAAACACAGCTCACTTCACAGATTCAAAAACAGAATAAACAAACCAGAAATAAACTGAAACAGAAATACAATTTAAATAAAAGTAATCGTTGGATGATTTAGAGCAATGACATTATTGACATCAGATCCCTTAACTTTGTTTTAAAAGCGTCATCTGAAACCAGTTGTGAGGAGGAACTAGTACTGTTTGACAACCTCTTACTACAATGCAGCTGATATGGTCCTTTACAATGCAAACAGTGACGTGGGAAGGTCAACAAACAGACAGGTAGGATGAGCACGAACAGGGGACGACCTACTTGAGAAGTCGGGTGGGACACACTCTATGGTGACGTTCAGCTGGCCAGGGATGGTCTGCAGCTTGCTCTTCTCTGGCCTGTAGGGGGAGTCAATGCCTTAGTCGACGGTCAATCGTGGGCTAAACAAATGATGGGTTGTGTTGCCTTGTGGGAAAAGGAGTCCCCAATGCCAGAGATGACACTTTCCCACGTTCAGGTTATAGCTCTGGGAAAAAATGCACGGCCCGCTAAATGGATGCCGACTCAAGGGAACACAGGAGAATTCGAACAGAGGCGGACACTAATCCGCATGGCCGGGGTCACGTGACGACGGCTCGATGCTGACTCACTTCCTGAGGTCAGCCAGCAGCTTGATGATGTCATCGGTGGAGATCTTGCTGCTGTCTTGGCGATAGAGGGGGGAGAACTTGCCGTCCATGTCCAGGCTGCCCTGAGCGTCCTTGAACACCTGCCTGGGAGACAGAGCACATTAACACCCTAACCCAAACCTTACACCTGGGAGACAGAGCACATTAACACCCTAACCCAAACCATACACCTGGGAGACAGAGCATGTTAACACCCTAACCCAAACCATACACCTGGGAGACAGAGCACATTAACACCCTAACCCAAAACATACACCTGCCTGGGAGACAGAGCACATTAACACCCTAACCCAAACCATACACCTTCCTGGGAGACAGAGCACGTTAACACCCTAACCCAAACCATACACCTTCCTGGGAGACAGAGCACATTAACACCCAGGGTCGTCCCTACACAATATGCCACTCTAGGCAAGATACAATTTTGCCGCCCTACCTATACGCTGTAGCCTGCTTTATGATTCCCGCCAAACAAATTAAATGGCACGCGCGTGCACATACATTTGCACCAAACGTAGCAAAACACTTCCTGTTAAACTTGGTAAGTTATGTAGGCTACAACAATACTAATTAAAAACGTCAAAGCAGGAAGCACACAAGTGGTGTTCTAAAACTAAGTCTAAACGTAAACAAGTAGACTGTTACCCTTACAAAACAAGCAGAATTCACGTGGTATAAAATAGGCCTATTGAAACACAGCGAACATAGATTGCATTGCTAGATGTCTTTCAAGTAATGTTGTCAAACTAAGTGGCTTAAGTGCTGTTTGTGGCGAAGCCAGGAATTGTTCTATGGACAAGCCTGAGAAAATGTGGTCTGCCGTAAAGTTAACTCAAATGACCAAAATCAATAGGCCTAAAACGAGTCCAATGCAAGTCAATCAACGCAATCATCCAATGCAGAAAACGTGCACAATAACTTTTTTTTTTACACGATATTCAGGCATGGCCTACATATTTAGTTCACACATGATCTTCGTATAGATTGCCTTTAACTAGAGATATGCTGTAGAAGACAGCAGCGAGACTGCGACCCTATTTAAGATGGACTATAGGCAAATAGAAAATAGAGATTGATATGCAGACCAACATTTCCTACATTAAGCCATGTATGCGCATGCAGGAGACAGAGCACATTAACACCCTAAACCAAACCACACCTCCTTTATACACAAACAATAAAGGATGACTAAAGTACACAAGATCACGTCAGGCATTGAGAAAGAGGACATGAATACATGCAGTATTAAGACACTGTGTTCGATTAGTTCCCCTTTTCAACATAGGAAACGTCTTGTGATCTATGCCTGACCATAAGATCTGTCAACAGCTACATGGGACTTATTATGGGGTGTCTTACTTGGCCGCCCAGGCGAAGGGCATCCTGTATTGGCCTAGCCGCTGGCAGGTCTGCTTGGCTGCCTTCAGCACCTTCTGAGCAGTCTACCGACGGATGAGGCCGCACACAGAGAAGAAGAGCAAACGACAGAGATGGAAAAAAAAAAAAAACACGTTAAAAGAAGATATTTGTCGATTGAGGCTTTCCACTGCGACAGAGTTGACCGTTTCAACACCTATTATCCATATAGACCCGTGAAATGCCATTGTTCCTTTGCTGCTGACCAATGATGACGATTTCAACTGTCGTCTCCTACAGTGGAAACTAAACTCCAACTAATCTCTTCTTATTGGGTGAGCTAAACACCTAACAGTGCCTTGCACATGGAGCATTCCTCCTATTCAAGTAACAACACATATTATTAACTTAATAACAGGGTGTGTTTCTCAGCCTGTGCACCTTGTTGGCATCCGAGGTCTTGATGTAGGGCTCAGAGCAGTGGGTGATGCCGTTCTGTAACACCTTTTCCACTCTGGCCACCAGAAAGATGTCTGCGTTTGGGTTGGTCACAGAGAAGATTCCCTGAGGAGGAGAGAGGGAGGGGGGGGGGGTAAGAGGAGGATGAGTGTGAAACTTGACTGACTTGATGGAATCAAATAGAAAATATAATGCTTGGCATTTGTATTGAGAGGATGACGCATTGAGAAAATCTTGTGGGGAAACAATATGATAAAATGTCCCATCCTGGCATTGGCTCAGTGGTATTGGCTTGGGTGCTATAGAGTTGGGCACTCTTCCCTGCAAATGTGTCTTTGGGAGGATGAAAAACACATTTAATGTTAATGGCATAAGCTAATGGGCAAAAATTTACTTAAAACAGTGACACATTAAAGCATATAGAGGTAGTCTTTATATATATATATCTTTATATCCTCTCTAGCACTGAGGAAGTGCATGCCGTTTGTGGTTATACAGGAAACCCAAACAGAAGTCACAGTCAGAACTATTTCTGGGTCAGAATGATGGGGCCTCGTCTCTCTCTCTCTCGTCTCCCTCTCGTCTCTCTCTCGTCTCTCTCTCGTCTCTCTCTCGTCTCTCACTCTCTCTCACTCTCTCTCACTCTCTCTCACTCTCTCTCACTCTCTCTCACTCTCTCTCACTCTCTCTCACTCTCACATATTTTCAGTGGCTTGTTGCAAGTTGTCAATTTAAAACCAACAGTAATGCTGATGGTCTCTCATCAATAATTTAAACGTCTGGAAGTGAGTGAGATCCAGGGACTGGATGGAGGGTGTTAGTGAGCCAGAAAGCCACAGTATAGCTATAGTGCAGACACACCCTGACTTCCGGAGAGTTCTCAGGGCACAGGTCTTCAGAACAGTGGGTTTGAAGGGCCCGTCCTTGGGCCACACCCCACAGCCCCTAAATTACGCTGTGTGCCAGCGGGCTGTAATTACACACTGATCCTTGAGGTAAATGCTACTGGTTACGTCCTGCTGGATGGGACCCAGCAGAGATGCGGGTCCACGGGATCGTGGCACTTTCAAAAGCTTAGCACCAGATCTGACAAGTTTGTGTTTTCTGCAGACTGCAGCCAATGTATTCTGGCTGCAGATGTACAGGAGGTGCATGTTTCTTTAAATCCTGTCCTCAAATATTTAACCCATGTTTTAGTTTTTTTCTGCTGTACAGTAAGCAGCTCTACCCCCTGTTAACTGTGCTGGTGACAATGTTGTCATGGAGGCATTAAGGAGGTAGAGTACTGTAGCAGCCGAACTCTGTCCGGGTCAGACTTATTTGGCGGGGTACCTCAGTTGTCTGCGTGCATCTTGATAACAGAAGCAGGAGCACAGGAGAGACGTATGGTTGGTGTTTTTCTGAGCATACTGTGACCTCACACCACCTGTAAGTGTTTACAGAACAGACCGGTGTCCAGGGCCAAGAGCAATAAACAAACGCTACTTAGGCACAGATATTATTCTTTTTCTTTCCTAGTGAACCAAGCGTTTAAACAACCCTGTCGTGAGCATGAGTTTAGGCATATTTCTTGAGACCAAAGATGATGTCATAAACAATGATCTATTAGAGTACATTACGGTCCAGAATAGAGTAATACAGAAAGCCGCCAACAGCCCAACCATCATCTGCAAGGTCTGCAGCCAATTGCCTCTTGAAAACAAAGCGCATGGTAATCCATCCAGACGGTCGCACAAAGTGTATGGAAACTAGTCAGTGGTTATGGATATTCCATAGTCCTGTTAGACATTGACGGCTACATATTCTGAACCAGTGAGCCAAGGAAATAATCACAGCTGGTCTGTTTTTTCCGAGCCCAGCCCAGTCCAGCTGCAGTAGGTATGAAGTGGTGTGAAACAGCATTAGGAAAATGCAAGGCGGCGCAGTAATGCGACCCAACACCGTGTTTTATCGCCTTGCTATGGTTTGGCAAGCGGTGCCCCACACAGAATCCAAGCCCCGTCTGGTCTGGGTCTAAACACACTGTGGAAACTAGGCACTGGGCTACCGACCTGGGTTGGGAAGCGCAGCAGAGACTCGGGCACTCTCTGCAGGATGGGCAGGCCGTTCCCGTTCCGGTTCCCTCCGTCACCGTTCGTCACCGCCCCTCTTCCCCCTCCGCCGTCATCCCCCTCTCCGCCCCCGCCACCCTCGGAGTCGGACGAGGGGGAGGCCAAGCCGGAGGCCTCGGTCAGCATCTCCCTCACGCAGGGCGGGTTGAGGTCCACGTGGAGGTCGGACGAGATCTTGCAGCTCTTGGAGACGTCAAACAGGGCCAGGACGATGAAGAAGGGCTCCACCTGACAGAGGACAGAGGGATGTGAAAGAGAGACAATAGGACAGAGGGATTTGAAGGAGAGACAAGAGGAGGGATATGTGAAGGAGACAAGAGGAGAGAGATATGTGAAGGAGAGACAAGACAGAGGGATGTGAAGGAGAGACAATAGGACAGAGGGATTTGAAGGAGAGACAAGAGGAGAGAGATGTGAAGGAGAGACAAGAGGAGAGAGATATGTGAAGGAGAGACAAGACAGAGGGATGTGAAGGAGAGACAATAGGACAGAGGGATGTGAAGAAGAGACAATAGGAGAGAGAGATGTGAAGGAGAGACAATAGGACAGAGGGATGTGGAGGGACAATAGGACAGAGGGATGTGAATGAGACAATAGGAGAGAGATGTGAAGGAGAGACAATAGGAGAGAGATGTGAAGGAGAGACAATAGGAGAGAGATGTGAAGGAGAGACAAGACAGGAGAGAGTTTATGTGCGTGTTTACATTGGGGTGTGTGTGTCTACATATTCCCTTGCGATCATGGAAACAACAATCAAACCTGATGGTGACTTTCCATGGTTAATAACGTGAGTCTGGGAATGCAATAAAAACAACAACAAAAAGAGCCACCAACCAAAAGAATTGTGGTGCATGTGTGAGTTTGAGTCTTTCATATTCTGTGCATCTATCTATGCCTTCTTTCAGAAAAGCACAATGCATGCGTCTGTTGATAACTGTGCCCTTCTGCTGAGCGAGATTGTCCTGACTTGATGGACAGGGCTCTCCCTTTCCAGGAAACATTAAGCCTTTCTGACATGGAGGAGGGGGGAGGCGGGGAAGGAGTGGGGAGAGCGGGGAAGGAGGGGGGAGAGCTGGGCAGGAGGGGGGAGAGCGGGGCAGGAGGGGGGAGAGCGGGGAAGGAGGGGGGAGAGCGGGGAAGGAGGGGGCCCAGAGAGCGGGGAAGGAGGGGGGAGAGCGGGGAAGGAGGGGGGAGAGCTGGGCAGGAGGGGGCCCAGAGAGCAGGGAAGGATGGGGGAGAGCGGGGAAGGAGGGGGGAGAGCGGGGAAGGAGGGGGCCCAGAGAGCAGGGAAGGAGGGGGCCCAGAGAGCAGGGAAGGAGGGGGGAGAGCGGGGAAGGAGGGGGGAGAGCTGGGCAGGAGGGGGCCCAGAGAGCAGGGAAGGATGGGGGAGAGCGGGGAAGGAGGGGGGAGAGCGGGGAAGGAGGGGGGAGAGCGGGGAAGGAGGGGGCCCAGAGAGCAGGGAAGGAGGGGGCCCAGAGAGCAGGGAAGGAGGGGGGAGAGCGGGGAAGGAGGGGGCCCAGAGAGCAGGGAAGGAGGGGGCCCAGAGAGCAGGGACAAATGGACCCCCCCTCTTCCCCAGCCACTCTATAAATGTTCCAGTGGGCAGTGGGAGATCCATCACTGTGTTTTACGGCTGGAATAATCCCCTCTGAGAGGAGGGGCACCCGAGCCTGGCAGTGAAGCCACTGACTCATGCTGCCGACAGGGCTCCTCGCTCCTCTCCACGTCACTGGGTGCATGCGCACACCCCTCCCATCAGGGCCAAGGCTGTGTTTGTTTAGGAGCCATGGGATCTGGGGCTGCAGCTCTGGGCAGCTAAGTGATTCCACTGAGCCGGGGCTGGATTAAGTTAGCCACCGCAAGGCAACAGCACACATATCAACACAGGACATGGCAACTACTGTTTATCCAAGCGGGCCCGCGAGCATGCGTTGCCTCGGACCGCATCGCCGCCCAGCGCCAGGTCACTCCCTACCGTGCCCTGTTGTTAAGGCACGCTGAGCGCCACGGCCCCGACAACCCCGATGAGACTCCCCACCCTGCGTGTTGGGAGCGTTTGCCGTACGTTGGTGAGCACGCCGTCGCCCTTCTCGCTGACGCAGCCCTGCAGGCAGAAGGTGAGGTCGTGGCAGCTGACCACCACGCGCCGGCCAAAGCGCTCCTCGTAGGGCTTCACGTCCGGCTCGATGCCCGAAAAGTCCAGCCGCTGGACGACGGGAGAGGAAGGGCGAGGGAAAGGAGGGAAGCAAAGAGAGGGTAGTGTTTAGGGATATTGAGGAGACAGAGAAATTAGAGACGTACAAAAAGCCAAAATACAAGGTTAGTTTCAAGTTTAATTCTCTACAGTGACCGTTCCAAACAAAAGCTCATAAAGGCGATAATTTGTTTTATCAAAGTGATACGTTTAGCTCCAAGACTGATGATTTATTTATATTGAGCCTATAGACAAACATCAAAGAGGGCCTCTGTTACCTGGGTTTCGGGGTCCAGGGAGAACAGCTTTTGTCTGCCTTCGTTCCTGTTCATCTTATTGAGCTGGTCTGTCTCTCTGACATACTGCAGACGTAGAGAGAGAGGGAGAACAAAAAAAAAACGCGGTTCACAGTTCTCCTCGGAGAGCTCTGCTCCTCTCCTCCATTCTCCCCTCACCTCACCTCCTCCCTGCCTCTGGACAGGCTAAACTGAGTCTTTTGTATGAGGAGCTGTGGAAGGGCAGCCCCAGAGCACACAGACCCTTACAGACAGTGGGCTTTGTTCTCGGCGTGGAGCTCAGGGTTTGCAGACATATTGACATATCAAAGCCGTGTGGGCTCCATGGGGGTAAACACAGCTGTTTTATCCCAGGGCTGGGGCATGTACATCAATATGTGGACCCAGACACAGGAGATGGCCTTAAGAAACAGCTTTGAAAGGGATTTGAAGCAGATAAAGAAAACATATGCAATACCACAGATTAAAATAAAAACAACTGGATAATATTGGATCTATGAATAATATAGTAGGCAGGTCACATGCGTTACAATGGGAAGCACATCTATTTTTCTTTTAATAATCTTTTCATCCTTAACAAAAAGTCAATGACCTGCTCCTATATCATGTAAAGGGGGACTCCGTATTATTAGTAGTATCCTCTACAGCAGCCACACAACCATAACTCTGACTACTGTTTGTTTTAGACAGAACCACGCATGCCAACTGATAAGGCTCTAAAATAAACAAACACACATCCATCTTTTACTCCTAATTCATAATGGGCAGGAGATGTTAGGCCACCGAGCACCTTCAAGAGTTCCGGCTGCAGGTTTTTCCCCAGGCTTTCCAGCAGGCTGTCCCCCTTCCCCTGGCTGCTGGTCTCGTCATCTGATGGAACGACAGAGGAGCAGGTTACGGACAACACAATTATGAATTCACATTCCCAGGATATCGTTTGCCCATTTCTAACACTTCCACCTAGACGTGGACATTTCCCTAAAGACACACCCTGGTTGTTTCTGTCTGATCTGCTCAGAATGAGGCGCTGTAGAGCTGTGGGAGGCATTTCCTTGTATCAGCGTGCCCTCTGCCATCCCTCTGAGTGGTTCTGCAGAGGGAAGGGTTCTGGGCACGGCCCTGAGCCCTGTCTTTCTGCTGGGGCTCCCAATCTCTCAGCAGGATCTCCATGACGGAGGCGGGGTCTGCTTTCAGTGGCTGGGCTCACGTGAAAGGAATTCGGGGTGAAAAAGGAACACCTCCCTCTCATTGTAAGATGCTAACCAAATAAACACATCTGCGTGCCCAAACAAAAATGTGTTTTGCGTGGCACAGGCTTGAAAAATAACTTCCCTATTAGCTAAGTACTTTCAAAATAAGGAACTGGAACTAAACAATAGAAAATGGCTGTTCAGCATAGGCCCTCCACATTTTAAGCCTTTGCACTACATACAAAGTTACTACTGACTTCTTTTGGGGGGGAAATTCACTGTTCATTTGAAATTGCTGAAATTCTGTGTGGGGAGCCCAACATACCAGAAGCTAGAGAACTAAGGCCAAACCCTTAGGATGAGTGGTAACATGGGAATAGCACTGTAATACCGCACCACAGGAAACGTTTTTTCTATCAAATAATAAAAAATGCAGCCTCGTGGGTTTGTGTGTTCCTTGGAAAGCGTTCCCCTTAGTCTGTGAGCATGCGTGTCCGTGTGTGTGTGTGTGTGTGTCCGTGTGAGTGTGTGCACATCTCACCCAGGGAGCAGTCGAGGGAGTCCCCCCCGTTCCTGCGGTCCGGCCCGGTGTCGGAGCTGCTCTGGAGGGCCTGCTTCAGAGTCACCACCCACTCCTCCATCTCCCCCTCGCTGTCCGCCGCCAGGAAGTGGCTGTAGCGCTCCTGCATCTTCAGCTCAAAGCCGTTACGACGCATCTTAGGGCACTGAGGAGAAAGATGTCCGAGGTCGTCATGCGCTCACATACAACACTCAGCACCAGTACGCGCAGCATTAGAGATGGCAGTGCACTACTTGATAGTATGTTGACTGGGATCGAATCATTCAGCAGCTTGCCTCCGATTGAGGCGAGAGTACAGGGTTGTTTAGGAAGTCTTTAGAACAACATTCGTTTTGAAGGCAAAGAGCTGATTCACTGTGCCACAGAGGTGCAATGCTGGCTTTGCATTGCAAACAAGGCATGCAATGGTTTGTCATTACGCTGCAACCCAGGAAGAGTCTGCTCTCTGGTTTCACAGGGGCTTTCAGCAGCGTCAGAGCTTCCTGGCAGATCACACAGTTAACCCAATCCTGGCCAGGGCGCTGCTGTTTGCAGTGATTGATTGATTGATTAACTGACTGACTGACTGATTGAGTGAGTGAGTGAGTGAGTGAGTGAGTGAGTGAGTGAGTGAGTGAGTGAGTGAGTGAGTGAGTGAGTGAGTGAGTGAGTGAGTGAGTGAGTGAGCGAGCTAGCGGGCAGAAAAGTCAAAGTCCTGCTCAATCGAACATTTCCTTAATAATTTGCCTAGTCGGTGGAATGCAGTAAACCTCTTCCTGTCAAAGTTCTCTGAGAGGCCCTGAAGCGTGGCAGGGCGGCCGAGGGTAAGAAACAGACGAGGTGGGGGAGGGGGGGGGGGGGGGGTCCGTGCCAAGAACCGACCACCACCGTGGGACCAGCCATGAAAAGATCAACCCAGAGGGATTCCCGGGAACTAAGCAAGCATGCGATACCAAAGACGCCAAATATTAGGTATTAGGTCTTTGCGGTGGCAGCTTTGCTTTCTGTATTATGATTGCTCTCTCTGAAATATTCCATTTCCAAAACACTCCTTATCCATTAACATGCTGTGTTGTGCAACATGGCTGATTCAGTTACTGGACGTCTCGTCTCTTGCTGGCGGATCTGAACAATAACAATTAATCCCATTAGCAACGGTGGTCACAGACTCCCTAAGGCGTAAGACAGGAAGAGAGGAAGGACACTGAGAGGGTCGTGACTCAGGCTGGCGGGCTCTGTTCCTCGTCTCCCAGTAGCAGCCGGGAGGCGGACAGCCCTGGGGGTGTAACCACGGGGACAGGTGACGGACACACAGGCCTGCCGTACCTGGATGACGTCCACACAGGAGTCCAGGTAGATGGAGCCCTTGGTGTCCTTGCAGTTCTTCTCGTCCTTGTAGGAGTTGAGGATGTAGGAGCCGTCAGGGAGCTGGGACAGGTAGAAGTACCTCCTCTTGAACACCTGGGCCGTCAGGGCACAAGAACGGGTCACAGCAAGCAAACCTTAAAACTTCTGTTTCTTAACTGTTCGTTTTGTTTTGTTCACATTCATTTTTTGTACTAATGACTGTAAAGCTGCTTCCGTGGTAGGGTCTCGCTTGTAAAAGCGATGATTGTTTTTTTTTATCTCAATGGTACTTCCTGGTTAAATAAAGGCGTAATAATAATAATAATAATAATAATAATAATAATAATAATAATAATAATAACACATCCAAACATTAATGATCAACATATCTGATTCTGGCATAATGCCACGTTGGTCAATATACTCTACAAATGTCACGTTTTAAGGGATAGAGAACATAATTACACAGCCTGTTGCATAAAAGTCTGAGGCGCTAAAATCCAAACGCTTTAAGGCATGTGAGTGGTGCGTGTTGTGCCGGAGGGGCCTGGAGGGAAAGCTGGCGTCAGCCATAGTGGTGGTGGTGCTTACTGACCTTCATGGAGACAGACAGGCCGGTGTTGATGTTGGCCTTCTGCAGCCAGCCCTGCTTCATGATGCCCCCTCTCTGGGAGCACAGGGACGACGTGTCCTGCTTTCACAAAAACATCCAACAATGACACTGTTTAACAGCTATGCATCGTGTGCCGAGCCCGCTCTGTGGAGGGCCGACGGTGGGGTTTTGGAACGGACTGTAGATTGTTCAACTTACTGGATCGGAAAACAGTTCTATTATTTGTTTATTTAAAAAAAAAAAAAAAAAAAAAATATATATATATATATATATATATATATATCTTTTTTTTTCCCCTGCTGAAAGAGATGTACTCTCAGTCAGTCAACCTGGTATACATCATAAAAAGAATCACTTGGTATGGGATAGTATTCCTCAGATTCCCATAAAGCAGGCTATATAATTTAAACTTGTATCGAACTAGGCCAATGAATCCAGCGTCTCGGCAGTGTAAGAACCACCATGGGGCTATTTGTCACATCTTAACACGCTGCCATTCATCACAGAGGACAGCCTCTCCATGGACGGACACACACACACACACACACACACACACACACACACACACACACACACACACACACACACACACACACACACACACACACACACACACACACACACACACACAGGAATTATGTATCCACGTCACAGTGGAAGTTAGGACTATGAGCAGAGGTAACAATAAACTCAACGGACTAATACACCATAATGTTACCCGCACATTTAGTTGGAGGGTACAGATAGGATGGGAACAGAATGGTGGGTGTCTCTATGCACAGCCCATAACAAATAGAAGGGCAACACAAATATTTATGTCTATGTGAGTGTGCATAAACACCCACGGTAGGATATGAATTGGAATTTAGGTGCTTCTGTGTGCTTCTCTAAAAAAAAAAAAGTCAATCCTTGTTTCAATGTTTACAGCCTGAATCATATTAAAGTGGCAGTTTGGCCTCTGTGTAGTGTAGTGTGTGCATAGTGTAGTGTGTGCGTAGTGTATTGTGTGCGTGTGTGTGTGTAGTGTAGTGTGTGTGTGTGTGTGTAGTGTGAGTGTAGTGTAGTGTGGTGTAGTGTGTGTGTGTAGTGTAGTGTGTGTGTGTAGTGTAGTGTGTGTGCAGTGTAGTGTAGTGTAGTGTGTGTGTGTAGTGTAGTGTGTAGTGTAGTGTGTGTGTGTAGTGTGTGTGTGTGTGGTGTAGTGTAGTGTAGTGTGTGTGTGTGTAGTGTAGTGTGTGTGTGTGTAGTGTAGTGTAGTGTGTGTAGTGTAGTGTAGTGTGTGTGTGTAGTGTAGTTTGTGTGTGTAGTGTAGTGTGTGTAGTGTAGTGTGTGTGTGTAGTGTAGTGTGTGTGTGTGTGGTGTAGTGTAGTGTGTAGTGTAGTGTGTGTGTGTGTAGTGTAGTGTGTGTGTGTGTAGTGTAGTGTGTAGTGTAGTGTGTAGTGTAGTGTGTGTGTGTGTAGTGTAGTGTGTGTGTGTGTAGTGTAGTGTGTAGTGTAGTGTAGCGTAGTGTGTGTGTGTGTAGTGTAGTGTGTAGTGTAGTGTAGTGTAGTGTGTGTGTGTGTAGTGTAGTGTGTAGTGTAGTGTAGCGTAGTGTGTGTGTAGTGTAGTGTAGTGTGTGTGTGTAGTGTAGTGTAGTGTGTGTGCAGTGTAGTGTAGTGTGTGTGTGTAGTGTAGTGTAGTGTAGTGTAGTGTGTGTGTGTGTGGTGTAGTGTAGTGTAGTGTAGCGTAGTGTGTGTGTGTAGTGTAGTTTGTGTGTGTAGTGTAGTGTGTGTAGTGTAGTGTGTGTGTGTGTGTAGTGTGTGTGTGTGTGTAGTGTAGTGTAGTGTGTGTAGTGTAGTGTAGTGTGTGTGTGTGTGTGAGGGCAAGCGCGTCCCGCTCACTGGGTTCGTCCTCTAATCTAATTGGCCACTCCGTCATATCTCTGGCTCCGCCTTTTCTCCTGGAGGCATCGCCATCCATGCCCCCTGTTCCACCTCACCCTCCTCCTCCTCCTCCTCCTCCTCCTCTTTCTCCTCCTCCTCCCATACCAACCTCCCCACCCGCTTGCCAATCTCCCTGATTGCATTATCATTGATTGATTCCTATGCTATTCCTCTCCCCCGCGTTCCCTTGAGAGAGCAGGGGCAAGGGTATAAAAGCCTGTACTTTCCCATAAAAGCCATGTTAAGAGATGGATCAGTGACCGGTCTCATCCAGGCCCTATAGGGAGCAGAAAGGACAGTCCTTGGAACATTAGACCGGAATGTTTTAATGCCTCTCTGCCTTCTCTCCATCAGAGGGACAGAGAGCCGGCATTTATTTCCCCTCAATTACAGCCCCTTTTTTTTCCTGTCTAAGTTTATTCACATCCGGCATTGGAGATAGGCGGGGAGGGGGGGGGGGGGTCAATGAGGGATGAGGAGCTATTTATAGGGACTATAAGGCTTCTGGTTTCACTGCCCGGGCCCTCAGTCAGTCTGTCGGGGGCGGCCATGCTAAGGACTGAACAGGCGACCGACTGTACGGACAGTAACCTAGCTATGGAGGGGGTCTTTACCTCACGGACAGTAACCTAGCTATGGAGGGGGTCTCTACCTCACGGACAGTAACCTAGCTATGGAGGGGGTCTCTACCTCACGGACAGTAACCTAGCTATGGAGGGGGGCTCTACCTCACGGACAGTAACCTAGCTATGGAGGGGGGCTCTACCTCACGGACAGTAACCTAGCTATGGAGGGGGTCTCTACCTCAGGGACAGTAACCTAGCTATGGAGGGGGGCTCTACCTCACGGACAGTAACCTAGCTATGGAGGGGGGCTCTACCTCACGGACAGTAACCTAGCTATGGAGGGGGGCTCTACCTCACGGACAGTAACCTAGCTATGGAGGGGGTCTCTACCTCACGGACAGTAACCTAGCTATGGAGGGGGTCTCTACCTCACGGACAGTAACCTAGCTATGGAGGGGGTCTCTACCTCACGGACAGTAACCTAGCTATGGAGGGGGTCTCTACCTCACGGACAGTAACCTAGCTATGGAGGGGGTCTCTACCTCACGGACAGTAACCTAGCTATGGAGGGGGTCTCTACCTCACGGACAGTAACCTAGCTATGGAGGGGGTCTCTACCTCACGGACAGTAACCTAGCTATGGAGGGGGTCTCTACCTCACGGCCACTTTGAGTTCACCGTGAACTGTGTACATTTTGAAACCAGGGCAAATATGGACCAAAAAACAGCATCATCGAACTAGTACGATGTATTGTTTTGTTTTGCGTACATACAGAGTTGCCGGTCGGCTTTGCCGTTTCGCATTTATTTACAAATTGAATGACAGACAGTTCAAATCAGAAAGGATTGTACCTTGTAGTAAAAAAAAAGGTCACACCTAGCAGTGTGAGGTGCACCTAGTGACAGGACTATAGGAGACGTGTGGTCAATAGGAGACCACTCACCAGCGGTGCAATAATCAATGCCTCTAGTCTAGCCCCACGGCTCACCTCATCCTTGGCGTCTTCATCGATCTCAAACACGTGAGTCGGCAGCTTGTCCATCTTCAGGCCCTTGCTGTGAAAACACGTGTCAGAGGGTCGGTGTGTGTCAGCATCGAGGATCTATCGGCAAATAAATCCAGCCTTTCTCCACACTCTGGTTCCTTAACATTCAGTTCCTTTGCGACTTTGTGACACACAGAATCTATTGGCGTCTCTTTTAGCGGTAGCCATTTTACAATTGGTGGGAGTGATTTACCTTGGGAGCATGCGGAAATCACCGGAGTAGGCCTCGTATTTGTAGTTGATGGTGTGCCAGTCGGTGTTGTACATCTTGATGCACTGCCAGACAGAGCAGATCAGACCCACATTAGGCACATTTCATTTGGAGCAGTGAAAAAACCCTAACCCTTAACATGCCAGGAAAGAGAGCCAGCAGGCTGTACGTCGTTCTTTCCTTTCACCGTGACTCATCGAGAAACACTCAAAGAAGCTAAGCAATACCCTAGCGTTAAAAATGGGTTTCTATTTTCGGAATTGCTGAAACCCTGAATGGGCTACAACTGGAGCATCCAGATCAATGGCACTCGGTTGGTCTGAAAGGGATACGGACTGTAAATGCATCCACACCAAGTATCTTTGGCCGATGGCATCACAGCTGGTTTCACTGCACTCACTAAACCAAAGCACATGGAGATTGAAGATCCGGCCTGTTTTAGTATCAGCAGCACGCCAAAAAAGGGAACCCAGCGCTCTGCTCCAATCCTGGCCCACTATATCAGTCAACAGTTGTGTGTGATCCCTAAGTGACCCGTTTCCTAAACATATCGTACACAGTTCACACTGTCCGTTCTGATTATGTTATGCTGTTGAACACTGTACAGAGAGACGCTTTAGTAGTCGTGTCATCTGGGCAATGGTGTAGAGTGTTGTGCTTTTATCCGGACAGACTCTGAAGTCACAGAGCCAACTCTGATGTCCAGTCGGCCACACAGGGGACGGCTAGGTCAGTCGGTCAGTCAGTCGGTCGGTCGGTCGGTCTGTCAGTCGGTCTGTCAGTCGGTGAGTCAGTCGGTGAGTCAGTCGGTGAGTCAGTCGGTGAGTCAGTCGGTGAGTCAGTCGGTGAGTCAGTCGGTGAGTCAGTCGGTGAGTCAGTACCTCTTGGGCAAACAGGCTCCTGGCTTCCCTCTCGGCATTCTGGGGCACCGACGGCACCACCGTCCTCCTCTGGCGGGCGATCTGAGACTCCTGAGTCACATGAGGAGTCACATGCACAAAGTGTTGGTGAAATCGGTCGACAGAAAGTCATCTTTAAAAACAAAACAGGCAGACAAATAAGGAGGAGAGGGACGGGGGCCTACACAGCCTTCCAGCATGGCGGAAAAACCTGGCATGAGGGCTTAGAGTTTCTGAACAGAACCACATGTGCGTGAATGAGCCCCAATAAACTGCCTGAAACTGAGATGACGTATGGGATTGGCCTGAAAGTTTAGATTGGCCTATAAAAATAGCTCGCTCCAAGTAGTTGGTGTGCTAACGTGATTTAGGACGGGAAGCCTTCTTACGGCAGAGTTAAAGATTACGGCTGTGAGGACCCCTGGGGTTCCTCATCCAATTCCGCCTAGTAACCTGCTGATTTGACTGTTTATGGCGAACCACTGTGCATAGCTTTTCTTAATCTCTTTGGGAATAGGTTGTAACGCTGCAACAAGCCTTAGCCCAATTTAAGACCATTCTTACTGCAAGCAGATGATTCTCAGCAAGGTGCTTGGTATCCAGTATGGCTACATGTAAAAACAGATTATTCCCTATAGACAGTTCTTCCTATCGGCTAAATTATCCAAAGCCAGTGCTTCATTTCCCCCCGTCCATAATTCTCTAAGCAGTCTAAAGCCAGTGGTTTAACTTGGACTATCCCGTCACACGGACTGTGGCCCTTAGCTTAGTCTAAGCCCAACCGTTGTAAGTAGAGGGGGCAGTGTGGATTGGACAGGGCAGAGGGGGGGGGGTTAGGGTTAGTGGGGTCTCACCGAGACATCGTCAACGGGGCAGAGCAGCAGGTCACGGTGGGGGTCACTGTGGATCTGGGCCTTCCTCTGGAACACCACGTTCTCGTAGTCCAGCGGCTCTATGATCTTGGGCTTCTCCTGGGGGGGGGACACCAACACACAATGAAACAAACAACACAAACAGACAGTGAGTTAGCAACGTTTAGGCTTGATTCATATACCGAGGGTAAGAACGGGCAGACACGATCGTGTACGTTGACTCTATTGAAAAGATCAGTGCCAGTATAATTATTGGAATGACAATTCATCGTCAACTAAAATGTTATGAACGTCACAGGCCCTAGCCAGGGGAGAGTCGAGAGAGAAGCAGAGGGAGGAATCTGGATCACGAGTTTGCCTCCAGCCTAGCCCTGTGCCTGTGTGTCACTGGGAACAGGCTAAAACCCAACCCCTTAGAGTGAAAGAGGAAAACTCTCGATTAATATAACATATATTACATATTAACATACTTTGTGTGTCGTGATTTGTTGTTTGCAGATATCCTATGTTTAAAAAGAGCCCTCACCCTCAACCAAATACCAGCGTGAGTTCAACTTGTTCAAAGCATCGGCTTTCCTGTCAGACATAACAGAAGGCCAACGTTATGATTCGGTCCAGCTGGTATGACAAGTTACTTGGGGCCAGGGCTTACAGCTGCCCGTCCGCCTGGTACTTCCCCTCTCATCAAACGTGCGTGCCTCTGTCTCTCACCACAGGCACATTGTGTGGAGGCACCGTGCGTTTCAGCTTACCTCTGTCTGGGTGGCGGCTCTAACACTCGGGGGTGAAGAACACAACACAGCTCTGCTCTGATGGAGCGGTGTCACAGTGCTAGGCTGGGGCAGCCTATAGCTGAGGTTACACACAGAGAGTGCCCCGCTCCCTCCCCCACTGTCCACAGGAAGTATGGGAGCACAGGGTCAGGGTCAGAGGGTAGCTATAGAGCAGGATAATAGTTAAACACAGAGAGAGAGAGAGAGAGAGAGAGAGAGAGAGAGAGAGAGAGAGAGAGAGAGAGAGAGAGAGAGAGAGATACAGAGAGATACAGAGGGAGAGAGAGAGAGATACAGAGCGAGAGGGAGGGGGGGGTGACCAGGGCAGGTGTGAGGGTGAATGTGTTGGAGCAGCTGCGGAATCAGACATCCACTTTCTTTTGAGATTGTTCAGATACCAGTCGGCTACCCCGACAGCGGGCAACATCTTGTGAGTTTGATGTTCAAGGAAGATACCAGAGTCTGTGATCTACGCCTTAACTACAAAGTCTCTGAAAATGATCTTGTCCACCTAAGAAACTTCACGGAAATGGCGGTAATCTCCTATTGCCGTGAGGAGGAAGCAACAAGCATACTATTCAACAGAATCTGAACAACACCATCACAAAAAGCTGACAGCGGTAAACCACAAAACAAAGATGCCGGCCTTATCGTTGCGTAGTGTAATCCTCATAGCTTCCTGTTTCATGGGAGGGGGAGATTTTCTCAGATTCTCTGCTTCTCTTGAGGTAGTGCCCTGACTCCACAGTACAGCCCTAGGTCATTATGTGATAAGAGTACAGTTAAAACCTACAACGGAAGATCAATAATTAATTCCAAGCAAGGTTTAGCTGATGGCGAGGAGTCCCCTGGCCACGGCCATAATAAATAACACAGCAGAGAGGTTCATATCTGGGCTAGCCAGTCTGGAGGCTAAGGTAGAACTGCAGACTAACACAGCCTAAAGGAGCAGAATCTAGGTTAAGCTAACCCGGGCCGCGGTATCACAAATAACCGTAGGCCTGAACCTCAGCAGAACCTCGGCTTGCAGCAACACTGCCTCCTCCCTTTGAATGGTAGGCGGTGGATAGAACACAGAGGACGAAGAACAGCAGAGAGGCTCTGCCCCGGCTACACCCTAACGTAGTTTAGAGCAGTGTGTGTGTGTGTGTGTGTGTGTGTGTGTGTGTGTCCCACCGGGCCCTGCCCCATAACTCCCTTAAAGGCAGGCAGTGGTGAGGCCCAGCTGGAGTTGGAGCTTTGTTCTCCTAACAAGGAGAGGGAGAGAGACTGGAGACGGGGCTGCTCGTGGTTGCAATAGTTAGCTCGACTTCCCTTTTAGCGGCGCACGTGCGTTTCACAGTGCTTCCGTTTTTTTTCTCCCCTCCACACCCCGAAACCTCTGAGTGCATCCATCTCTCTCTCTCTCTCTCTCTCTCTCTCTCTCTCTCTCTCTCTCTCTCTCTCTCTCTCTCTCTCTCTCTCTCTCTCTCTCTCTCTCTCTCTCTCTCTCTCTCTCTCTCTCTCTCTCTCTCTCTCTCTCTCTCTCTCTCTCTCTCTCTCTCTCTCTCTCTCTCTCTCTCTCTCTCTCTCTCTCTCTCTCTCTCTCTCTCTCTCTCTCTCTCTCTCTCTCTCTCTCTCTCTCTCTCTCTCTCTCTCTCTCTCTCTCTCTCTCTCTCTCTCTCTCTTACGCTACTGAAATAGTCCAAGGCCTGGAGGGCGACGAGATCTGTTCATCACGGAGAACAGCAACAACGCTGAGACCCGGGCCGGCCTGCTCAACACATTAGCTGTAGAAGAACACAGCAGGCCTGCCTGGCTGGGCCCAAAAGGAGAAGATGAGCTTCCTGTCATGTGCAACCAGCCGCACCACAGAGCCTGGAGCTACAGCAAAGCGCTGCTCTACCACTGTCTGCCACACTGATCAGGTTACAGCCCTGAGAGAGAGAGAGAGAGAGAGAGAGAGAGAGAGAGAGAGAGAGAGAGAGAGAGAGAGAGAGAGAGAGAGAGAGAGAGAGAGAGAGAGAGAGAGAGAGAGAGAGAGAGAGAGAGAGAGAGAGAGAGAGAGAGAGAGAGAGAGAGAGCAACTTTATGAGAAGGAACAGAAGCTCCGCAGCAGAATCACAGGCAGCTGTGAAGTCACAACCCTACTCACAGGGAAAGAGACAGAGAGAGAAAGAGAGAACAAATACGGCCTTGGACATGGCTTAACTCTGGGGCGTAGTCATCCATTATAGTTTAATGCTACTTGTGGCTAAATTTACTGTCGCCTCTCTTGCCCAAGCTAAGAAAATCCCATAACAAAGACAAAAGTGCAGCGCTTCCCCAACTGTGCTGTTGTTCATGAGGTCCCAGAGAATATGCAAACGCACCTGTCGGAACATAAACGGAGAATCCAACAAGCCTGGCGGGACCTTGAGCCCTGATATGAGAGCGAGAAGTGGAATTCCAGATGTCATGGTTTCATTACGGTTCACTGGAACTAAGGGTGAAACTTCAAGTCAACCATATGGGCTTTAGTACAGGGCTTAAACTTGTACATGTGCACGCACACACACACACACACACACACACACACACACACACACACACACACACACACACATATGTATCAACAGTTACACTGTCCTGTCCGCCCAATGACCCCACTAAGAACTCCACCTCACCATGTACAGAAGCCAATGTCTCCCAACCCATAACCAGCATATATATTAAAGGGGCATTTCATCCAACCTTTTCACTTAATATTTTGCTTCAAATGTTAATTACAGTACATCTCTGTCTTGAAAATGAATCTCAAGCTTGAAGATTTTAAACATGTTGTTTTCATTTTTCAAGCTTGCCGTTCAAATCTAGTTTGGCCATTCACAGTGGACCACAACACCCAGAATTCGTAGAGAATTATATTCTCCACCCTCTAGGAAATGGGGTATGTCTAACGATTGGTTAACCATGCTTTGGCGTCAGGTTGTAAACAAACAGGCTGTTAGCTACCAACGTTTTCGGTGGTCTGGTGGCAATCAACAGTACAGCCGAAAAGGCACAGTTGTCTATCAATATGCTGTATGGTGCTCTGTCCCAGGTTGTGCAAAATAAACAGTCACAGCATCAAGGAGTCATATTCCACACCTTGCCCGTAAACGACTTACCGCGATGCCGACAATAACTCACAGGGATTGGTGGAACTGGAAAGGTACCTTCATTTTTAGGATCTCAAATCCATACAATACAATCTCTGACGTCATTGATTGTGCTTTCTCAGAATGCGCTTTATCAGTGTTCATCATATAGAACACCATTATGAAACTTCTCTCATTTGTTGTTGTTTTACGGTGAAATTCCCCTTTGTGGATGCTAGAACTTCGGTTTAGTCCTACAACTCCCAAGTCATACACTTTAGTTCAGTACATATTTAACAGACTATGATGACAGATTTTAGTGTTCCAGTTCATACTAACTGACTTGTGTTTCAATAATTGAAACCTATCAAACTTTTGTGCTTGTAAGCTATGGACTATGCCTAGATTATTAGGACACACACACACACACACACACACACACACACACACACACACACACACACACAGAGGAAGCATTTCTGTAACTTCAGGGAATCCCCATGTGCCGACCGTCCAACCTCCACAAAACAAGGCTTGTTCTTGGTTACCATGGCGCCCATTCGCCCAAGGATTAGGACTAGACCAAGCATTCAACTACATTAACACACACACACACACACACACACACACACACACACACACACACACACACACACACACACACACACACACACACACACACACACACACACACACGTCAGGGCCTCGTCACAAGATTATTATGCTTGTTGAGTCTCTGTGTCACACGTATAGTGATCATCATCATAAGACTCAACATGACTTATGTACAAAGATACACCTATGTTGTGACACCATGCAAGCCAAAATCTCGTCCCTAAATGATTTGGCCAAATTAGTTTTACTCTTAGTGTGTGAGGAGTTTGGATGATTCAATGACAATAGAGTGGTATGGGGCCTAGGAGTCTCCTAAGGAGAGGATGGCAGGAGACCGTCTCAGACCGACGACATCCAATTGATGGCACGCATTCTCAATTTCTTTAACTCACCGTCTCTCACTGACAAATAATTACTCTGTATCTCCATGTTTGACTGTACCTTTCGCACACACACACACACACACACGCGCGCGCGTGCTTTATCAGCAGATTTAGCTAAATGTAAATTCGGCTCAATATCATTCTCATCTCTACAGGGTTTCAATACTAAGTTTGCAATTAAATAATGCACATTATCGTACACATGCATTCAAAAATAATTCCATCCGATCCAGTACATTGAATTTGTCTTGTGCAGCAAGGATATGGAAAACCATGCAGCTGGCCATCCAATCCTCCTTGGCACAGCTCTTTCTTACACACAAAAGGCGCCGCACAAGAGACACTGAAGTAACGTTAGTCTTCCATGTGTTCTCTGATCTGGATAGTCACAGGACAATTCTGCAGTTGGCAACACAAATTGTAATACTCAAAATGAGGGCTCCCCAAAATGTCCAGTAACACTGTAACGTTGTTCGCTTGTTTGTGACCATGAACGAATCTATATGAACAGTAGCATATGGGCTTGATTAATTTCAGTCACTTGATTAAGTATTGGGGGGGAAATGTTCCACATATGCCCAAAAGCTTCTTGAAATTGATGCATCAGTCTCCGAAAAAGTGTGCAAGGAGGGCAAATAGAAAGTAATTGTTAGCTAGCTATCGTTGGTTAGTAAACAGGTTTTCGGACATTGCATGTGCTCGTTGGGTAACCTGTGTTGGCTAACAATGTTGTGTTAGCTAACCTCATCCAAAACCAAGGATGATGGCTGAATGAATATCAGCTAAATAAAGACGTTAGCCAGGTTAGCCATCATCATCTCACTCACCACAATCACGGATGTCCTCACAGCTTCTGATACGCTTTGTCTGAGTTCCGCTGCTGTCCCAGGTTTACTTAACCTCTTTGTAAATTTGCGTACCTCCGACATAGTACTACCGTGGTCTTTTATAAATCACTTCTAGTCCAATATCTTGTATGGCCACGAGCATGCCGCGGTACCCAAGCAGTTGTGACAGATCAAAAGCCAGCTGCGAGTGGACTAGCCAGCGGTTGCGTAGTGAGGCGGGGGTTGACTGAGCTGGTGGTGGTGAGGGTAAGATTTGAGTGAGGTTCGAGCGAGCATGCCGCGCACCTTCTTTTCTGGTGACCTAAGTTCTTAGTAGCAGTAGTAGTGGTAGTAGTAGTAGTAGTAGTAGTAATATTTTCATTCGTCATATCGTAGCGTTAACTAAAAACCCATCCTGCAAATAATTGTGTGATTCGTCAATTGTGCAATTTATAATAAATGGTCTGATAGTAATCAAATGTATTAACAGGCAGCTATAGTAATACTACTAAATCTGGCATGTCCTTGTCAAGAAGGATTGTATAATTTATCTGTGTAGCCTACAAATGATTTGCGGTCATTGTAAATGACAAGGTGAATGGGTGATACTATCACTGATAGTAAAGACCAAGCGTGTTCCGTATGCTGTTAAATTTGACTATACCGCCCTCCTGTGGAAAAAGTTATGTTATTATAACTGACAGATACCTGCATTGGTCAGAGGTACGAAAGGACCTGTCGAATTTAGTGTAATCTAGTTTGCAGTGTCCGGACTTCACGTTATGTGAAACGATAGAGCTGGGCGGCTTCCATTTGTGTGTTTATTTCTAACTGCTCATGCTTCTTTTATGTTCAAATGCGGGTTTAGAACTGAATTCAGTATGAGTATAGTGGGGCGCACAGGCCACAGTATCCATACTGAGTGTCCATAATGGTTAAAGACAACCGTCCACTTACATCAGTGCGGATGATGAGCAGACAGGAGTAAAGAGAAGAGACAGGGGCACAGTCAGGTTTAGATAAGCACTGGAATAAAAGCGTATATACTTATTAGAACGATTGTTAGTAGTTAATATATTAGTATAGTATACTTTTTCGGATATGTACCCTCATGAAATTAACATAATTTTACTCCCGAGTTTCGTCACAGGTAAGAAGTGCTAGCCAACATAACAATAACATAAGGCTACATAGCAATAGGTTTTATGTATCCAGTCCCCATCTAACGACAGCAACATATGGACGATCATAACAAATTGATTTGATTAAATAGAAAAATCCCAAATTGAGCCAGCAATCCCTATAGCCCTGCTTGGGCCCGCAGTGAAAATCAGGTAGGCCTAGCCCTAGCCTAACTATTATGCTAAATCATACTCAAGATCTTGCCATGTTGATTTGCAGAAAAGTATATGGCATGCAAGTAGGCCTACATGTTTATTTACTAGGTAAAGGATAATGCAAAATAATAATAATACAAAGTAGCTGATTCTATTCAGATTGGCCTATTACGTATTTTTTCAAATAAGTATCATTTGCCACCAGATGGCAGCATCTCTAGAGTAAGTGGCCATCCATAGAAGATGATGTCATCCATTTTTTTTTTTTTACATCAGAAGCGACTTAAGTAGCTGTCCACTGTAGTAGCCTTTGTGAGTGAAATGGTAAAAAGAATCGGTATAACTAACAAAAAAACTCATATGATGAATACTTTTTAAATAAAGTGCTTAAGCATACTTATTTTAGTAACAGGAAACGTTGCAAAATTGAGCCTTGTAAGTACATCAACGTTTGTACTCTGAGTGTTTGTGAGAGGTGTGAGGTGAGGACCAGCCTTCCTGTTAAAGAAGAGAAGCTAGAGGCTTCTCACTAGCAGAGAAGATCTCATATGAAAGCAACAAGAAACTGGGGTCAGGTTTCAAACCACAGTGGAAAATGGTTTGTGATAAAGTTTATTTTAAATGTAGTTCAGACATTCATTGATGTGGTTTTTAATTTATATCTTTGTCTTTGTGGTTCGGAAGTCAAAAAACATTATAAAAGTAATGGCTTCCAGGCTCTCTACAAAGTCAGAACATCTGAAAACACCAAAAATTATCCAAGAAAAGTTTATTATTTTTTTTATTTTAAGTCAGTGACTCCTCTCCTATGTAAGGCATGTCTGACATGGAGATTGACTACTTATTGAGGGGCTCAATTATGTGCGCAACCACAACAAGGAGGAACAAACTGTAAAAAAATTAAAAATAACTGAAAAATAAGATAAGCAGAAAAATGCTAAAAGGTCACCAATATAATGGGCTATTATTTACTAAAATAGAAGCCATCAAATGGTAGAGCCCCATGGTCTTTTACCATTCCCTATCCTGATTTCTCATTAGTGTTATGGTGTCACACACCTACAAAATACACAAAGGAAGGCTTTCTAAAAACGATAGAGACATTGTAAATAAGCATATACTTGTATACGTATATATACACATCACGTACATATTTATATATATATTTGTATATACATCTATATATGCTATATATGTATCTTATATACACACATTTCATATATATACTATATATTACATATACAATATTCATTCTTATATATTGTATATACTGTATATACTTCATATTGTGTGCAGTACATCCAGCTGGTATCTGTCATTTTTTTTTATTGAATCAGTGACATTATACACAGAGACATGAATCCTTTACAGAAATATATTAACAAAAGGCACACTAAATGAATGCACTTAAACACTTAAACGCTCACAAGCAAACATATAACCGATCGTAATAGTATAGAAAACTCTACTCACACTCAGAGGGAAATGGACACTTTAAATTACTCTCTGTGACGACCAATAAAAGTTGTTGTTTGTCTGTAAAGTACCGCCTATTATATAGTTACAGTACACAGAGAGGATCATTCTCTTGGGAGCCAGTGATACATCAAGACAACAATACATCTGCATAGAACAAGAATAGAAATAATGATTGGAACCATCTCTCTACTTTTTTGTTTTTCCTTGCCAGCGTATGCATTTTCACACAACATAGTTCAACCTGACTCTGTGATGGTTGTTCAGCCGGGAGAAAGGGCAACTCTCAGGTGCCAAATTAATCTTGCGGAACACGTTGCTTGGTTCAAGCAGACTCTTGGAGCAAAACCAATTCTCGTGGTATCATCCCTTCGCCTAAATATGGATAATATACCCTTCAGCAGCTTTTCCAAGGACTTTGAAGAGACCAAACGTTTGATTGCAATTAGGAGCATGAATGATTTTAGTTTGACCTTCTCAAAAACACAACCGGAAGACTTTGCAACATATTATTGTGCCTATGTGGGTTACTCTCATGTCGATTTTGGAAAGGGAACTATTTTAATTATTAAAGGTAAGGACATCTTAAAGGATAATCTTTGTCATTTTCATTGTCATCTAAATTATGCAGACATATTCAGATGCATTTTACTTGATCAGAAAATAAAGATATTGCATTGAAATGGGCAGTTTTTAGGATATTTGATAATTTTATGGTGTAATACTAATAGTCAAGTTGAAATGTTCTGTTCAGGTTCAAACTCCAAAGACAAATCTGTTGTCCAGCAGCCAGTGTCTGAGTCCGTCCAGCCTGGAGACTCTGTGAGTCTGAACTGTACAATACACACTGAGACCTGTGCAGGAGACCACAGTGTCTATTGGTTCAGACACGGTGCAGGAGAATCCCATCCAGGAATCATTTACACTCATGGAGACAGGAGTGATCAGTGTGAGAAGAGTCCTGAGGCTGGGTCTCCTACACAGAGCTGTGTCTACAAGCTCCCCATGGGGAACCTCAGCTTCTCTGATGCTGGGACTTACTACTGTGCTGTGGCCTCATGTGGGGAGATACTGTTTGGAAACGGAACCAAGCTGGACATCGAAAGTAAGCCAGGACTGACTCTCCCAGACACATTATTTGCATTCAAATAAAACTAGATATTCATACGTAAGAATACACTTTTTCCTTGTTTCAGACCTTAAGGATGTGCAGAGCTATAGTAGCCATCTCCTCATTATTTTCACCCTGACAACAGTATTGACTCTCAGTATTATTTGCAACATCTGTATCTGTCTGAGATTTAAGAGAAAACAATTCAAACAAAGCTCAGGTAAAATAAATATTAATCTCAAACTTTTCTCACTTTAAGAATATGATTTTTGCAAAATTAGGAAAATAATGGAGCATATTCAAATGTATGTTTGTGTTTTGTTTTATATTTGCTCCATCATAGCTGTGGTGGAATCTGGAACAGAAGCTCATGTTATATTCAAAATGTAATTCCCCAACCAATATTTTCTGCAGGGTCCACTAAACAGAAAACCAACAATATTGATTCCAATGCCAGTGTTTCAAATGAAAAGGTTTGTAATCAGAGCAATATTTGTGTAGGCTAATGCTATTCACTATTCTATAAATCAATTAGAAGCCATATCATTTTATTATTTTTTATGATCAAATATCAATAGCTATGATCAGTATTGCCGCTGCAATTTATCAGCGTTTTGAATTAACTCAGTTTGAGTTTCATCACCAGCAGGTCCAAGTCAGTAGTGATAACCTGAACTATGCAGCTCTGAAGTTCACGGACAGGAGTGACACGTCACGGAGGCCGATTAGGAAACAAAGAGATGACACCGTTTGCATCTACGCTGGACTGAATCATCAAGACAGGCAGTAGGGAGAGCCAATCAGCATTGTTCTAAACTCAGCCCCACCTCTACTCTGACTCTCATCTGAATTTACCACTGGAGTAAATTCGATTATTGTTATTAAGGTGCACCATGTTAAGAAGCGCCAGGTGTTTTTCAAAACGCTTTTTAAACATTTACTTGTATTTCATTCAACATCACTTAGTTGTCAAATGGTTTTTAGTTTAATTACCATTCAATAATCACATGTTCTAAATAAAGGATTGCATATGCATTTTACTTATTTGAGTGATAGATGTATTAGGTTATCATATCATATATATATATATATATATATTTTTTTTTTTACATATTTAGCCATTTTGGAACAATGAATGCTTTTGTAATGTTAGTATTATGAGAATTTATTTTAAAACATGGAACAGATATAAAAATCTGAAAATGGGAAAACCACCTGTAATATTTTAATAAATATGATTCTGTAAGTATACTCCTTCCATTTTAAATGTGTCTAATTTTGCAAATGTTTAATTTGTTCATAAATGCACAGCTTCCTGACATTGAAAGGCAGGCAAGGTTCTCTTAAGGGCCAATAACATCTCTGGGCTCAGGGTAACTGCCTGTGACATCATTGCTTCATAAAGAAGTTGCAGTTCTACATTGATTCTTGGTCCCACTACACTTTTAGTGGAGTGAAGTGTTGACAGTTTAAATAGACTGGAGAAACAATGTTTTGGTTGGTTTTTTCTTTATTCCATTTGACAATTTGCGAATTGTCCAGTGACATAGTCCAGCCAGATACTGTGGAGGTTGTTCAGTCGGGTGCGAGTGTTACTATTTTCTGCCTATTCAAGAAGTCTGTGAGTCGTGTGGCCTGGTGCAAGCAACCTATTGGAAAGGAACCGCTTTTGATGGTATCCTCCACAAGATTTGTTACAAAAAATGATTTTTTCAACAACTTTACCAGGGACTTTGAAGAGACCAGACGCTTGGCTGTGATTAGAGGAGAAAATACATTTGATCTGAAGATCTCAAAAGCTGAAGCGGAGGACACTGCAACATATTACTGTCTATACTTGGAATATAATAAAGCCACATTTGGAGGGGGAACTGTTCTTATTGTCAAAGGTAAATGTCTAAATATATTGTCAGTGAAACCGGCTTCCTTGGTGCTAATTTCATAAAAAAATATATGTATATATATATATTTAAATAATCAGTTTCTTGTGGAGATTGCATGTCTCAATTGAATATGATCTATTCAGGTTCTGATTCCAAAGACAAATCTGTTGTCCAGCAGCCAGTGTCTGAGTCTGTCCAGCCCGGACGCTCTGTGAGTCTGAACTGTACAATACACACTGAGACCTGTGCAGGAGAACACAGTGTCTATTGGTTCAGACACGGTGCAGGAGAATCCCATCCAGGAATCATTTACACTCACCATGGAAACAGGAGTGATCAGTGTGAGAAGAGTCCTGAGGCTGGGTCTCCTACACAGAGCTGTGTCTACAAGCTCCCCATGGGGAACCTCAGCCTCTCTGATGCTGGGACTTACTACTGTGCTGTGGCCTCATGTGGGGAGATACTGTTTGGAAATGGATCTTCACTTAGCATTAAGGGTATAAAAAAATCCACTCACAATGGAATTGGACACAATAGGTTATTTTTAATTCCATCTTCAAAATGTCTTTATTTTACGTATGCATGTCTCTCTTCTCTGTTGTAGACATGCGTGTTGTGCTGATCGATCTTCGTATAATCATTATAATTTGCCTGACCACTCTACTGACTATAAGCGTGACAGCCAATGTTGTGCTTTATTTGAAAATGAAGACGAGTAAGTTTCAGGCTTGATGTTTTCTTCAGCCTTTTTGAAAAAGAAACATTTGTTTTTTAATTAAGAGTTGGTACTGCCTTTAAGACATATCTCAATGTTTAGACAGTTTATTTCTTTGTTTAGCAGGGTACATTTCTCCTCAAAGCCAGCATGGGGGTGCTGCTCTAAGTCTGAAAAATGAACAGGTTTGTTATGGATAATGCTCACCTAATTCGGATGCAGTTGTTTTATTCTGATCATATCTTGCAATTGGTTGAAATACGTGTCATATTTGAAACTAAAGGAGAATTTTATAGTCCTACGTACCTCTAATTGAGACTTCTCAAAAGGTTTTTCATGCTTGGTTTCATGTGAAATTAGATGGGATGATGAATGATGAATATTGGGAAATTCCACTACTTTGACGCTTTTAAGTACTCTAATCCTATAGATACATTTTTCAAAATACAATATTTTTCATCCAACAGGTCCAAGACGATGGTGAGAATGTAAACTACGCAGCTGTGAAGTTTACTGACAGTCGGAGCGACCGATGCAACAGACAGAGGAGAGATCACACAGATTCCACCACATGTATCTACTCTGGAGTCAGGAAGTAAAGTTGTCAGATCAGCATCATCCCTGACCTAGCCCCTACCTCACATATGATTCTTCTCCTCTCAGAGCATCTCTTTGAAAATTGGCCTTGTTACCAAAGTGTTTTAAATCAGTTGCTGTAAGCCTTCCTTTTTGATTGATGCTTGCCTTGCCTTTCCCTTAAAGAGTTGTCCTTTTACAGTGAAGACCATATGGACTAAGTGCCTTATCTATTTTCCATTGAAAGTGAAATAGATTTACCTTTCAGGCTATATTTCATGCAGTAAAACTATACCAAATCATTGTTTGAAAAAGTGTAATACAATTTGCGACATCTGTTTTCTGTTCAAAATAATTCCAATTTTTTAAATACTTCTTAATAAACTTAACTTCAGTTGATGAGTTTGTCAAATTCTTTTTTTGTATCTTTCAACAATATTGTGCACATTTTGTAGGATATTGTGTCCCAGATTGGATCAGAGTCATGCAAACCAATGACAAGTAACCTTAGAAACTCCAAATAAATTATCTGAATGAAAAGTCTGTAATCGTTTCCCATGACCTCCTTTTGAACAAACAAATAAGGTCACCACCCTTCTTGGTGATACACTACAGCTTTTTGAAATGTTTTCCGCCGACTCTATCATTCTGTGTTCCATCCCTAAACCCAAACTATGTTTTTACACCAGTCCAATCTGAGTACAAGAAGCCGAAGGATGCTAAGATTTTATCTGATTTTGTCTTACTTAAGTAAGTTGACCTGAATCCGCATTACACTTTTTCGGAAATAGCAAATGCAAAATGTTTTTCTGTTCTCAACATACTAAGTGCCTTTCTTACCATTTCTAATTGTTCTTGGAATTCTTACACAAACTGTGGCATACGTTTATGGTCTACGTTATTTAATGTATACATTGCTTTTCTTTTTAAGGCACAGTCCAAACTGGGGATATCCCACAGCAGGTACTTCTCCATGCTCGGGTTGGAGAAAATGTAATGCTGAAGTGCTTCTATCCACCACACGCTTCATATCTGTCATGGTACAAACAAATGGCCGGGGAAAAGCTGCAACTGGTGTCCTCTTTTTATAAACATTCGTCCAATACCTTTCACGATGAGTTTAAGGATAACCCTCGGTTTTCAGTGCAGACTGACACGGGAATGTATCATCTTTACATCCTGAACACTCAGCCGTCCGACTCAGCCATGTATTACTGTGGAACAGCAGAGATGAACGTGGTCAAGTTTGGAACTGGAACCTTTCTCATGGTCGCGGGTAAGATACTAACTGTTAAATATACACTAGGCTACATTGAGCTATTTGTTTCTCCATTTCTAATGACACATCAGTCGTTTTGGTTCCAGAGTCCCACAGTATATTAATTGTCCAGCAGCCAGCGTCTGAGTCCGTCCAGCCTGGAGACTCTGTGACTCTGAACTGTATAATACACACTGAGACCTGTTTAGGAGAACACAGTGTCTATTGGTTCAGACACGGTGCAGGAGAATCCCAACCAGGAATAATTTACACTCATGGGAACAGGGGTGATCAGTGTGAGAAGAGTCCTGAGGCTGGGTCTCCTACACAGAGCTGTGTCTACAAGCTCCCCATGGGGAACCTCAGCCTCTCTGATGCTGGGACTTACTACTGTGCTGTGGCCTCATGTGGGGAGATACTGTTTGGAAACGGAACCAAGCTGGACTTAGAGGGTGAGTAAACTCAACTGGACAGTTTGAACATGAATGTGTTTTGTAGATCGGTAGAAAAGTGTACGTTCTCAATTTTGCTGTAAACACATTCACTTTGTTTCCACAGGAACACATCCTGTCCTTATGTATTCTCTTGGTGCACTGTTGGTTGTCTGTGGCATCCTGATCAGCGTCCTGGTGTGGACTCTCTACACGATGAGCAGGAGAACATGTCTGCAGTGTGGAGGTACAAACAGAACGTTTTGGATTATCATCACAATCAATACGCCAGTATGTTTGTTTTACTGATATGTGGCGTCTTCAAGGAGTGCACGGCCGCCTGACCACCCCCGCAAGCAGTTCCAGCGATCAGGTGGATCATTTTATAACATCACTGAAAGCAGTAACTCCACCTCACATCTAATGAGATAACATGTTGGCCGGGAGTTAGAAGCCTCCCTGGGTTGTGAGGCACACAGCAGTATACTGTACGTGCCTTCTTCTTTGTGTCTCCACAGGATCAGCAGACGGACAATCTTCAGTACGCGGCTCTGAAGTTTGACAGGAAACTGAAAGCGCGGGCTCAAAGGAGCACTGAGGTTACAGAGACTTTCTACTCCAGCTTGAGACACCACAACATGGAGTAAGATGTCCCTCTGTTCTTGCATCAGTAATGTTTATGGTTCTTTTGTCCTCGCAAATAGTCATGTATTGACAGCAATGTCACTGTGCTTCACAGTCTGCGGGATAAGGTATCTTTTGTAAAACTGCTTTGTAAAATATTATATTCTTGAACAAATAAAATCTTTAACTGACAAAGCTTGAAGTGGAATTTCCCCACCATGGTCCTTAAAACCTCTTATTGACTTTATTTCACGAAACGCCTCCTCACACATTTGTGCTTACGCTGTAGCTTTTGGTTTGCATGATGTCCACTGAAGCAACATCCATTTTATAGTGAAGTCATTTTTTTTAAGAGGATTTAGGTCACGCATCTAGGTGTAGAAAAACCACCAGGACAGAGAACACCAGCTGGCAAACCGTATTACATTTAGTTGTGAGAGCAGACAGACAAAAACACACATGCATTGTTCGTATAAAGGTTTACTTTCCTGCAAAGGCAAACCTTTAGACAAACTCAGAAGAGTAAATTACATGTGATCGTGTTTGTCTGTCATTCATTCGGTAGGGAGCAGTAGCCCACATGGGGATCTTCACAGCAGGTGGTTTCATTTTGAAGAGACATTCTAAGTTGTGTAATGAATGTACCTGTGAGCTGGACCGCTAACATCATAACATCATAACATCATAACTACTTGTTAGATGAGAAAACCGGAACTCCTTGTATGGCAGTGTTGGTTTTTGTTGATTAGGTTGTACTGTCTGTCACTTTAGATCATATGGGCATATCATATGATCTTATATCTTAATCTTATACTCTATGTTTGACTCTAGAGAGTAGATGTCACTACTATTGTCCATGTAGGCAGCAGACAATAGGTAGTTACATGGAGTTGCTTTTGATTTTGGGGGCCTTTGCATGATATGACTCGACTAGCTGCTTACCCACGAAGTGCGTCTCTTTACTGTGGTTGACTTTTATTTGAAGAATGTCCCCCCTCCTTCCCTCCTTCCCTCGCACTCTCTCTCTCTCTCTCTCTCTCTCTCTCTCTCTCTCTCTCTTTCTCTCTCTCTCTCTCTCTCTCTCTCTCTCTCTCTCTCTCTCTCTCTCTCTCTCTCTCTCTCTCTTTCTCTCTCTCTCTCTCTCTCCCTCCCTCTCTCAACTCTCTCTCTCTCTTTCTCTCTCTCTCCCTCTTTCTCTCTGTGGTTAGTCACTGGTCTTCATTTGTCTTTCTTCTCCTCCTTGACAGGCCATGCAGCCACACAGCAGCCCGCCTCTTTTGACTGATTGAAATAGTTATCTATCGTCCTCTGGTGACCCCAGCTCTGCTTATATAAGCCCTTACTGAACAAGCTCAGCTCCTACTAGCTCCTGACAGTCTTGCGTCCGGCTGCACGTAGTTACGATGGCGGTCGACAGTTACACAGCACCGCTGGTAATGAGACTGAATCCTGTTGTCCCCCGTCACGCACCCTCCATGACCAAACCTAAATAAAAGTGTTAATGATTAAAAAATATGAGCAATGTAAGCAATCAATATATTACCAGATGCCTCATACCCTAACTTTACTCTCAGTTACAGTACATAATATCATGTTAAAAATCTATATTTATTCAAACGGGAAAAAACGTGTCACGACATTGGTTGACGTGCAGATGTGAATTCCTCGTGTGTTTTGTTTGTGACCTATTGAGCAGCCAACCAGAGGCACAGCCAACCTAATCTGGCCATCACATTCGGCCGTAGTGCAGATAACCCAATCAGAACAGGGCATGTCATGGTTTCTTTTGACAATGAAAAGGCTGTCCCTACGTCTCAGGGCTGATGCTGTCAAGAGGGAGAAGTACTGCTGCATCCTGTTGGACATTTGTAAGATTTACTTTATTTTTGCTACACATTTTTTGGTTGTACTGTATTTTATGAATGTCCCTTGACATGTTATGTTCCTGTTTAAATGTTGTTTTTCTCCCAGAATGTATTTCAGGATTTTCAATTGGTGTTGCAATTGATATGAACCAGTCACCACCTGTTCCGTTTCGAACTGTAGAAATGGCAGATGTCGTAATGATTCCATGTAGTCAGGATGCAAGTACAGAGCTCCTTATTTCCCACAGTGTAAAATCAACAGGCTAACTCGGGGTCAACAACAGGCGAGAGCCAAAAACCTTAAAATTCAAAAAAGACATACATTAGACTAGAGCGAACGGGCGGAGCTGAGGCAATGAAGGTCAAACTAACGGGCTAGTGGACCAAACAATACCGCCTGCAGGAATGAGGGGAAGGGAACATATCAAGGGAGATACAAGGGAACAGGTAGAAACAATCAATAATCAGGATAGGGGAGCACTGCACTGGAGATGTGGGCATGACCCATGTAGTATTAAATACAAAATGTTCTACTACCAGGACGGAAGATTTAAACTTTTTACTGTGGTGAGTAAAGCTCCAGTTAAGTTTGGCCCTGGAGCATTGATTTTGGTGAAAGGCGTGTATTTGATTTTATATTTCACTTTTTTTTTTTTACACAAAGCCTTCAAATACATGCCATGTGCATTTGTACCTAAGCAGTTTCTTCTTAACCTTTCACCTTTCAGGTGATGGTGATTTCATTGTTTAGTGTCATGTGGTTGCAGTGGCTCTAAGTGCCCCTCTCACTGTAGTGCTGTTCTTCGTTGTAATACTAAGACAGCCTGTCGCCAGAGAAGTTGGTGATGAGAAAATGTTGACAACATCGGAATATATACTCTATTTGTCCTTCCAACTGTAGTTACTTTGTACTTCATACTTATAAGTATATATGTATATTAGTATAGTATATATGATGTGTGTGTTTACTATATTCACAGTAGATAGTATATATATATATATACTATAATCTAAATCTAAATACTGTACATACTACCGCTCACCCAGAAAATGTCATGTTTTCCATGAAAACTCACACTTTTATTCATCAAATGAGTTGCAAAATGAATAGTAGATATAGTCACGACATTGACAAGGTTAGGAATAATGATTTTCACTTGAAATAATAATTTTGTCCGTCAAACTTTGTTTTCATAAAAAAATCCTCCATTTGCAGCCATTACAGCCTTGCAGCCCCTTGGCATTCTAGCTGTCAATTTGTGTAAAAAAAAAACTGATAAAAAAAAGAGACATTTATAAGTGACCCCAAACTTTTGAGCGGTGGTGTATTTACTGTATATATTTATAAGTAAATACATTTATATATTTAACAATTGAATATTTATGACAGGCAATGTTAAGCCATGTTCATATCCTCTAGATAGATAGGCCCTGTTGTGGTTGTTGCACTCATGCTGGCTTCAGAGTAGGCACACACCAAGGCCCTCCCACCGTCAACCACACTGTTCAGGGTATTCAGACTACAAGTACCTTTTTCAAATCTACCTGTGTGAAGTTAGCCACAGCCGCGACACTGTTCTCTTGTAGAACATTCAGACTACCAAGACGGAAAATGGCAAATGGGTCACGTGAGCTCTGATGCGCTGGTATGAATGTCATGCGTGCATTAACACTTTTAATACATGTATATGCTATTTTTGTGTAGGGGTCAACTCCAGACGCTAATAAAAAAGAAAGAAATAGAAATGTGTCTTGACTGAGTCACATGCCTTCCCCTTGAGAGATGAGAGCCTGCCGGCCCCGAAACATGCTGTGAGGTATGTGGTCTGCTCTGAGGAACAGAAGGGTGCCTATTTGCCTCAACAAACCTGCCTGCGTTTTTAAAACACCACAATCCCCCCCCCCCCCCTCTCTCTCTCTTTCTTTCTCTGCCTCTCAGTCTCTCTTTATTTTTCCGTCACACAACACACATACAAACCCTTGTATCTCTGTGGTTTTCTGCAGGATGTGTCCTGTCTATTTCTCATGTTTCTCTTTTTGTCCAAACCAACGACTGAAATCAGGTGCAGTTACATACTGAAGGCGTACAAGATACACATCAAATGTTAATATCCCTACAATAACTACCATGCATCAAGAATACAATGTTAGAAACCAAATAACTTCCCCTCGCTACCTGCTCTTAGTCCTGGGTATTCCAACAATCAAAATAATGGGATTCCTTTTTTTTTTTTGGCCATATAAACCGTGACATGATTTATGTCAAATAAGTGAGTAGACTTTCATTTGTGTTACATTCTTTCAGATACTTCTTGGTGGGGGTGACTGAAAATTCCTGACTTGTACTTATACATTTTTACCTGTATAGTTATTGTTAAATGTTCCAATATTAACTCTGAATTTAAAACCATACATGTATATCATACTATTGAAAAACAATGAATTGCCACCATCATTTTTTACATGTCATACATGCTGTGTCACAAACCTCAAACTTATGTCAAGCAGCCTTGCATTGGCCATAGTTGGGGACATTGACTCTGTCAGGGCGACTTGTGACTGCTCTCTGGGGCCTAGAAAAGTTGAAAGAAGCCTATGTTTGTTTCAGCTCATTTTTATTTGCACTATTAACTGCAACATTGGAAAAGGGAGGATACAAATAAAGTTATTGTTACTATTTGTAAGTCTTCCAACTTTGACATTTTATTTTAACTCGTAAGTTTTACAATGCACGGATTCTTTATGAACATGACAGGAAATAACTTAACCACAGAATGCCACAGCCAATGTTCATGCCAAAACCCCCTCAGGTCTGCTACTATCTATAAATATTCTGTGGAGAATTGAAATGTAACTGCAGGTCGCACTTTTCAACCTCAAGAATGATCACAGTCATTCAGTCTTGTGGTGAGTAAGGGATGTTAGCAGTCGTGACTTTCCACTGGCGGAAACTGTAAGCTCTAGCAGACCTTGAAAACAGGAAGACTGACCTGTGACTTCAGTGCATCTTGCAGCACACCAATGGCAAACGGTGATCAAGATGTTTTTTTTTAAAACATGGCAATATTTCAAAGTTTAAAGAAAACAGCAGTGCACTTCATACTACAAAATGGCCATTTGTAGAAATTTGCAATTTGTATTCAAGCATCAATAATTCAGGTGATAAAAAGCTATGATAGGCTAGTGCTTAGAATGCCTCTCTTAAATTGCTTGTTTGCTATTTCAGAAAAGGACCTTATCAATGGATACCTGCAGTTGTACACCTCACTTTGTGAACAGCTACACTCCAAAATTCTAACTGCCAAGTGGTCTTCTGTTAGCTTCAGTTATAAAAGTAATGTAGTTTAGTTGAGTACTGGTTGCTGGCATGTTTAATCTCTTTTTATACCTCGGGATCATGTGGCCAAGTTGTGGCCATCTGTCAAAGATGATGAACCTTTACAAAAGTGTGATTGTCATTCAAAGTCGATCAAATCAAATGTTGGCCACTTCTTCTAGAGTAATGATTACAAAAGTATATATATATATATATATATATATATATATATATATATATATATATATATATATATATATATATATATATTAAACTGATGCAATGTCTAGCCTAAATTTAGCATCCAGCATACTTCACAAGTCACATACTTTAATTGATTGCAATATGGTAGTTGAAGTACTAGCTTGCTTATGTATAGCAAGGTAGTTATGATCAAGTCAGCTAAGAAAACTGGCCAAAAGTTGAGGGCAAGCAATTGGAAATGTATTTGTATTTCGCTAGCCAAAGCTAAAGGTAAAGAAATACAACTACTAAATGCAAAGTAGGCCATGTTTCATCGATATTAAAGCGGATTTAGACAAACAAGAACCTTTTAGAGTTGTGTCACTTACTGTAATATAAATAAGTAACTGTCAAATGATGGGCCAGAACCTACACTATCGGAAGCCATAAACATCCAGTTGAAGTTGTATTTCTGAGGCGTTCACTAAACCTGGTTGGCCAATCACAAACAAACCATTCTCTGAAGAGATGTGTGAGCGCGGAGACTCCTGGCATTCAAGACATAAGTTTGAAGTAGATCATGCCTCCTAAGAAGATAACGCTGAGCTTCATATTTCTACTCACAGGGGCAGTGGGTAAGGTAGAACTTCATGAAAGTCGTAAAATCATTTCATTGTACCTTTTAAAGTTGGACATATGTATGTCAGACATTGGCAAAAAGTCTGGCATTGTGTTGAAAATTGTATTGTTCCTTTATGCTTCCAGCTGGGATGTCATTAGATTTACGTCAAGATGAGGCTCTCATTAATGCTGAGGTTGGGCAAACGGTGACTTTACATTGTTTTTATGAAGAGGACATTGCCATCATCTACTCCTGGTATAAGCAAATCATGGGCAGTCGACCGCAGCTTGTCTCTACATTCCTAAAGTATCAAGAAAAAGCAGAGTTAGTCAAAGATTTCAAGGATAACTCACGCCTCTCAGTGCAAATTGGCAATGGAATACACCACTTAAAGATCACCGATTTGAGCGTGTCTGATTCAGCCACGTACTACTGTGCAGGTTCCCATAACAATATATTAGAATTTTCTGACGGGACCTTTCTGAATGTAAACATGAGAGGATCCAACATCCACGTCATTGTCCAGCAGCCAATATCAACGATAGTTCCACTAGGAGACTCTTTGACTCTGAACTGTACAGTACGAACTGAGACCTGTTTAGGAGAACACAGTATATCTTGGTTCAGACACGATGCAGGAGAATCCCATCCAGGAATCATTTACACTCATGGGAATAGGAGTGATCAGTGTGAGAAGAGTCCTGAGGCTGGGTCTCCTACACAGAGCTGTGTCTACAAGCTCCCCATGGGGAACCTCAGCCTCTCTGATGCTGGGACTTACTACTGTGCTGTGGCCTCATGTGGGGAGATACTGTTTGGAAACGGGACCAAGGTCGATATTCAAGGTAAGTGTTGCAGTATCTAACACATCAATACATTTATATTGTTATACTTGCAAATAGATTTGAATGCACTTGAAGAACCTAATGTTAGGATCAAAGAATGCACAGAAGTTTGGAAATGATAAAAGGGTCCCTAATATGGATCTCAACAGATGGTTTGGACCCCATGGTGTTTGTTTATTGCTTGGAAGCAGCACTGGCTTTGGCGTCCATCCTTATATTCATCCTGGCAGCCATAGTTTGCAAGAGGAACAGGAGAAAATGTCAACTTCGCAAAGGTAGTTTAAAATTTGGACAAGTTTGCCGGCATTGATAATAAATGCAAGGTGACCATTTAAAAAGGTTTTGTTTGTGTTATCTATATTTTCTTGACCAGACACTCAAACAAGAAGTGCAGCCGTCTCTCCCGCACAGGTATGCGTGACCTACTTGCATTTAATTGTAGAAGTGATGTACAGGGAAACACACAGTACTTGAATAGGGAAGACGGCTCTGTGTTAATCAAGCAAAATGAGGTTAAGTCACTTGATGAGTTGGTACAGACTGGTTACAGTTTTGCAGTATTGATAGATTCTTTTCAGTATTTCATAATTCTTCTAATTATTTTTTCTTCTTAGGGCCAAGAGTCGGACAACCTGAATTACGCTGCTCTCCGTCTCAGCAGTAAGAAGAACCGACCTAGACACCACAGAGACCAGTCAGAAAGTGTTTGTGTTTACTCCGGGATCAGAGAGTAAAATCCGTGCAAACTAGTATATTCTAAACGCTTTTTCAATCGGATTGGTCCATTTATCAGTTTTTGAGTGCTAATATTTGGATAATATGATTTGTATAACATATATTTTCATGTATTTCATTTCAACAATAAAAAAGGTTTGGATTTAAACAGGAAAACCCAATGCATTAATAACTGCTTGAGAAAATGTGGGTTACAGAGACTAAAACTCATTGAGGTGACAGATCCACATTCACTAGATGTGTAAACAAGCAAGAACACACTGACAGATGTGGTCTAGAATTTAAACTCTGACCCACCAAACCTTAACATTTTCAGCTCTGCTCAGACACCACTGTGGGTACAAGCACTTATGGTAACCAGTGACTTTCCACTGGCAGAAATCAAACAGGAAGAGTGACTCAGAGCCTCAGATAGGATGCACATATCCATAACACATTGGAGCATACGCCAATATACTGTCTAAGAGCATGGTTACAATTGCTTTCTCCGTTTTATATTTACTATTGTTTCATAAAATGTGATTTGTGCATCATCTGGAATGTCTCACAGTGAAAGTGACAACTCACACACCTCAGAAAGAGAATGTATGAGCAACTCAGCCCATCTAAAAGTTCAAAAAAGTATTTTCCCTTTTCAACATAGTAATACCATATAACAGGCCAACATTCTCCTAAACACAGATAAAGGACTTTATACCACTGATCTGTGGTGGGGGAAAAATATGATCCAATCTCTGCTATAGGGTGACCTGCAGAACCTAAATTGCATTGAACCCTTAGCTCTACTTTGCCTGCATTGTTTAAGGTGGATTCCAGCAGGCACTGACGCTGGTGTTTCAGGCCCTAGAGGAAAACAGAGGATTACAACATTTGGAAAAATAAAAGAAATTGCCCTAGTTAGATAAACGCATGCTCAGTTTTTTCAGCACGTAATAAAAGACAGAATCACAATTGAAAAGTAAAGGTGAAATCCAATAATCTCGAGACTTGCATAATAATGATATAATAATCACATTGAAAAATGACATTGGGATTATTATGAGCAGGAAATTCATTCAAATGAATATTTAATTAACACTCGAGATTATTCCCTCACAAATTAATGTTTTCCTTGCTCTATTGCTTCTGGTATGCTATTAAGTAATCTTGGCAGAAGCATCTGACTGTCTGAATTTAACATTTGACAACATCTAATCAAGAAGCAGACTTTATTTTCATATAAAGACCCATTCCCAACCAAATGAAAATCCAGCCAATCAAACTGATCGTCAGAATCAATCGTGCCCTCAGACTAACCAATGAATGCACACATACATTAAGTTTCCTTGTGTCAACGTGGTAACTTCATTTGTCAGAACTCTGTTGTCAAGCCACATTTGGCTGATCCCTACCTACAATGTTGAACAAACTCGTCATTTTTCTTTCACTCTTTCAAGCTGGTAAGTGAAGTTTTACTTTTTCAACATTTTATTTTTATCATGCCCTTCTGATGCCAATGGTATTTGAATTAAACATGTTATGGTATTTAACAACCTGTTTCCTCCTTAGGTGTTTCTCGGGCACAGGCTATTCTTCAGCCTCATTTGATCCACAAAGCAGAGCTTGGATATAATGTAACAATGGAATGCTATATACCACCAAATGTTAATTTTAATTACATGGTGTGGTACAAGCTGAACTCTACTATGGGAATGCAGTATGTTGCCAAAGTAGGGAAGTATGACAGTTATGTATCATTTGGCAGTTCATTTGTGGATGGTAGATTTGCTGTAAGTTTGCAATCTGGCATATTTAATCTGAACATTTCTGCAACACAAAACCAAGATGCTGGAATCTACTATTGTGGAAGGGTATTTCTAAATAACCTAGAGTTTGGTAATGGAACTTTCCTGATACTAAAAGGTAAACTAAGGATTTTTTTCTTTACCAGTGGAGATTAATTTTCAAAAATAAAAAATGTAAAGATTATATTGATAAGCAGCACATATACTCCACACATATTGTGTTGAATCTTTTGGAGTGTGTTATGTGTAGCGTGGTAATGCATCTCATTTTTTCTGCGTAAGGTTTGACATCAAGAATCAAATATGTTGTACAGCAGCCAGTGTCTGAGTCTGTCCAGCCTGGAGATTCGGTGAGTCTGAACTGTACAATACACACTGAGACCTGTGCAGGAGAACACAGTGTATATTGGTTCAGACATGATGCAGGAGAATCCCATCCAGGAATCATTTACACTCATGGAAACAGGAGTGATCAGTGTGAGAAGAGTCCTGAGGCTGGGTCTCCTACACAGAGCTGTGTCTACAAGCTCCCCATGGGGAACCTCAGCCTCTCTGATGCTGGGACTTACTACTGTGCTGTGGCCTCATGTGGGGAGATACTGTTTGGAAACGGGACCAAGCTCAACATCCAACGTAGGTAACCAGACACATTCTGTTTAACTTCTAGTCTTTGAAATATCCATATGAAGATATCCATCCATTTGAGCTCATAAATGCATGTTGTCTTGAAGTAAATATAAATCATCATACTGTTAATATTCCCGTAAAATAAGAATCTCCATGCTATCATTATTTAATTTCAGAGAATTATGCCAATCTGTCACCGAGTACTCTAGTGTTGGCCGCATCAAATGTGTTAAGTGTGATTGTGATCATTGTGCTCACGTACGGAATGTGCAAGAGAAACAGAAATCAAGGTAAAACAATATTTATTTAAGTACCCCCCCCCACCCAAAAAAAAAAAAATTCTGGTATGTTGCATGACATGCATCAGTGTAAAGATTTGCTCAGAAACATTTGTCTTTTTTTTTTTAAAGAACGGATGGACAAACCGACAGCCAGATTAGACCTGGTATGCTTCTGCAAGACAATCCCTGAGTGCCCTTACATTACTCACACTAAAAGATAGACATAATTGATGGTGGCCTACCATAGAAGTTCATTTGACTAAATACAGGAATTGAGACATTCACAGCGGAAGCTTTCATTTTCATTCTGTGACTTTGACTCTCAGACTCAGGCCAGTGAGGTGAACTACGCAGCCGTGACCTTCGTCCCCAGAAGCTCCTCCTCTTCCAGACACCCTAGAGTGAAGGCCGGCAGAGACACTGCAGTGTACTCTGAGGTCAGATACCTTCAGCAGGAGTGACACATGTGGTTCACCGATGTAGCTCATATGCTGCAAACCACCAGCCACTTATAGACAATCATCAAGTATACCACTGTTGTCATATTGTTACAGCTGTATTATAATCATAGCTTCTGTGTTGTATGGATAACCTAAAAAACATGGTTGCATTTTGCAGCCCTAATATCAGTTATAATTCTTCTGGTTGGTTTATGGCTCGCTATATCAAAGTGTAAGGCACTGTGCTTGGTTTTTTAAACCCACAAAATTAAATGAAACAATACTCAATTAGATTTCTTATTGAATAACCCTTTTTTTCTCATCATTAAACAATTGTTACAGACTTAATGTGTGTGATGGTAGTTATGTTAGACTCATGAGCGTGGAATAGCCTTTGGCCTAAACCCTTTTTGACTTTGACAAATGACTGAAGTGTTCTTGTTGAGTACAATAAAGTAAGTGGAGACGACTCTGATTCTAGACGTTGCCTTTTTCTTGAACTATTCTCCAATTACAGGCTAGCTACTCTGTTCCTCCACTAAATTGTACCATTTCGCTCACCAAAGTGCCAGGTTACAACACTTCAAACTACACAATAGAATGGCAAGACGTTTTGCTGTGTCTATGACTTAGTCATCAGCCAATCAGGCTTTTTCACAGCCTCAATCAAATGAGCCAATCAGTCACTTGACAAAAGTGACAAGCCAGATCGAAGTAGCCTTTTTTTCATACCATCCTGAGCTTGCAGACATGAAGTCAGAGCTTCTTCAAGTAAAAGGCACGGCATGGAAGATAATGAACTTCTTTAGCATTGTGTTCCTCTGTAACTTGTGTAAGTGACCAATTTGCACCTTTATATATCTCCTGTTAAAGACTCGCACGTTTTATCACAGGTATTACAATTTTGGGGGTTGTTGGTTGTGGTTTCAGGTTATGCACAGTTTGTTACTCAACCCATTCCATTCCAAGCTGGCAAATTGGGGGACAACGTGACAATAGAGTGTCACATAAAGAACCATGTCACCACCATAATGTGGTATCAACTGACCACTGGGAAGAGACTGCAGCAGATAGCAAAGAAAGACACGTTTTACAGTCATTCGGATTATTTATCTGAACGCTTTTCTCTACAATCGGATGGAATTAAAAATAATTTAATAATATCTGGTACACAGCCAGAGGATATTGGATTGTACTATTGTGGAGTAGTAAGCTTTAACAACGTAGAGTTTGGTTCTGGAACATTTTTAATGCTTGAAGGTATTCATGTTTTGGGAAAGAATCATGTTTTCATACCAAGGGGATTGTTTGTTTCCATTCTATAATGTAATTCTATGGTATTAGTATAATGTACTAACTTTTATTTCCCTTTTTTTGGTAATAATCTTGAAGGTGCAGAGTCGAACCGTGATTCTTTTGTTAGGCAGCCAGTGTCTGAGTCTGTCCAGTCTGGAGACTCTGTTACTCTGAACTGTACAATATACTCTGAGACCTGTGCAGGAGACCACAGTGTCTATTGGTTCAGACACAGTGCAGGAGAATCCCATCCAGGAATCATTTACACTCATGGAGACAGGAGTGATCAGTGTGAGAAGAGTGCTGAGGCTGGGTCTCCTACACAGAGCTGTGTCTACAAGCTCCCCATGGGGAACCTCAGCCTCTCTGATGCTGGGACTTACTACTGTGCTGTGGCCTCATGTGGGGAGATACTGTTTGGAAACGGGACCGTGGTTGTTATTCAAGGTAATCACTTTATGTATATGACACCAGAACCTTGAATATCATCTCCACAAAAAGCTTACATTTACATCGATAAATAGATGTTGACATTGTTCATTACATTATTTCCTTTTATTCCAACTTACTCCTTTTTGCACCTTACGTTTTTTCTTTCTTTCACCCCATCGTTCATTTGTTACAGATCAAGAGACTGGATCTCCAGTTGATCCAACTGTTCTTGCATTGATTGTATCAAACACTCTCTTCGGATTGCTGACCATGCTACTCGTTTGGAGGCTTTGCCAAAGACAGAGAAATGTTAAAACCGGTAATAGAAACAAACAAATAATTTATGGGATATCCTGCACAGAGGCTGAAAATTATCATTTGGTTACAACCTACGCGATGTTAACCCATTCTGCAAATGTTGCCTCATTGTCTGAAAACTATTCTGGAGCTGACAGATAAATGTTGTACGTCATCTAAATATGTAACCCAAATGAGATTTATCTTAGTGTGATAATATAAAAAGAAGATTGTATTTTATTTCAGGAACCATCGATGGAGCCTCCTCACAGTGTAATAAGGTAATTATGATTTTATTACCATAACATAGCTTTCATATCTGCAATATACCAACATTAATGTAAATTGAAAAGGAACTTCACCACATATAAACTAGCGTATATATGTGTGTGTGTGTGTGTGTGTGTGTGTGTGTGTGTGTGTGTGCATATATATATATATATATATATATATATATATATGTATGAATAAACACACACATTTGTAGGGCGGTATCATACAAAATTAATTAACAGCAGATTTCTCTGGGGATGGATCCGAACTGAATATTTGGACCTTGACGCATGCTAATAGCTGTCTTGGTTGTGCTCACATGTAAAAAAAAATTATGTATCCGTGGAGCTGGTTATTATCATACATTTGCGGAAATAGCCACACATCCCCTACCCTCTCTCTTGAGAAACTTCTGTTGTAATGTGGATTCTGTTTTTTCACTGGCCTGCCTGGTTGAATAAAGGTTACATTGAAGACAAGAAAAAAACAAACGGTAGGTTTGCCAAGCCCTCTCCATTTGGGTGTTAGGGAAGTCAGAGGAACTAATCTGAGACAAACTTCACACTGTATTAATCACCACTAGCACATTATAGGTATAGTACTACAGTGCTACAATTAATGCTAAAAATGCTTTTAACATAGTTGAATGTCCACCTAATCACAGCAGAATATAGGTCAAGGTAAATCGAGGTAGTGTAATTATCAGTAGTGGAGCTACACTCCAACACTGGAAACAAATGTAACCATACATAGCAACCTCAAAAATGTTAGGTATAATGCTATTTTTTGCTATTGCATACTAACATAATCACACATTTCAGAGGTCATATTGCATGTGTAAAAGCAAAACAGAAATATGCCAATCTACCCACAATATGGTCTTGTCTTTCTCCAGACAGGAAAAAACAGCCATTGTGGTCTTTTGTGTTATCATTCTTTTTTTGATTGTCATGTCTCTGATTACGATAAAAAAAAAACAGGCCAGTGGGGAGGTGAACTATGCAGCTGTGAGCTTTGTCCCCAGAAGCTCCTCCTCCGCCAGAAACCCCAGAGTGAAGGCCAGCAGAGACACTGAAGTGTACTCTAAGGTAAAATACCTTCAGCAGGAGTGACACAGCCAAAGCCCAGCACATGGCACATGTTTTTTATTTAAAGCTCTCTTCTTGTTTGATCCGTAAAATATAGAAATTAATTATTATCAATTAGAAATTAGCTTGGGTGCAAGGGACTTAAATAATCAACACAGCCATGTCAAAGCTGGTTTTAGGACTACCTCTCTGATAGAACACAGTTTGTAGATGCTAATGCTTGCCAAAAGAGAATGGTGTTCCACAAGGTTACGTTTTAGGTAAAAATATTATATTATTGATGGAGCCCAAATACTTGGGAATTTTGTTTGATGAAAAGTTATCATTTCAGGCGCATGTGCTCAAACTCACAAATAAGATGAGGATCAGACTTGGAGCTCTTTTTAGGATAAGATCATGCATCTCTTGAAAACAGAATGACAATTGTAAAATCAACGCTCTTGCCATGGGTTATGGTGATATTATGTATATGAATCTCTTGATGCAGTTAAACACAGTGCTTTGTGTTTAATTACTGGGAATTATTTTTTTGCACTCTATAAGAAAGTAGAATGGTCTTCTCTTAGCATGACTAGCAAGTCTTAGCAAGTGATAGGAGAGAATTTTTTTTTGCTTAGAAGGCATTGCTGGACAAGTTGCCTTTTTACCTTACTTCCCTTTAAAGCACAAATTCAGTAGTCATGGGACATGCTCACCGGACCGTGTCACCTTTGAAAGCCCAAAAGTGAAAACAGAACTTGAAAAATCAGCCTCAGTTTTTCAGTTTTTTCCTCAGATAAATAGAACCAGGTTCAACAGGAATTGGAAATAGAGCAGTTTGTTTCGGTTGAACAATGCGATATTTTATTGGAGTATATGGAAGTTGAAGTGTGTTCTTATTTTATTGAAACTTTTTGCACAGTTTTTTGTTACACATTTCTATTAAGTGCATTTTTTCCCTTCAAGGTTGTTTTTGTTGTTGAAATATGGATATATACATGGTGTATTTTGCCTTAAAACAAACCTAGTCTCAGTCTGTTACCCATACATGTGTAACGATTAGACTGAACACTCTAGATTTCAGCTGATTACCACTGTCAGTTCCATTCATAGAGATGTTTGTCAAATGTAAGGCTTCCCTGTTTTTTATTCGTACATGTAAGTACAATCTATCATGTCTCAACTCTTCTACATGATCATGGACTGTTTCATAAATATAAATGTAAATGAGGGGGGTTTCATAAACATAATGACATGTTTAAAAATGTACTCTGCCTTTCTTGAATTAAATTGGAACTCCGCCCTGTTTCTGCCGTTATTTCTTTTACTTTTTTTCAATAAACATTAGATTTTATTGCCTCCCGAACAGTTATCAGTATAAAGAAAATAACTATGTAATTCATATCATCATGAACTCATTTTATTTTTGTATATCATTTTATTCAAATTCAAACTCATTATTGATATAGACTTATTTCCAATTATTTCAAATTAATCCACATTATGAAAAGGATAACAACTTTTAGAAAATGTCAATGTTAAAATGCAGATTATAACTGAATCGCACAGTTTTATTTTTTCTTTGCCATGTAGACCAGGGTAAAAAATGTTAGGCACAATATGATGACGGCTACTCTGAGTATAGACAGAAGCACCAGCAATCTAATATGACCCTCTCTTTCACCTTCAATTGCAATGTTCACCTTGGTCCCGTTCCCAAACAGTATCTCCCCACATGAGGCCACAGCACAGTAGTAAGTCCCAGCATCAGAGAGGCTGAGGTTCCCCATGGGGAGCTTGTAGACACAGCTCTGTGTAGGAGACCCAGCCTCAGGACTCTTCTCACACTGATCACTCCTGTCTCCATGGTGAGTGTAAATGATTCCTGGATGGGATTCTCCAGCACCGTGTCTGAACCAATAGACACTGTGTTCTCCTAAACGGGTCTCAGTATGTATTGTACAGCTCAGAGTCACAGAGTCTCCAGGCTGGACGGACTCAGACACTGGCTGCTGGATAAGATATTGGCTCTCGAAATCTGGACCTTGGATTTGATAAAAAAAAAGATTCTAGGGTGATCATCATAAGATTAAAGACTAATTAAAGAATTGTCATTGCTGTTATGTTGGCCCTATCAATAATAAACATTAAAGCTGTGAGTTGGATTTATCAAATTAACACATTTATAACAATAATAATAATAATGCATTTAATATTACAGCGCTTTTCAAGACACAAAGCACTTAATGAAGAAGTGGCAGAAAGCCAGAAAAAGAAAACAAAATAAAAAAAACATTTTCTTTACCTTTGACACTTAGAATGACACCTTCAGCAAATTCCACCACGTTGGAGTGAGCACTCCCACAATAATATGTTGCTGAATCTGACACTTGCACATCTTTAATTGTTAGATGATTGATGCCATTGCCACTTTGCACGGTCCAGCGGTTACCAAGTTTGAACTCGTTGTGCAGTGTGGCATGGCTGTCATACTTATAAATTGTCGATATGATCCAGGGCTTAGTTCCTAGGGTCTGCTGGTACCATGAGAAGTGCATTGCCATGTCCCCGCCATAGAAACAACGTAAAGTCACTGTGTCTCCAACGCTGGCCAACACTAGACCGCTGTCCTGCTTTATGGCTGAGGCTTCTACCAGAGCTGGGGCGTTCACTGGAGAAATCAAAGCACACCAACATGAATGGAGAAATAGCTTGAAGTGAATAGTGTATCATTATTTTTCAATATATTTCTTTTTGCATGTTAAATACGGCATTGTCTTTTTCACTCGGAAGAGAAGTAAAAAAAAAAGTTGGACTTACAGATTTCCCCGAAAATAATTAACATGTACAGTGCCATGGCCTTTGTAGTTTTATCTTCCTCAGAAACGTTGCCTTGAGTGACAGAGGCTACTTGTTTCAACAACACCACCAACAATGGGGTTATCTGTGATCCGTGGTTGATAAAAGGACCTCAATTTTACTGCTGACTCCTTCTTAAATTGGCATGGTTTCAACAGAGAGAACAAATTACCCAACTGTTGTTACAGTTTAGTGATGGCATGTTGCAATACAACCTCATATTTGGCCTTTTAGGTAGTGGGGAATTATAACTTAAAACTAGCATTCAAATCAAATATGATTTGACTTTGAGTGTCAACTTGACCACACACAAGTAAAAAAAAAACTAGGTACAGTCAGATAAGACATTGATATCACATAATAATAATAATATCGCAGCTTTAACGGACCATTCGTCTGCCCACTTTGTTGAAAAAACACATATTCACTCCCCAGAAACCAGTGACGTCTGGTGAAAAATATTCTAGTTGGGGCTTTACCATATTCAGTTTCAGTAACCATCCCAATACAATTCAACACAACTGCATGATACCATGCAGTGCTCTGTGAAATTGTAAGTATTTATTTAATTAATGCCAACATAGGTCAACTATATACAATGAAAAATGGGTTCAGGGGAACGATCGTGTGAGTGTGTGTGTGTGTCTGTGTTAGTATTTATAAAGGAATTTGCCCTTCTTTCCCTCTGATAGGCAAACCTCTCAATGACCCTGTTATTACTGTTTTTCTCGATACCTTAACCCACTGTTTTGAAAGAGAATTCCTTTTAACAAAATAATAACACAACCATCAAAACAGAAACACACCAGCCAAAACTTTAAATATCTTTTGCAACAACATTACTGACACTGAAAATACCTGGACAAGTCTGGCAAAACATAACAACTTGTCATCTAATGAGAACAATGTGTTTTCATAATTGAAACTTCTGTCACCATTCCAGTGTACAATAACAACATCTATTTCTTGCAAAATTCTCAAAGACATTCACAACAAAAAATTCTTATCTCAAACGCAGATCAATTGACCAAACAATAAACCTTGTGTCAGCTAATTGGAAGACGATTTGAACAGTTATTGTCTACTGTCATTCTGAATACTATACATCCATCAGTATACAAAATATAAGCTCTCATACTGGCAACTTTGAATGAGCCTGCTGACAAGTTAGGAGAAAGACATTTCCATGAGAAAACAAACCTGTTTACGCTATGTTTGATTTGAGTTTTTTTTTGTCACTTACTACAATGGCAAAAGGAAATTGCAACCCCAACTCAAAAAAAGCTGCTAGCTAAACATACCAAATATTGTAAGAAATATGACAAACAAGACCAACTTATACAGAAGGACAATGCAAACAATGACTGACTCGTGTTCTCCATGTGTGACCTCGGGCATGCTTTTCTTGATCTTCTCAGATCAATGATTTGTGTCTCTTACCCCTGGACCAGTCTATATTGAATCTGTCCCCACAGTTTTAAAATGTTTGCATGGGAAGCAAACTACGGCATTTCTACAACTGCTTCCGGCTAGCCATGCCAAAGAATTTATCTCACACAAACTACTACTACTACTCACATGAAGGCCTACTTTCTGCTTTTTTACTTAATGCATGTCCCTAGGCCAATAAAGTATACTCTGCTTGAAGCTCTTAAGTTTAGCACCCTTTCTGCAACAGATTCGAGGACACTAATTGGCAAAATCTGCGATGCTATGTGCATTTTTTTGTATCAGCTTAAATAGTCTTATTGGTTGAGCTGCTGCACTGAATGGGCAACTTTTCTAGCACCCCAGAAGAGAGAGGGAATGATCTGTTAGCTAATATACCCTCAAATATGAGGATAAATATTATAGATTTTACACTTTATTGTCCATTTTAAAACACACATACACTTAAAATGAGTAATTATTGTTGAATAAAACAATACAAATAAAAAGTGTATTTAAAAAACTAAAAATAAGGTAACGCATTCCGCCTGCCAGGTGGGGCGTGGCCCCAGCACCCTCTATTGGCCAGCCACCACTACCAGAAACTAACAGGACTTTAATGGCCCTAATTTAGGCTCCATGGTTCTCTGGTTCTCCTTTGTGGTTCATGACCAGACCACAGCAAAACATTATGGGGTTAAAGGTGGGGGAGGCCTAGCTCTGGGTGTTGAGCAGATTGTTACGGGATGCTAAACAATAACATTGCCTTTCCATCCAAAATAACCCATTTCCTTAAGGGCAGTACAATTGTGTTTTATTTTTACCTTTTTGACACCATCAAAGACAAACCCTTTTACCCGTCTGCCTGCCAGGTGTCCTTGACTACGTGCTATTGACGTTACATTACAATCAACAAAGGAAAGATGCTAATGTCACTTATAGTACAAGTTATTGATAGGCTGAAAGCTAACTTTAATTGAAGAATGTTGCTATATATGCTTTAGATTGATTGTGAGCAACACAAGAATCATTTGAGCTGGTCTTCTTTCCGATTCAAACTATAAAAGTATGCTTTATAACAAAGTGTCAAAAGATACATTTTTTTTTTAAGACAAACAGTTTGTACTCAAAACACAGTTTAATATAACTATATGCCGGAGCAGATGATGGGAACTTTTTTGGTTTGAATGGAGTTTGAGCTTGGTTGGTTTGAAGGGAGTTTGAGCTTGGTTGGTGTGATCATTGTCCTTCTCGTTATCCTGGCATTTCTCCACATCAGCCAAATGTGAGCGAGCTAGGGACCTAGGAGCTGGGACAGGGAGGCACTGGAGAGGGGACTTGAGGGCGGCTGAGACCGCAGGGCACTGCCGAGGGGCCTCAGGAACGTCGTGCAGAGACTGGGAGCCGCGGCCCTGGCGCGGCCCTGGAAGAGCCAAGGGGAGCCGCCTCGTTTGCGGCCAGGGCAGCCCGGAGAGCCGCCTCTGGGGTCACTAGAAGTCACCCTGGGGCCGTGGGGGAGGCCGAAGGGTCAAAACAGCTCCTCAGCGCCTGGAGGAACCGCAGGACGTTGGCGCATGCTGGTGTCCTCCGTCTGTCACGGGCTTGCAGGAAGATGGATCCAAACGCAGATGTCAGGAGCCCAAAAAAGTATTTATTCACAGAAAGACCAGGAACACAGGGAGACAGACAGCACGCAACATAAACCACACAAAGAACTAAGGAAGGGCTTAAATACAAAAGAAGGGAAAACCAAAAACCAATGAAAACCAGGGAAACCTAAACGAGATAGCAGGGGGCAGGTGAAAACAATAAACCAAAGGGCAACAGAGATAACTTGGATCAAAGACCAAACTGAAGCTCCGTGCTTTGTGCCAATCAGATCGGATCATCTTCTAACCAATGGCGGCCCGTCATCATTAGCCCCACCAACAACAAGAAAGAAAAAGACAGAAACCAATCAAATAGGCTATATATTAATACAACCACAAGGGAATTGTAAACTGATTAGTAAACTGCTAGTTATTAAAACGCTACGACAAGTCGTGACGATCATAACGAGATGATAGGATCGCAATTTCAAGAGGTGGGGCTAGCCCCACGTCTGCACAGAAACAACAGAGATTGCTGTTATAAATTGATGGCTAAAAAGGGAGTATGTTCGTACTATAGCTAGAGTCACAGGCCAGAAACCATTTTTCTCTGCGGTCAAAATCATAACTTTCTTTCACTGCATGAAAACAGGAAGACTAGCTTTCAGCCTTAACCTCACAAGAACAGACACACACACACACACACACACACATACACACACACGCACACACACGCACACGCAGGCACAAGCACACAGACATACAATTTTGGACTAACTCCCTGCAAAAGAAACATGAGCACTCTCTTCACAGGTCCTCATGGTTATATTATGCAAATATTCTGACTGACACCCTTCAAAAATATAAATTCAAATACATAAAAACGTTTCAACAATTTGAAAACTTTATTTACACATGTATAATTAACAGGCTCAAAATTACATCACGTGTATTGTTCATCATGTCAGCAACGTTTACTAGCCAGTAAACTTAACACAGACTTATTTTCTACAAAAAATTGTATACTTCATCTCTCCGCCATTACTTCCTGCGTCAAACCGAAGTATGATGATCTTATTGATAAACTAAAAGATCTTATGGTCACATTTACATTATACATTTCCCATGACGACAGACATGAAGTTGTATTGACACTACCTACACTATTTCCTAGTGCTGTAGAGTACAATACAGATGAACAGACAGCAGAGGAGGATTCCAGTTCTAAGGATAGAAAGAAACACTAGGGTTCTCATCTGGGGATCACATTTCTCAATGTCCAGCTTGGTCCCTTTTCCAAACAGTATCTCCCCACATGAGGCCACAGCACAGTAGTAAGTCCCAGCATCAGAGAGTCTGAGGTTCCCCATGGGGAGCTTGTAGACACAGCTCTGTGTAGGAGACCCAGCCTCAGCACTCTTCTCACACTGATCACTCCTGTTTCCATGGTGAGTGTAAATGATTCCTGGATGGGATTCTCCTGCACCGTGTCTGAACCAATAGACACTGTGTTCTCCTGCACAGGTCTCAGTGTATATTGTACAGTTCAGACTCACAGAGTCTCCAGGCTGGACGGACTCAGACACTGGCTCCTGGATAAGACACTTAACATCTGCAACTTTGAGAAAGCAATAAATACGGCCCAGTATTTATGATCCTTTTAATCAGTAAGATTTAAAAATGTTTACATTTTATTTGAGATTATTTTTTTTATCTTGTCGATTTATCTCACTTACCCTTGTGCAATAATAAGGCACCTCTCCCAAAATAGAGGATTTCATAATCGCGTGCAAAACAGTAGTAGGTTCCTTCGTCTGTCACTCGGGTGTCTTCAATGGTCAGGACAAAGCTCTCGTTGATCCGCCTGGCTTTGAAGCGTCCGCTGTTCTTAAACTCTCCGTAGAAGATGGCACTGCTGGAGTGAGAGTAAATGGACAGGATCAACAGCGGCACTTCCCCCGAGGAGACCCGGAACCACGAGTAGTAGAAGTTGCCCTGATCTCCAGAGACGACGCACTTCAGCTCCACTGTGTCTCCGGCCGAGAAGGTCCTCAGGTTTTCAGGCTGGCTGATCGTGGTCAGAGACATTGCTAAAAGTGAAAAGATGAACGTGTCGAGTAAAACCATTTCAAATGTAAAACCAGATCCATCCTGATACATTCACCTTTTTGGAAGCCACGACAAAGCAACGATGAATCAAGCACCGGCCCTTATGATATCATCGAAATATCCTCATAATTCCTTATGATGCCGCAAAATAAACATGTTCTGATGAAACACACACGTTTGTCTCACCTGCTCTGAGGATCATATTCAGAAGACCAAAATACTGTGTAATCATTGCCATTCTTTTTAGATGACAGGACTCTCTTTGTGGCCAAGCCAGGGTATGTGGGCCCTCTTATATATACAGCAGTCCGGTGGTCCACAGGGCTGATTGGCTGATCGGTGATGAGTGACAACACCAAAGGGGCCTGATGTTCCATATCCTGCTACATCAAAGCTTACTTAAGGTATAAGATCGGTGTTTATGTGGTAGCTAAAGCAACTCACATCCCTCCTTGGCTGATAAGGAGGGCCCGCTAATTGAAACAGTTTCTGTGTGTAGTTTCTGTGTCTTTCGCCGTGTCACTGAAACTGAACCGGGCACCCTCAAAGGAATGAAGGCAGGTTTTTATTTACATACAAAGGAAACGGTCCAAACAGGCGCCTTGACCACTGTGAAATACTATACCCAGAGTTACCTCCTAGTGCCTTGCATGTTATAACATTCAAGAGTGTCGTGATACAAATATGTCTACCATATAAATAATTGGATTGGCTATCACTGGATATTAGAAGAGAGTATCTTTCAAATCTACTTAGCTACAAAACAGTCATTGTGTAATTACATAAACCACTCCATTCACTTTGAAGCTAGATATGTTTTTCTCAAAGGGCAGACATTGAAACCTGGCTACCACAGAGGACATTTTTTTCTTGTTTTGTGATTTTGTCTGTGGACCAGGCGAGGACACAACCTAATTCAGTTTTCAGGTTTCTAAAGGGGTGGTCCATGCCTTACATCTTGTTAGAATGTTTTGCAGTGTGAAAACACTATAACATAATATAACTATGGACTATAGACCATAATATTTAGCTCTAATATAATCTAAAAGCGTCCAGTAGTATTCAAATGTTTTGTCTTTTATTCTTATTCTTGGTTTCTTTGTCTATGACAAGGGAAGTCCAGCCTGGTACAAATGTCACACTTCCATTCTTAAGGATTTCTAAGATCTGACATGTAGCGTGGTTCAAACAGGTCAATGGCTCACAGCCTCTGTGTTTCTCCTCTATGTGGGGATCAAAGACTGAAGCTTCGTTCCATAATGGTTTTCAATTGCAAAAGGTACTCCAATGTATGTTCTCCATCCCTTATATCATGGCCTGTATTTCTGTGGAAATACTTTAAGGAAAACAGGGTATTTTTCAATGCGGGAGCTAAGTCAAGTCAAGGTAACTCCAAACTGTGGAAATTTCATTATTATAATTATTCTTTCCATAAGCCATACTTGATCATTTTAGTCAGGCTGACCAAAAGACATTTCTGCATCGCGTTGCAAATTTTTAAAGGATAAGACGATCATTTTCATTATTAATTCCTAAATAGGAATGACAATGTACCACTGTCCTATTTCTTTCTGCTGGCATGAAGTACATGTAAAAACTGAGCGTAGGTTTTTTCCTTGCAGTTAGAACAATAGGCCCACTGTCAAAATGGAATCATTAGTGGAAGTCCACACGTTAATAATACTAGAGCAAATGGTTTCTTTTGATACAGTCCTGTATTAAGTAAGCTGGAGAGGGAACTGTATTCTTTCTCCACTAGTTCTGATCCTTGGTGCTGTGATTGCTATCCTCTTCATAGCTGTCCTGACCATTGTACACAAAATTAAGCAGCAAAAAATACTTCCCACAGGTAGGTCCAGAAATGTTAATATTGAATGCCTTTAATAAAGGGGTAAGACAATATTAGACTGGGCAAAGATCTCAATGCAACGCATGGGCTAGCGGGCGGGACTTCCTTTCCAACAGATTTTGTGGGTTCTGCTCTTATTCGCCAATTGATTTGTCAGTTATTTTTTGGACAACTTTCTCAACCCCAACTTTTGCCAAGCAAAGCCTACCTCAACAACTGTGATTGTGGTAACAATAAAAACAGATGAGTGCCATCCGATTTTTTTTGTGATTATTATTATTACTTTGTATCCTAAATTGAACTCATTACTGTCCAGGCTTTCTGGTCGCCAGCGTGGTGGCATCAAGCAAAGATAAAGCATTCAGGTAGCATAGCCACAAAAGTCTAGGAAAATATCTACATAATCTTTAATAACAATAGGTTTATTAATCTCCCTGTAAAATGTATTGGTCTTTCTGAAGTCCACAATGAGTTCCTTGGTCCTCTTGGTGTTGAGGGACAGGTTGTTGTCGGCGCACCTTGCCGCCAGGTGCTGGACCTACTCCCGGTAGACCGACTCATCTATGTTGAAGATGAGGCCTACCACTGTTGCGTCGTCTGCAAACTTGAGAATGGTGTTTGAACCATGCACAGGCATGCAATCGTAGGTGAAGAGGAGAGGGCTCCGCACACAGCCTTGTGGGGTGCCGGTGCTCAGGGTGAGGGTAGAGGAGGTGTGATTGTCCAATCTGCCATACTGGGGTCTGTTGGTAAGGAAGTCCAGTATCCAGTTTCAATGGGAGGTGTTGATGCCAAGGTCACGGAGTTTGGTGATTTGCCTGGCGGGGATGATGGTGTTGAATACTGAACTGAAATCGATGAACAGCATTCTCATGTATGTGTTGATATTGTCCAGGTGGGAGAGGGCGGAGTGTAGCGCCATGGAAATAGTGTCCTCCGTAGCCTACACCTATTCTTGGGGTAGGCAAATTGGTGGGGGTCCAGTGTGGTTGGTCGGCAGGTTTTGAGGTGTGCCAGGACCAGCCTTGCAAAGCACTTCATGATGGTGGGGGTGAGTGGAACAGGAAGCTGCATTTTCATTTTGACACCTGTGAAATACAGAAGATACAACCTGTAAATAACACAACTTTGGAATATCTTTAAGGAGTATTTAGTCACTTTTGGGAGCCATGCTAGCGGACTGCTACGCGAGACTACTTTTACGACTACCATGTTACTAACTCAATACTGGACATACGGACATAAAATGGATATCAATCATCTCGTTTGACATGGAGTAAGTTGGGGCATATCTTATTTCCCAAAATGTTGAACTATCACTTTAAAGAGTTGCAGTGAACACCATATGGACTATTGCTTTAAATATTGTTAGTTGAAAGCGAAATAGATTTTCCTTTCAGGCTATATTTCATAAAGTAAATGTATACCAACTATTTGTTTAAAAAAGTGTAATACAATTGGAAACATCTGATTTATGTTCTTTTCATAAATCATAATCACATTTCTTAAATACTTCTAAAATAAACGTAACTTCGGCTGAAGAGTTTGTCGAATTATTTTTATATTTCAACAATATTGTGCATGTTTTGTAATCTGTGTCCCAGATTGGATCAGAGTCATGCAAACCAATGACAAGTAACTTTAGAAACTCCAAATAAATGATCTGAATGAAAAGTCTGTAATTGTTTCCCTATGACCTCCTTTTGAACAAACAAATAAGGTCACCACCCTTCTTGGTGATACACTACAGCTTTTGGAAAGGTTTTCCACTGACTATCATTCTGTGTTCCATCCCTAAACCAAAACTATGTTTTTACACCAGTCCAATCTGAGCACAAATAGCCGAAGGATGCTAAGATTTTATATGATTTTGTCTTAAGTTGACCTGGGGAATCCGCATTACACTTTTTCGGAAATAGCAAATTTGCAACACATCACTTTTTTTCTGTTCTCAACATACTAAGTGCCTTTCTTACCATTTCTAATTGTTCTTGGAATTCTTACACAAACTGTGGCATACATTTATGGTCTACGTTATTTAATGTATACATTGCTTTTCTTTTTTAGGCACAGTCCAAACTGGGGATATCCCACAGCAGGTACTTCTCCATGCTCAGGTTGGAGAAAATGTAATGCTGAAGTGCTTCTATCCACCACACGCTTCATATCTGTCATGGTACAAACAAATGGCTGGGGAAAAGCTGCACCTGGTGTCCTCTTTTTATAAACATTCTTCCAATATCTTGTACATGTACCATCCTTCTGCCTGCCCACCACTGTGCCGCCTCTCTACCTTCTCCCTGCTGGATGCTGATCAAGTCCTAGACCTCTTGACCAAAGCTGGGACCTCATCCAGCAGTCTGGATCCACTCCCCACGACCCTAGTGAAGGCCTGTCTCCCCACCATCTGCCCCATGGTGATTGCCATCATCAACGCCTCACTTAGCTCTGGTGTGGTACCCTCCAGCTTTAAGCTGGCAGTTGTGATTCCAACTCTCAAAAAGACAGGTCTGGACCCAGATGACCACAACAATTACCGCCCAATCTCCAACCTTCCGTTCCTGAGCAAGATCCTGGAAAGAGCATTGGTGATACATAACTGTCTGCTTGATATCAAAACCTGGATGACCAATAACCTACTGAAACTAAACACCAACAAGACAGAGCTCATGGTGGTGGCCCCAGCACCACTGCTCAAGAAGGTTGGAGACCTCACCCTGGTCATTGACGGCTGCACCACCTCCCCAACATCCGAAGTGCGGAACCTGGGCGTCATTCTAGACTCCACACTCTCATTCAGTTCCCACATCAAGAGCATCACCAAATCTGCCTTCTTCCACCTCCGTAACATTTCAAGACTCCGGCTGTCACTCACTGACTCAGTCACCGAAATCCTCATTCATGCCTTCATCACCTCCCGTGTGGACTACTGCAATGGTGTCCTGTCTGGGATGCCCAAGAAGGCCCTAGACAGGCTGCAGTATGTTCAGAACTCAGCTGCCAGGGTGTTAACTCACACCAAGCCCTGGCAGCACATCCCCCCCATCCTCAAGAAACTCCACTGGCTACCAATCAAACAACGCATCAGCTACAAATCCTCCTCCTCACCTACAAGTCACTTCACTCACTGGCACCCAAGTACATCACTGACCTCCTCCACCTGTACTCCCAGTCACGGTCCCTGCGCTCCACCAGCAAGGACTTACTCTCCACTCCTCGCACCAGACTCAGAACCTTTGGCGATAGGGCTTTCTGTGCAATTGCCCCGACCCTCTGGAACACCCTGCCCCCTCATATCCGTTCTGCCACTTCTCTGCGCCAGTTCCAAAAGTACCTCAAAACACACCTCTTCTCTCTCGCCTATCCTCCCTAAAACCCCTACCCTGCCCTCTACCTTCCTCCTCCCACTCTTGTGAAGCGACCTTGGGTATCATGAAAGGCGCTATAGAAGTCCAAGTCATTATTATTATTATTATTATCTTTCACGATGAGTTTAAGGATAACCCTCGGTTTTCAGTGCAGACTGACACGGGAATGTATCATCTTTACATCCTGAACACTCAGCCGTCCGACTCAGCCATGTATTACTGTGGAACAGCAGAGATGAACGTGGTCAAGTTTGGAACTGGAACCTTTCTCATGGTCGCGGGTAAGATACTAACTGTTAAATATACACTAGGCTACATTGAGCTATTTGTTTCTCCATTTCTAATGACACATCAGTCGTTTTGGTTCCAGAGTCCCACAGTATATTAATTGTCCAGCAGCCAGCGTCTGAGTCCGTCCAGCCTGGAGACTCTGTGACTCTGAACTGTATAATACACACTGAGACCTGTTTAGAAGAACACAGTGTCTATTGTTCAGGACACGGTGCAGGAGAATCCCATCCAGGAATCATTTACACTCACCATGGAAACAGGAGTGATCAGTGTGAGAAGAGTGCTGAGGCTGGGTCTCCTACACAGAGCTGTGTCTACAAGCTCCCCATGGGGAACCTCAGCCTCTCTGATGCTGGAACTTACTACTGTGCTGTGGCCTCATGTGGGGAGATACTGTTTGGGAACGGGACCAAGCTGGACATTGCCATTGAAGGTGAAAGAGAGGGTCATATTAGATTGCTGGTGCTTCTGTCTATACTCAGAGTTGCAGTCATCATATTGTGCCTAACATTTTTACCCTGGTCTACATGGCCAAAGAAAAAGTTAATTGCGTGATTCAATTACAATATGCATGTTAACATTAAAATGTTCTAAAATATATTGTCATAGTTTCATAATGTGGATTAATTTGAAATAATTGGAAATAGGTATATACAATTTGTGTTTAAATTAAATGATATACAATTATAAAATGAGTTGATGAGGGTTTTGATTACATCATTATTTTCTTTTTACTGATAACTGATAAATAAATAAATCAAATGTTTGATGCAACAACAAAAAACACGGCTCAGAACGGCAGAAACAGAGGTAGATTTTTGAGTTACATTTTAATTCAAGTAAGGCGGAGTAACATTTTGTCATGTGTCATTATGTTTATGAAACCCCTACATTTACATTTAGATTTATGAAAAAGTCCATGCTCATTAAGACATGATAAATTGTACTCACAAAAAACATAGCAAAGCCTTACATTTTATAAACATCTAATGGAATTGGCAGTTCAGTATAATCATTACACATGTATGGGTAACATATGAGACTAGGTGCCCTGTTTGAAGGCAGAATATTATATACAGTTGCAACTCAAAATAGCCAAAAGTCATAGAGGCTAATGTTGTGAATGCTGCAACCAGATAAAACAGAACAATGAATAAAAGTCCAATCTAATCTAATATGCTCCAACTTTGGTCATAGAAAACAAAGAAGATTGAGGTTGAGGATCAGGTTTCTGTGTAGTAAGACACGTGGCCCAGAGGGAGAATCATGTCGTAGACGATGGGAGCCATTACTAAGATACAATATTTTTCTATGTATGGGGAGGGGCAATAGCTTAACAGTGATTGGCACAGAAGGGACTGATCAAAATATATAGTTTCCTGTGTTGTGCATGAGAGGAAATTGTTGTTCAATGTTGAGTAAGACCTGCTTAGATGAACATCTCATAAAGCCTTGTTTGAGGCCAGTGGTAACATATGTTGTTTAATAGATTCAATAAAGGTATACTTGTTTGGAAAATAAAAGATGAAGATAAGAATCAGGCACTCTTGTTAAGAAAAAGGTTTCAAGTTCAACAAAATATTGGTCTTGGTTGCATGTTTTACTTTTAGAACTGTTCAACAACTTGTTTGTGTCAGCAACAGATTTGTCACTGTCACTGTCCCCAAGGGGATTTTCCACCTGAGGTGACAAACCCACTCATCTCTGTAAGCAGATGCCAAATGGCTCACCACAGGAAGACTGGCCTTCACTTTACCATCGCATCCGTCTTAACACCTCTGTCTCTATCTGCTTCAAAGAACCACAAAGCTGTCTCTTGTTGTTTCCATTGTTGAAGATTAAAATACTTTGCCGAAACCTAAATATTTGTTTTGATCTAGCAAAGCAATGCTATAGGTTTGAGTAAAGTTGCCAGAACCAACCTTGAGTTTCATCTGAAGTAACACGTGCATTTGTGAAAATTGGGCTTTTTTTCAAACCTTGTTTCACTTTGGTTGTAGGTTGTGGAGGCTTGACCTTATCCAAGCTGCTCATCAGACTGCAGAGATTTGTTCTCTGCCCTCCTCGTTCTCCCCTTTGAGCGCTTGTGTCAGAGTCTGCAATGACAAGAGCATGCCAATACATTGTTGGTGTTATGTGGGTAGACGGCACTTTTCGTCCGACCTCTTCAAGCAGACCACTTCGTATCGGGTGTGTGTTGTTCTGCCTGTAACATGCATGGCAGTTCGATACTACGGCTCATCTTTAGACATTTGCAGGGCAGAGCTTATATTGCCGTATGCTGCTTCAACATCTTGTCCTAATGCCTTTTAAGTTTTATGCAGAGCACTTTGAAATGCCTTGCTGTTGAAATGGGTTAAATGTAAAGCCCTTTGAGTTGCCTTGTTGAAATAGAAATAACCGTGCCTTGCTTTGGCTCCAAACATGTGCAGTATTTCTTTTGGATCACGAGCCACAACCTTGATATACATAGATACTGTATATGTATTCATTATGCCATTGTGATGCTGTAATTAGTTTTCAGTAGTATAACCGACATATTGGTTATTTACAAACTGACAAGCACCATAAACTGTGGACAGAGTCGTGCGATACAAAAGAACAAAGGTCTGAAACCAGATCAAACATTATGCTACAGCATCAACTGAAGCAGAACATCTCGGGTCCCAAAACCCTTTCCACCAACCACAGAGCAGCCCACCTCCTGAGACGGGCATGACAACACTAGCCCCTCTGTATAAAACGAAATACTGAGTTAACTAAGTTAAGCCTGACTCAGGTGCATTCAACATAAAACACAGCATTTTTGTAAACTTGTGAACATTAAAAGTTGAACTGTACGCAAACGTTCTGAAGACTGGTGTGGATTTGAATACCTTCCGGTCTGAAAGACACCAGTAATGATAAGGAAGTGGAGTGTGTTACCCCCTGTTGGTTCCCACTGGTATAAAAGAATCAGTGTCAGACTGTTACAAAAGCAATGCAAAAAATATGGATCAATTTGTTGTAGGTTTTTTAATATATAATGATCATTTTAGTGTTTCGTCCAAAAAAGTCCATGCATTCAAAATCCATCATTATGGAAGTCTGGTTTTTAACATAATTATCCCAAAATTGATTTTAAGGTAATTAAAAAAAATGGAAATAGTAGGAATGGCTGCTTCTGATTGGAACATATTTAGCAACAAAAACTCCTCATCCAAAGTTATCCATCACTACAAATAATAAATATCTATGCGGCCATACAATAATCTTTTGAAAAAGTGATTTACGATACGTTTCATGAACACTTGTATAGGCAGATGAACAAGCCTCTTCGTTGCATTTCTCTTTATACTCATCAGCCAATCAGGCCTGTGGACCACCAGATATAAAGACACCCATACCCTGTCATTCTCTGCAAATTCAGATTATATTTGTGGGAGAACACACAACATGACAAAACTGTTTCGGCTTGTGCTCTGTTTGCTATCCAGAGCAGGTGAGGTCCACAACACATCATTTAATGATGATTTTACCCTCTATGACTAAGAAAGCCTTTTGTAAAATGTTGACAACTTCATTTTTTTCTACTGTTTGTCTAGAATTACCTAGTGCCATCAAACAGGTTGAACCCCTGAGGAGGTTCACTCCGGGAGCTACAGTTAGTGTGGAATGTCTTGTATCTGTGTCCTATGGCAACTACTACAGTTGGTTAAAGATTACCATTGGAGAAGCTCCTGAGATGGTTCTAACCATTTACGGCAACTCTGATCAAGTCAACTATTACGGAGAGTTTGGAAAAAGCTCCCGCTTCACAGCAATTAGGACTGATACAAGTTTCACCCTGACTATCTCAGACATCGGAGTCTCAGACGAGGGGCTGTATTATTGTTTTACAAGGGATTTTGACACATATTCCTTTGGAAATGGGGTGTTTTTGATGCATAGGGGTAAGTACTAAAAAGTAAAAAAATATGTTGAACATTTTCTGAGCATTTAAAATAGCTTGTGGTCTGAATCATTGTACATAGTGAATTTATATATACATTTACAACAGAAGAGAGAGATTTCAGGAGTCAACATCTTATCCAGGAGCCGGTGTCTGAGTCCGTCCAGCCTGGAGACTCTGCGACTCTGAACTGTACAATACACACTGAGACCTGTGCAGGAGACCACAGTGTATATTGGTTCAGACACGGTGCAGGAGAATCCCATCCAGGAATCATTTACACTCATGGAAACAGGAGTGATCAGTGTGAGAAGAGTCCTGAGGCTGGGTCTCCTACACAGAGCTGTGTCTACAAGCTCCCCATGGGGAACCTCAGCCTCTCTGATGCTGGGACTTACTACTGTGCTGTGGCCTCATGTGGGGAGATACTGTTTGGGAACGGGACCGTGGTTGTCATTACAGGTATTCCACTCACATATCAACATGAACATTTTAGCTAATTGTCATGTACTTTAGAATGACCAAAAAGGCATTAAAAAAGTTCACATTGACATTTCAAAATCAAACCGCAAGCAAACTTTATATGAAGTACTCGAAGGCAAAAAATATGTTACATTTACAAATTCACTGACATCCTTTTGTATTATAAGAACTGGATACCCAATTATTGGCTTTGGTTTTGTCCAACATCTTGAGCCTAGCAGTTATTATTGTCCTGATCTGTGTGAAAGTAAAGAAAAGAACCGTCTCTGTGCAAGGTAATTCATCACATTCACTTCTTTCTTTTAAGACTATCCACGTATATCCTGATTTAAAAGAGAATGGCAATGAGTGATCGCTAAGATTTTGACCCCATTTAAAATGATTTGAAACTGGGTGCTCGAAACTTTGATACTTGATTTGTGATCATCGTATTTTTTTATTCATTTTGGTATCCAAAGTATCAGTTACAGTTAAAATCGAAAATAGATTACGCACCACATTTTTTTTGGGACATAACTGGTCTACTATTTAATTTTAAGTTTTAATAATAGTGTGATGGTTCTGAAATGACATGATACCTATTTATTGAGCAGGGGAAATGGAACCGTCTCATGGTTCAGTCAAGTCCTGCAAGGAAAAGGTATGTCTTGTTATAGCATTGGTCACAATTTAAAATAATAATGCCATAACACTTGTATGAATAGCAAACTTAAAATGTATTCATTAAAAACGTATAAAATAAACAGGTAAATTATATTTGATCTGTGCCATTATAGAAAAGGATCTGTATCTGCGGCCAACATAGTGCAAAATAGATGAAACTGTTTATTCTTCTCTTTGAAAGAGAAAGGAGGAAGGAGAGATGAACTATGCTACCATGCATTTCCAAGGGAGAAAGGCAACAAGACCAAGGAGAGAGAGGGACGTGGAGTCTGTTGTTGTCTACTCTGGGGTCAGAGAGTGGAACTAGGTGAAACAATGTAGCCCGGCAGTTATCCAGAACTTTAACACTGGATACGTACACATAATGAGGCCAAAGTTTGAGACATGCTTACTATTTTGAATAAATCTTTGAGGAATATTGAAATAACCTCTAATCATTTGTACGTTATAATGAACCCATAACAAATGGGTATGTAAGGTTATTGTTTGCCATTAACCACCGATATGCTATCTTTACAGTGCATTGCTTACACCAACCAGAGGTGGGCAGTATTTAAGAGACTCCCAGTATGTTTGGCTGAATGGTTATCTTGTCAGTGATTTCTTTGGAACTTTCCACTGTGAGAAATGTACATGAATATGCCAATTTCAAAAGCAGAGGAAAGACCAAACATAAGGTAGACTGTAGTAAATCAGCACAAGAATACAGGCCAGGCTGAGGTACCCCGATGTTTATTGAAGTAGGATTCACCAAGAATACAACAAATTCACACTTGTATCTTAGCAGCTACTGCATACTTCCAGATTGACTATGACACTGTGTGCTATTACTTAAAGAAATATTCAGCTATGAATTAAAAAATCTAAATATTAAGTAATTTGACTGAACAGGTCCAAAATACATAATGCATACATCCATTTTAGACACAACTCAACATTTACATATCAATCTCCAACAAGATGCATATACACACACTTTCTGACTTACCTGCTTAGGCTCGTGTAGCAACTCCAAGGGTTGTTGCAGTGTGTTTAGTAATATCATCTGTAACCGAGTCGATGAAGAGTATGATAAAGGGGTGGGGGGGATTAACTAATGTTCACCACAGGCATGAGGATGTTTTAAGGGACGGGCTCAGGGCCACGGAGGGTCAAACTTCCAACTGGGAGATTTGTATCAACTAAATTATATCTGGTATATAATTACTGTTTGACAGCTCAATGTTATCATTGGGACTGCATATCACATTTTAAGCATGCACAAGCTATATGGAAGATTTTGGGAAGCGAGTGACAGAGAGCGAAGATGCTTATGAAGAATCCATAATTATTATTATTCAGGGAGGACTCGAGCTCATCAGGAAGCAGCTAAGAGATCAGAATAACTACACATTTAAGGTCTTTATTAAAATCATATGTGCGCTGTTAACTGTTAAATACACATGGCCGCATTTATGGGTCTCCGTCTCTCACACCTTCAGCTCATCACACAGTTGAAACTTTTTTTTTCTTCTTTTTTTTTTTTAAATGTGAAATTTACGCTGTGTACAATTACGCAAAGCGCAGGAGGTCATGTCCAGTTTTGAGAGTTCACACGATTGAACAAACGTGCATGCCGGTCTGGTTTAATTACAAACATGAGTAAGTTGGATCTAGAAACAGTCACACGCATTTGTTATTTACATCCTTGCTCAAAATGTGTTGCTGAACGTCATCGGCTAATGTATATCCTATCACATACAGGTCAGAACAATATTGGAGCGAAAAAGAACAAAACGCTTGAAGTCGATAGTTATAAAAGCTGCAGCACAATAAAAACAATATTAAAACAAAAAGGATAAATCAGGACGAGAGTCTAAATTAAAAAAAAAAAATAAAATAAAAAATAAAATATGAACTTCTAAAGATAGACATGTATGTCCGCATTACAGTTCCCCTGTGAGTGTCGCAGCAGAACGAAACGAGGCGAGGTATAGCGTCACGTGCATCAGAAGACGGCGACGCAGTCGGACGACGATCCGGTCGAATAGTTTCTACCTGGAAAGAGAGCAAATCAGACAAGTCAGCTGCCATACAATCTGGACATGACAGACGTTGCAACTTATCCGACTACATAGTCACCTAGACTTGAGATCTGATAAGCAATATCCTTGTTGTTATTATTATGGTATGTTTCTTTAAACTGAAATTCACGTTTTTGCCACACAACCGCCCTGCTGCATTTGATGCTCTCCATCGAGGCCATGGCCTGCAAGATCACGGTTTGTCGCAGGGCTCACTAATCCTGGCCCTTCCAGGTCCTGCCTTTCCAACCAGACTTTCTGGGGGCAGGGGCGACAGGCCTTATGTGGACACAACCCGCGGCTCTATCCTCACCTTGATTTACACGCCGGAGACCACTTAATAAGCGTATCGGGGAGCTGGCGGCGGCGGCAATCGGTCTGCATAGGGGTCCCTGGCACGAGGCACTCCATACACCGGGACCCTAGGGACGGGAGACAGACGGGAGCGCTCGTAGGAGTAGCCGTTACCCGCAGGTGGCATGGGCGGCAGGGGGGCTCTCCTGATTGGGCTGCGATCTCGAGCGTAGTACGAGGCCGGAGGGGGGGGCAGGGGTCGACGCTCGTACGGGTCGAGAGACGAGGTCATGAGGCGCTCCCTAACGATGGCTGAGGGGGGCGGGGGCGGGGGGGGGATTGCGCCGACGCGCCTGTCGTCGTAGGCCGAGGGGGGGTACGGGCGAGCTCTGTATTTCTCATAGTAATCCACCACGCCGTAGCTTTCCCTCTCGCGCTCATATGGGCGCTCTGGGTACACAGCTCGTCTAGGGGGAGGCGGTGGAGGCGGGGGTGCAGGATAACCATGGGGTGGGGGGCGTCCCCGGAGGTAACTGGGAGGGGGAGGCTCGTGCCTTTCCCCTGGGTAGCGTGGGGGCCAGTATCCACCCCTCTCATCGGGGTGAGGCGGTGGATAATCTTCCTGTTCGTCGTGTCTTGGACGGCTCTTTGATATCTGGACATGGATACGCTTGCCTAGGCAAAGAGATCAAAGGAAACAATAAAAATACAGATGGTTAGGTTATAGGGGCAGAGGTGGCTTCTTGGGATCTTTCCCATTGCATGCTCAACAGGGGCTGCTTAGGGTCTTAAACTAAACATAGATGTAAATCTCACCAAATGTAAAGCCTGCGCTTACCTTGGAACTCTGCGTTGTCCAAGCCCTTTATAGCATCCATGGCCTCGTCCGAGTTGGCCATGTGCACGAAGGCAAAGTTCTTGACGATCGCACATTCCGAGACCGTGCCGTACTCCTCAAACAGAGCGCGGAGCTCATCGTCTGAACCTTTCTCAACGTTGGCCACATGAAGCTTGATGGAGCCCTGGTTCTTCCCATGGCTGGCCTCTACGTTTATAGGTGTGCCGTGCAGCTTGTAGAGGTGGAGGCTCTTGATAGCTTTGGTGGCAGCCTTGCGGTCATCCATGTGAACAAAAGCAAAGTTCTTGATGATGGCACATTCTGTGACGGTGCCATGTTGTGCAAAGAGAGCCTGGATCTCTTCCTGGTCTGCCTCCCGTGGGAGATTACCGACAAAGATCTTGACCATTTTTGAAGAACTGTTTCACCAAGGTCTAGAGGATGGGAAAGAATGGAGGATCATTTCATTAACATGGCATATTAGCATGTCAATCAGTCATCTCAATGAGTCTTAAACCCTTTCATCAACGGCAAACAGACTATAATGAATCTCTTTATAGTCTAAAAACCTGAAATGCAAGTCACCCCCACCCCCTACTGTATTGTACGCAAGTATGATGGCGTTGCAAATTAGATGGAACTGATATGCACCCATAGATTGCTACGGCGTCAGGCAAATTATAGTAGATAATATACGGCTAGAGCAAAATCGAACAAAAACGAGTAACTTTATAACGAAAACTGTAAGCTTGGCTTGGCCTACCCTGTGTCAGACACAAAGCTATCGTTACGGAGCTAGCCTAACGTTAGATATCGTAGCTTGACTACGTAGCATTTTTAAACAGCGGGTGGCTAAAACTACCCATCTTGGTATCAAAATCAAAGAGGCCTGGTGCTAAGGTTGCATGAACATTTCTAATTGATTAATAAGCCATCTAATGTTATGTAATTCAACAACACTCAAGGCCAAACACGGCCGTTCTTTTTGCGTCTTAGCTTGCACGCACTAGCAGCTCTAGTCTTAAGGCTGGGAACAAAGTCACGCGTTAGCACCATTCTATCCTGTAGGCCTACCATCAGGAAACGACAAACTTATTCAGAAACACACAAAGGCTTAATTGGTACATCACAGAAATGCATCCCTTGTTATATTACAAAATACGTTCGAATTATGCGCATTATGAACGTAACTTTACCTCTTTTTCGTAAAACCAGGCCTCCGACCACCCTTTTCTCAACAGTCAGCACGGGAGAAGAATGGCGGCGGAGATATGAAAGGCAACTAAAACACGCCTACGGATGTGTTTGTCAAATCCCCATTGGTTGGGGGAAAAAACGTTGATGATTTCAGAAAATGACAAAGTAGTTATTTACTTCAAAATTATCAGAAATTACACACACATGAGATCATGAGTATTTCTGATGTATTGAGTTGGCTTACAAATAACCCTCATCCCACAAGGACAACTGGCGATGGGTACCCCAAGAAAGTAGCGTAAGAAACAACCATCATATCTAAATGTTAACTTATCTCTCCCCAAAACAGTATTAGTTATGCCACTTATGCCATCTGAAAGAAATTTAAAGATTATAATTATTTAAAAAAAGTTAGTTAATTTGCATGGGAAATTAAGAGCAGTATTTACGGTCGTGGACAAAGCATTCTTTAGCTGTGTGTCTTAATTCAGGGGCCGCATCCTTCGAATACGTCACAGTGTTTAAAATAGGGCCCGTGGCAAACATAAACTCAAGAAATTGCTGTTTCTCTTAAAACTGCAAGGGCGGAAATGAGTGTTTTTTTGACTGGGGTCCCCGAGCCCGATGACCTCAATAAGTTATAGGCCTATAACCCTATAAAACAATGACATTAAGTAATTAGGAATAATTTGATTGGCAAAGTGATGAAAATTTGGTAAAATGGAATAAAGCACATGTGAGGTATTGGGTGAGGGCTGCAGGTACCCCAGTTGTTAAGTTTTACTTAGCCGTCAATTCACTGAGGAACACTTATGTACTTATCAAATGGTGTCTATCATCCTTTTCACATGGTATGCACATTTCGAATGCTTGCGTATTTGTATTTTCTTCGAATCACTGTACTCGGCTATGACAAGCCCCAGCAACACTAGTAATCGGAAGTCTGTCCAGTCTTGAATGGCTGTCAACTGTTTTTTTAAATTTATTTTTATATCTGGTCTAGAGACCTATATTTACCCACATTTAACAGATTGCATCGATGGACTCTGAACCGCCTATAAGAGAAAACCTTTCCATTAGCGTTGTTATTTTCAATGACTGGTAACAATTAATTTACCTGTGTTGCGCTCATGCGCAATTTTGGAACTCCCCTTTAAGAATAGCTGCTGGATCTTGTGACCATGAAAGTAAAAAGTGGGAGGATCTTCCCTGTTGTTTCTTCCCAAGTATATTTTCTTACGCCCAGTTGTTTAGTCCTCAAACTTCTCTGCGTTGAGACGTTATGGACCACGCGCGCCAATAATATATAAAGCCCAATAGCCTATTCAACGTGCAGGTAAGAAACAGATAGTCTTTTTTGGTGCTGTTTATCTTAAGTGTTCTATTTTAAAAGTTAGACGGCTTGTGTTATGATTGTTGTGGGTAAGAGAACATTACATAACTATAAAATAGGTTTACCTTGTTATTGTATGGTGCAGCCTTTTAGTATGACACCTGACATAATTGCATAACACCACTACAAAACAATAAAAAGAAAAAAGAAACGTAAAAATGATTTGGACAGAAGTATAGGGAAAATGTTGTCGTTCATTGTCAGCTCATGATGGAAGAATTGCACATATCCTCGACCTCCGGAGTGGCATGCAGAGAGATATGATGCAGTAATAGTTTCGCTTTTAGCACCAGGTCTTGTTATTGGGGGTTTCTCTGCATCTTGGAATTTCCCAAGCTCACATTCGTATGACATCAGTCTGTCCTTATAACACTAACTGGCAGCATTCTGGGTGCGCAAAATACTGTATTTATATTTATTATCTTAAATCGTCACTGCAGAATGTAAATAATGAAAAACTTGCAAACTACATACTGATACTGTGTAACTATTCTCTTACACAGCGTTCCATAATCCATATGGTAGTTGAGGTGAGATTACCTTGTGTCATACTTGCCGTTTTGATCCACCATGGAATTGTCTCAGGGATTGGAGACTGAGGAGTTAATGACCTGTGTCCAGATCCAGTTTTATCACCCCCAGCAGGCCTCCAGGGCCCCCTACCGCCTGCTCCCCTTGGGCACGCGACACAAGCACCAGGCTGAAGACCCTCTGAGGCTGGGTCGTGACAGCCAGGCCTGCACCTTCGCCCTCCATGACACCAAGGTCTCCCGCAAACAGCTGTCCCTGCAGGCCTACCGCTCAGCCAGGAGTCCTGAGATCTTCTTCACAGTGCAGAACCTGAGTCAGAAGGGTCGGCTGTCAGTCAACGGGTCCGTTCTGGGTTACCTGGAGCGGATGGATCTCCCAGATAAGGCCCTCATTCGGTTCGCAGAGTATGAGGTGCTGATTTGCCGGGAGGTGGGTGAGGCAATAGGGAGCTTTGAAGTGGAGTTTGGGGTGTTGACTGTGCCACCCTCCAGAGAGACTGGCATGGGCGTGCCTAGTATGACACCGGTTATGGACACAGGCTATACAGATACAGGCCTTTTAGTGACCAATGGATTCCCAGCTGATCTCATGAGCAGAGGGCCATCGGAAATGGATGAGACTATATTGTGCCAATAATTACAATGGAATGCTATATCAGGCACCACTGTGCATTGATTTCACATTGTGAGCTTTGGCGGAAAATGTGTATTGTGGTCTACAGGAGCAGAGATACAAATTTGAGGATTTTTAATTGTTCATTTTTAAATAGCAATGATATTGCTGCATTAGTTTACCAACTGTATTCAATATTTAATGCCTTTTGCTGTTCGGCGCTATATGTAGGTTTTCAATACTGTTGAATGCTGTTACATTACTTACTCATGTTTGTGTTTTGTGAAATAAGTGAAGCCGTTAAAATGTAGCTTTCCACTGAAATACTGTGATCTTTGTCCCCTAGCAACCGAGTTATTATTCCTATTTATCTTTTCTTTACATGCTCTGTTTATTTTGTCTAATAATATTATTATTAAATCTCTTTGATAATCACATGATTTATTTTCGTATTATTTCACATTCTAATGCAACAGTTAAAGTTTCTTCTGGAAATGGTAAACACTGTCATTATTTTAGTTTAACTTAGACATTACTTGTCTTAATGTTACATGTTAATGTTGAATGTAGGTCTCAAGGGAGAAATACAGAAATACTGACATAATTCAAAATCAAATCAAAGAAAAATGTCCATCTACAGATGTACTTCTCACAGTCTTTTTCATATGGATTGTCTCAATGACTACAAAGTTGAAGCTTATCAGAACACATGCCCAACACATTCAACATAATGACCAGGTTTTGGCAGTATTGTTTCCCTGCTGAGGACGTGATGGGTGGCTGGGTGGAAGGATAAAGCCACAGTGTTCTCATAGATCAGGCAAACATTGCACGCATCTCTCTCCCTCTCACACTTATACCCTCTCTTCAAATATGTAGACCCCGACTACATTGTTCTTCTAAGTCCAACTATACGTACCATCAGGTTTCCAATCAGAAAAAAACGTTGCTTTAGATTCTGTATGTGTCCACTGCACAATGTAATGGTAATGCCCAGTAAACATATTACTTGACTGATTTGTTTTGTCTAGCTCAGACATTGCAATGTGAAGAGGAACTAACTCAGTGGAGGGCTTTGTTTTCTAACACTTTCTAACAGAATATTGCTTCGTTGGCTCCTTGTAACCTTTGAACTAATTTTATTTGAGGCTCCCAGCAGGGAAAGACGGCACTTAAGGCTAAGGAACTCTAGCATAGCGAAACCCGCTTTAAAAGAGGATGTTAAGAAAAATATGTGAAATTACCCCATAGTTTTCACTTGTTTTGAAATAGGTCGTTTTCATAATAAATTATAGGTTGCATGGAAAACCACAAACCATTTCACAACCAAATAGTTCCCCACTCTTTCTGTCTTGATCACACCACTCCACTACCAACAGTTTTCACTTGTTTTGAAAAAAGTATTTTCATTATAAATAATAGGTTACATTCAAAACCACAAACCATTTCACAACCAAATGGTTTCCTAAACTTTCCGTCTTCATCACTCCACTGTGGTTCTCTAAATGTCTGCTCAGACCACCACTCTGCTCTATGACATCATGAAACCATGACAGTGAACACAGAACTTTCTATATGATCGCACTGCAACATCTGACTAATACAGGACTTGCACAGTCCAACAGTGGCATGTGTCCAGCAACTATAAAAGAATACCGTAAGGCTCAAATATGTTTTGTTATCTGATGTTTACAGGAACTAACCAGCCAGGAAAGCAGTAGTAAAAGTACAGGGTCATTAAACCTTATCATTCACATTGTTCATAACCCTGAAACCTTCACAAACCCCATGAACCGCTGCGGGGAAAAAACTGTGGTTTGAAATAAAATGGTAAGAAGTCAGATTTATAAGTCCTCCAGCTGGGGTGGGACCTGGAGCGTCTCCAGCAGAACTCACTTTGGTTAAATACAAAAATTGCATAATACCTTTGTCCAGGTCTTGCCTCAAACTGTTTAGCTGTTGAAAACATTTCTCAAGGACAAAAAAATACATACAAAGTAATTTCATTAAAGTTTTTTTTTTAAATTCACGTTACCTTAGTTTTGAAACATACAAAACATGACATTTTTGAACCGACTGTTAAGGTGGATACTAAGTAACAGTATATGTAATATGAACTGTAGTCATTCCCTTTTCTGGCAAAGTATGAGTGGGAATGAGGATGCGCAGTATGGGGATCAAGTTTCACTGTCTGAGGGATTATTATCGTGAGTCATAAGGAAGCTCTAAAGATTCAAAGGAACTTATGGTTGACCAAACCTTTATGACATCGCCTTGTTCCTTCATTCATTCAATCACTTTTCACTGTTTGGACTGTAATGCATAAGAATTATGGCAGTAGATTATCACCTCTGTCAAAGCTGAGACATTTCCTGAGACATTGTGATTAATACAAATGTGCTCGCTTGCTAAAAATATATCATAAAAAGGATTCAAATGATTGGACTAGCAAGATAATTGGAGTAAAATAGACTTTGCAAGCTGATTAAATTACTTCCAGAAAGAAAAGGTAACATAGTGGTCTCTGAGAACGTTGAGGTTAGCCAAGACATGTCCTAGCAGTTTTTACAGGGGCCCTGGAAGGTCAGCAGTGAGGACTGCAAAAAAATCCAATTGTAGTAGCAGTCCACTTCAGTCTTTGAATCAGGGAAGAAAACAGAGTCTCCAGGTTCTTTTAGTATGTAACGTCAGGTTGTAAGAATTTATTCAGAGTTATATCAAAACACAATCATGGACAAAGGAAATATGACTCGTTTGTCGATGGGTTCTCCATGAACATGACTACCAGATGATAGTGGTTCACTTCCTAGGTGGAGAGCCCTGCACCAGAGTCTGCACTGAATACTTATACCTTGGCAACAACGACACAATCGTGTCTTAGTATAAACAGGTAATAACAGAATTGGGTGAAACAGTCACAGTTTTAACCCTTGTCAACTGACCAGACATGGTGGTACCAGTATTGATAGAACATGCGTAATATGATTACGTCACTGTAATAACTGATATGGCAATCAATAAACAATATTTATGAAAATCATAATATGGAAATATGTGATTCTTTCAACGAGAGAAGGAATCCAGACGGCCAATTTCCACTAGTGGTCCCCAATGTCCCTGTAGAATGAAAAGACAGACAGAAAGTAGACTTGTTAAGTAAACCAGATATGTCTTTGTATTGTTTAATAACTGACAAAACAAGTCCCCCTCCAACAGAAATACATTTGACAATAGATAAGGTCTGTGAGCTGTTTAAGGATTAGAAAATGAGTAAGTAAAAGGTGCTTTATTTAATTTGAATACAGACTAGATTATAAAATACCATTTTAAAGCACAAACATACATTGGACAGTGCTTTGGCCACATACAAATAGAGGTACTATTAAGCCTTATTTGCCATGGGTCATGTTTAGCATCTTGCCAACTTAAAGTATCTCGTTTTTTGGTTGTACCTTCATTTTAAACACACACTAATAATACGAATGTCCATGCCTGTTTTTTATTTCTCCGTTCAGCAAAAAGATACCTCTAGGACACAGGAACGAGATGACTGTTGAACTCAGGAGGCGTGTGATCACAAAGGGAGGGATCTCCCCTCAGTACACTGAGAGAGGCAGGTATCTCCATGGCCATCTTGCACTAGAACTTAAGTAAGAGGATGACAGCAGTTAGAAACAAATTACTACAATAGAAATAATATGAACAGGAACACGTTGAGTCTAGTAAATAACAATGAATAAAAGGAATGCTGCAGTACTACCTACCCATGTCCTAGTCAGAGGACGCCCTAAAGCACTTACCACGGCACCAATATCTGCTGCAGTGTCCAGAACACCAATCCAGATAGCACGGTTCTAACAACCTATAAAGAGTGCACATGCTAAGAACACTGAGGCTTTACCTTAGTTCACTTAAAAACCACAGGCAATACGGGACAACATTACATGGAGGAAAGACAACAATGAGGAGTGAATAATGTAGCATGAGGTAGGGTCCAATTATTGACGTGTACAATTAGATGTATATCAGAGATCACGAGAGCCACTACACCGGCTATCGAGACGGTTATGATTCGTGATAAGGCTGCATGCCGTATACTAGAGGGCTGAGTTTGTTTGAATGTAGACTTGGAGAAAAACTTGAGAGTGCTCATTTTTTGGGGATGATACGATTACTTGCTTACTGAACTGTGCAAACTGGCACGCTCTCGGTCAGTAAAACACAATCGAACTAGGAAAGATTCAAATTATTTTTTGGTTGAGACTTGTTTATTAAAAGGCTTTGAAACAAAAGCAACCTGTAAAGGAAATAAAATGATACACAACGGTGCTATAGCACACCTGCAGGCGCAATATTTGACAAAATGAACAATCACACCGAAAGTTCAATTTAGTTGGACATGCTTAGTACATGCGTCGCAAAACTGTTAATGTACCGGTGACTAATTACCACTGTACCCTTTCACAGTCAATTTTGACAAATCAAAAAGTTTACATTAAAATGTATTTAAACAACTTACTGTGTGGTATCGAACGAAGTGTGGTACAGAACGAAAAAATATTTATTACCTCATCAACACCTCATGAATATTAAAAAATTAATAAAAAAATTTGCTTATTTAGGTCCCCAATTTTCAGAGGCTTTATCAATTAATGATTGCCTGTGCCATGAACGGAAAGAAAAGTGTAGCCCTAACGATTTAGCCTATAACAGCATTATGAGAAACTCAAATAAACCTTGAACCCCTTCTCTGCACCCCAAGCTCAAAACAGTGAAATGGTTCTAACAATAAAAATCAAGCACAACAGAAAAGGAAAAGAACAGCAAGCAAGAGTACGAAACCGAAAACATGTATCGTTTTTGTTTTTTTTACGGGTTGTCCGCAATACAGAATCCTTCCAGTAAGCCTCAGGTGAACGCAACGCAATCCGCCATAGACGAAGGGGGAGAGGGGTATAGCGCCACGTGCATCAGGAAACAACGACGATCTTGTGAGAAATTCTAAACCTGGAAAGAGAGCAAACCATACCAGTCAAGGGGCGCATTTCAATGTTGGAATTCGCGCAGCGACTGAATCAAAACGACTCATTTAAAGCAGCAACCTAGAGACGATTTTACATTGATTGGCGTCTAGAAACAACAAGATGTGAGTATTGCTTGTGGTATGCAGGCTTATGCGTTGGCTAAACATATAGCTAAAAATATATTATCTTCCATGAGAATTAAGAGGCTTCCCGCTGAACGTAGGAATGTCTTTGCTAATCTAGTCTCTGGAATCAGCAATGTATGATGCCTATTTGTTTACTTAAATGCGTTGTATGGAGATGATGTGGCCGGTCCCATGTCTCACCTCAGGTCTCCCACCAGGGTACTTCTAATAGGAGTAGCGTGGTGGCGGTGGAGGCACTCTGTCCGCATATGGGTCCCTTGGATGGGGCGCTCCGTACACAGGAGGCCGGGACACAGGAGAGAGCCTGGAGCGCTCGTAGGAAAAGCCGTTGCCCATAGCGCCACTGGGGAGAGCAGGGGCTCCTCTGATTGGGCTGCGGTCTCGAGCGTAGTACGAGGACGGAGGGGGGGGAGGGAGGGGGCGACGCTGGTACAGGTCAAGGGCCGCAGAGGCTGCAAGACGCTCCCTCACGAGGGCAGAGGGGGGAGGCGGAGGAGGGGGAATGGAGCTGACCCGTCTGTCGTCGTAGACCGGGGCCCCATAAGGGTGGGCCCTGTATTTCTCATAGAAGTCCACCATGCCGTAGCTGTCCCTCAGGGTGTAGCCTCGCTCAGGGTAGGTGGCTCGTCTAGGGAGAGGAGGTGGTGGTGGAGGGGGAGCAGGGTAGTCAGACACACTGCCTCTGTAAGGCGGCTCTGGCCTCTCCCCAGGAAAGCGAGGGGGCCAATAATCCCCCCTCCCAGGTGGGGGTGGATAGTCTTCTTCGGCTTCTCTGGGTCGACTCTTGGAAATTTGAACGTGAACACGCTTGCCTGAGAGGAAATTTCGTCCATAAAATTATGTATATAATATAAAAGATTACGGAACAGGATTAAAAAGAATAATTCATTTCATTTATATAGCGCTTTTCAGACACCCAAAGCAGAATTGACCCTTCTAAGTGCTTTGTTTGCACAGCAACAACTCACCCTGAAATTCGTGGTTGTCCAAGCCCTTTATAGCATCCATTGCCTCATCAGAGTTGGCCATGTGCACAAAGGCAAAGTTCTTGATAATGGCACATTCTGTGACTGTGCCATACTCCTCAAAAAGTGCGCGGAGCTCACTGTCAAAGCCTTTCTCTACATTGGCGACGTGGAGTTTAACAGGATTCTGGTTGTTTCCGCGGCTAGGCTCTACATTGATAGGTCTGCCATGAAGTCTATACTGATGGAGTTCACGAATAGCTTTTGTGGCAGCCTTGCGATCATCCATGTGGACAAAAGCATAGTTTTTGTACTTTGCACATTCCGTCACATTGCCGTGTTGTGTGAAGAGAGCCTCTATTTCTTCCTTGTCTGCCTCCTGAGGGAGGTTTCCTATGAAGATCTTCACCATTGCTACTTAACTGCAGAGCCTGCGTAAAAATGACAACACCATTTCAAGTTGTACACACTATTTCAAACTAATCCAGTACAAGTCACCATCCAAACATGCCAGATTCAAATTAGCATTAACCTTACCCGGAAATAGGCTGCGTTATCAACGTAAGTTACAGTTTAGAAACGTTAACTGTAGATAACATAAGTCGTTTAGATACTTGTAACATTAAAATGTATATTATCGTGAGTCCAAGAATGTGTAAGATCAGAATTGTTTGTTTAAGCGAAACGCTAGCGTGAAAAGCGAAAGCAAAAAAACACCCACCACTCTCACTACCGAAAGCTAAATGAGGACCCGTAACGCATGAGCTAACGTTAGCTAGTTATATTTGCTTGATAACAAAAGATTGCTGGACTCAGATTTAACCTACATATCTAATTTAATGGCGACTTGATGTGATGGAAAACTATTTGACACATTTCTCTGTGGCTATACATATATTTGCAAAACAAAGTTGATAATTTCTAAGTTACCTCAAAAGCGCGCCTCACACAGTATCAAGGACGACGGCAGCCGGAAATGACGGTGTGGTTCAGACACTCGATTTGATTGGTTATTTTGTTCACCAAAAAAACTCGAAGAAGGTTCTCGTTAAAATTAACCCTGAAGGTTTCCTCACAAATTTAACATTTTACATTTTCTTTTCAAATTACTCTCAGACATGACCAATGCAGATCTCTCACCCTGTGTAGTAAAGAAATTAAACAGTTTACGCGCGCACAAACACCAACGAATTTCTACAAGGAATCGACATGTGTCATTGCATTATTCATTCGGTTTCATTGTTATTTATGAATTATAATAATGACTTATTGGTCACTTGTTAAATCGAATTCATAGAGGTTTCTCTACAGTAAAATACTAACTTTGTGATTAGGGTTTCTGCATGTGGGGCGGCACCAGACATTTTGGGCACCATGACAAGTCATCCCATTAGACCTCACCACACCAAGACTACCCCAACATTTCTCAATTACTGTTAACATTACAGAAATCACTTACTCCATCCAAAGCTTTAAATAGCTTTATATTTGTGATCTTGCAGCTCTCTTGAAGTCCAATATTGACTATTTAAAGTGGGCAATGCAAATGTACATACTGACAACCTACATGCACCATTTTACATCCAGGGTAAAATTGTCAATTGATGCAACCTGAATAAGACATGTACTAAAGGCCATCTTTCACAGTATAAATTTAACTGTAATGATAAAATAGGAGAAATTGTTTAAAAATGAATAACTTAAAATGTGAGCAATAACTCAAATATAGGTAATCACTGTAGCTTACTCCAAAGAACAGGACATGGAGGAAGCTAGAGGTAGTACAATCTGTATCCCTTTGCATACCTAGGCATCCATAGAAAAGCACACATAGGATGGAATATATTGTGCTTTGCCATGAGTCACCCAATCTCTTTATATCCTTTCTCTTCCATTAGTCGCTTTAGTATAGTGTACATATTCTGGGAATCACTTTCCTTGTGAATCCTGTTGCATGAATAGGTCTTCATCTAATGCGGCCAATTTTCTAAGAATTGTCTGCCTTTCCAGCATCTGTTATTTGGTGGCCACAAACCTGGGTCATGTTATATAAGAATTTCCTCTCCCTCACTTTCTGCTTCTGAGCTCCACCTTTGAATTTCTCTCTCCTTATCCTTTCTACTGCTATTGCTGAATCTCTTTCAAAGCTCCCTCCAATTCCACTCTCCTCTCTGATGCAACAGAATGTCTTGAATAAGGTCTTGGGTCTGTAGAGTGTCCGTAAGGCATGTATGGGTCTATCATATGTTATTGTACAATAGGTCTAACTAAATTGAAACAATTATCATTTTTTTGTTGATATACAAATGTTATTAAAATGTTGAGAGTATTACAATTACAACGGCCGTGAATTTAAAGTGCACAAAACGTTTAAATACCAAAGGTCTAACGGACCACAAACACAACACTGCTGTAGTGCCTGCATCTGATGCAACTGGCACCAGGCATAGGCCAACTTCTTTAATATAACAGCTAAATACCACTCGAAATTAGATTTGAGTGTGTGCAGTTTTGTTTGCGTATGGGTAGTGAATCATACAGGGTCATGTAAATAAAGATGAGGGGAAGGTCTGTGGAGATACTGAAGTTACCTGGATTTTTTTTCCCTCATAGACCGTAACTAATCATAACTACAGTCAGTCTCTAAATATTTCTGACAATTGAAAAAAAAATCCAGTTTGTATGTAAATATATTTTTTTATTAATATTATTAGAGTTTTCCTATGGTTTCCTCCCCTTTACAGCTTCTCTGCATGGAATATTAAGCTGCTGTTATGAAAATACTATCATCTGATATGTTAATAATGACAAAGAAATCAACGCCGTCACTGTGGCAGAGGAGGGTACATTGCGTGGGCCATGGCCGGCTGTAGAGTCGGTTGAGCGTAAGGAGGATATTGGTGGTGCATAGTGACTTGAAGAGTGGAGCTTGCTTGAAGAAGAAGAGGTTTCTTCCGCAACTTTAGCTCCCGGGCCATCTGGCACCAGGCAAGAGAGCCGCAGCAGGTAACCATGCAGCAGTCCTTGCACATTGTCCCCTGCCGGTCACAGTAAACGGTGCAACGTTTTTTATTTTTATGTAGACATTTATAATGGACATGCCTCTTGGTTGATTTTCAATCTATGGACTCCAGCAAATAGGATTTGAATTGCAATAAATGTATTTTTGGCACATTTCTAGTCTCCTGCACACTCTCCCTCTCTCTTTCATTGCACTGCAGCCAATGTCTTAACAGGTGTGTTTATATTCAGAAGACATGTACTCTCAGAGAGACATAAGGGCATTTTCACATGTACCTGTATGTGGTACCTCTCCCTCATGGAGCTCCGTAGAGCCATGGAGGCCGCAGGGACACAGCCGAACGCCATGATGTCCACCAGGGGGAGGCACAGGCTTTCCCCATACTCTGCACTGAGCTGACAGGCTAGACAGCATGGACACCATAGCCCAAAGCAACCTGACAGGGCACACACACACACATTGATATATCTGTGTAAACGTATATATAGGGCATGTGTGTGCTGAATTTTACAGGCCTCTATACATACAGATGCCAACGTCTTCAAAACAGTCACAGATCCCACTGCTCCACATTTCTGTCTTCAGATCAGGTGGGGTCCGGAACATTTCTGGCTGCACAGTAACTATAGCTGCTGGCATAGGGTAGACTGCCATAACTCTTGGAGAGGAATCAGGGACAATCAAGCATTTTACTAAATATGCTGACCGTTTCCGTTTTAAAACTCTGAGCCAACACTTAGAATGAGATATGATCATTATTGACAGAACACCTTAGATAATGTAATTTGATAGGCCAGTTCGAGGGGGAAATCCCTGCATGTGTTTTGTTTGAATTGGAAAACACCGAATTAACAGTGTAAGAATGCAAAGGGAGAAAGTACAGTTTCTGCCCTATGTTAAAATTGAGGTGCAAGGACAGGTAGCTTTAGATTATGTTTCCTCAGCTATGAACTAATATTGGTAAACTATAATATTTATTATATGCAAATTTTCTCCACAAACTTTTAAATTGTTATTTTAGTAAAGGGCTGCTAAAAAGCATACCCTTAACAACCAGCCGCATGGAGAATAGTACATCATCAGCATCAGCATAGGCCATAAGCCATATTGTTTAAAAAGGTGAGGATGTTAATTCTCGAGTCACAACCATTTTCATGTTTTTAATTTTACACTAGACATATAGCAACCACTTTTTCACTCAAAGCAGCTTATAGAAAGTGCATTCAATGGTCATTGTAATGAATTCAGGTCATGACAACGTGCAGCTTTGTTGACAGGAGTAAGCTGTGGTTGGCCCTGGAGACAAGTCAGTCTTATCAAAACAAGAATTGCTAATTATGAATTTCCACTCTGTATCTGTTCACCTCCAAGGAAACTATTCCCTCAGGACGGTGTACTGAGCTGGGCATAGGCTTAGCACAGAAATCATTGCCATACCACAAACGATAGAGCAAGCTTTAATAATGTACTGGTAAAAGCTACAAATAAAGAGAAAGGGAAATTTCCCCGTTTTATTGACCTGAGAAACGGAAGCTGTAAAATCTTTTGTCCAATATATCAGGTCTAATTTTATATCATAACAAGTCATCTATTTCTGTTTTAATTCCTTACCATTATAGATTTAATTATTGATAAGCTGGTTCTTATTAGGCCCATTTATTTCGCACAGTTACACTAGTTGTTATATTGCCGTAGACATCGTTTTGATACTTGTATCTAGTTTCCTTAGTAACATGTCAATAACCAAAAGTATCAACATTATATTACCACTTATAACAATAATTACAAAATCACATTGGTGACTGAGGGTGTCCACTGACAATCAAAATAACCATGAAAACCCGACGTACCTGAGTCTGTTAGCTATGCTCAGGCGAAGGAACAAGAGGGAAAAACAGTTGCGCATAAAAACACTCAGAATCAACCATTCATATGTATCATTGCATGTGCATGTCAATGGGCACCCTTAGGTTACAACCAACCTGTGTGAGGAGCCAGCGATTAATATTTTACTCCTCTTCCTGACAACTTTGCATGAAGCTTTCGAAGACTTAAGATGCGTCGCCTGTACAGGTTCAAATAGACCAAATACATGGCTCTTCCTCTTTATCTATACACCTGTGGGTGAGGGGTGAGAGAGAGAGAGAGAGAGAGAGAGAGAGAGAGAGAGAGAGAGAGAGAGAGAGAGAGAGAGCAAAATGAAACCAGTTTGATTGAAACAAGGAATCAAGTATCAATTGTTTGAAAACAGAGAAGTGGGGGATTCTAGTTATGCAAGTGAGGTGGAAAGTGTCTAGATCATATTGTGTAAGGTTAAATGACATGAACAGAACACTGCTTATGTCTTTGGGTGACATTTTTTAATACAGTAATATAATTATTGTGAAAATGTCCCTGCAACTGTAGTTCCCTTGTATCATGGTCAGAATACATTTATGACTGAAAGTTTCTCAATGTCTCCTCTTGCATTGCCTGTCAGCCACTGGGACCAGTTCATAGTCAAAGATGTCCAGTAGAGGGAGGCACACACTTTGTAATCTGGCGCTCGGCATGGTGCAGGAGTTAGGCATGCCACTCAACCGTCTCAATCAATGGACATGGTACCACAGACTGCATTGGCGCACGACAAAGAATTGCAAATACTTTGCACTACAAAACCCATTAAACAGATGCTTTCATGTAATTCAATGCGCGCCATGCCAGTCTTGACCCTGCCCATTCGAAATGGCACCACATCGCCTGGGTTACGGTCGTCTGAACGCACACCGATGACTCTGATAAAGGAGACTGGCTGTCCTCCAAGACTAAGAAGGTAAGACGTACTACAACAGCTTGTTTTGAGTTGAACTATTTTTGGTATTAGTTTATTAGAGAAGATTCACCTGCCTGATCACTGAATACAACAGTAATTTAAGTGGTTGTGCATTACAAAACAAGTACAAGAAAAAACTAGCTTACAATAATGTTATAATACACAATTCTGCAAAAAGGACAAACTCTTAAGTATATTAAACAATGAAAAGACCTTTATTGCCATCAGAACATGGGTGCGGAAACCAGAGACAATACCAGACACTGAGTAAGGAGTTGACAGCATACACAGATACTCACACACATACGCGTTAGACCAACATTCTTCCAACAGGGAACATCGAAATAGAACCACACGAGGAACTAATACAGTGCGCTCACATACACACACGGTGAGGTAAAAAAAGATCCACACAAACTAATACAAGACTGGGCGTTAGACTCTTTCTTCCTTCAAACATGCAACAGTTGAACCAAGGTACAAATATTCCCAAGTGGTCGTCCATGGCACAGCAACACACACAGGCGAACCGTGACGGGCAGCAGCAAAACTGGTCTGGGTCAACTCCACCACCCTCTCTGTTGCTTTCTCCATCCAATGCAACACATTTCCTTCCTACAAGCACCCCCCCTCCTCCCCCCTCCCCCTCCTCCTCCTCACTGCACCGATTAAAAGGGACTGATCAATACTGGACATACCTCCTATATCCACTCATGAGAATAGAACGGGTCGATAGGAAATGAAGAGTGGTAAAACGTGAGAGAACTCACAAGAGCACGTTAGTGTAAGGTTCTAAAAGGTAGAAGTTTCTATAGACATTCAATGTGTACATTAGCAGCAGGTCTAGTGTCGGAAACAAAGGCTTTTTTTTCTGTCAGATAGAGATCCTTTTCCCCCATGCACAGGACAGGCACCACCAACAAACTAGTCATGCAAGTTAGAAAAATAGACTGCAAACTCACAAGACAGAAATCAATAGTTCATTTCAGAAAGAGGCTTGATTTCACTTCCATCTTTATTTCATATTTTTTCTATGATGTGGAAAGAAACAACAAAAAAAGTAGTTGAGAGCGGTAACCAAGACGACAGTATAATAACATGAGTCTAGAGCCACTCAGATCGAGTCTCTCCCTCCCCCGACCTACACTCAGTATGGACCGCAGGTTCAAGACGTCCACCTCCTGTTCATTTCACCACAGTAATCGGAGTCTGTCTTTCACAGCGACACGCCGGCGACCCCCCCCCCCCTCCCCAATCCCCCTTCTGTGACCTGTTGCAACCGCCTACAGCTTGGTAGCATTTACGCTCTTTAAATGCATGTCTGTGTCTACGAGTGTCAGTTAACTGTCAGTTGGCCTGCGTTTGAATGGCTCACTTCTAAAAGGAGCTGCGCAGGGTTCCCGCTTCTAGCCACACGCCTTTCTCGCCCATGGCCTTAGTGCATTAGGGACCGCGTCCTGCATTGGTTCACAGATGCTTGTGGAGGGGTGGCACTTCCCTCTGGTCTCCCTCCCCCACACCACAGAACCCCTGGAGGGGAGAAAGAGGCACGGCTCTGCTTTGGAAGTCTAAAGTCCAGGCCCACTAATCTGTCTGGTCTCAGTCTGTGTGTCAGTGTGTTCTGTGTATAAGGCTGCGTGGGGAAACCCACAGCCCTGGACCATCGTGCAGTACATCAGGGGAGGGCAGGCGTTGGTCGGTAGGACGCCCAGCACCTTTTAGGGCCCATTCACCCCATGGGGAAGCCTTGCCGTTTGCTCCAGGGATGCAGGACATCCCCCTCACGCTTTTGTTACTGCTAGCTACCCCGTTAAGTCTTGCGGTTGCCGGTTCTCTTTAACTGTACAAACACACATACACGCAAACGCACGCGCACACAAACGCTGTCCCGTCTACGCTAACCGAGGACAAGCGCCTTGAATTTCTTGTTTGGCACCAGACATAAGTAGTTTCTGGCCAGTCACTCGCTGTTCTTTCTGTTCACACACTCACTACAGAAACACCTGGGCATGTATACCTTACTCCCTTTCTCTGCAGGTCTCTTTCCCTCTCCCCGGAAAAAAAAAGACATGTCTTTCCCCCCATTTTCTCTCTCGTGAAACCAAAACAAACTAAATGAAAAAAAAAAAAAATACATTTTTTTTTTTGTTTCTTTTTTTCAAATTCAAGGCACAATGTCTATCAATAATCCCATCTCTCCACCTGTCTGTCTCTACACCCTCAGGGGGGTTCAAGGTCCGAACGATTTCGACGTCTCCCTGACTTTATGGGCCCGTCGGCCATTACCTCCAGCCCTTGGGTTAGCTTGTCGTCTACCCCCCCCTCCTCCTCGCAACACTGTTTAGAGACGCGTGTCTGGAAAAAGCAACCGCTTTCCAAACAAGTGATCAACAAAAAAAATAAAAGAACTAAAATTAAAGAACAGCCGTTCCAAAATAAACCAACTAAAGAAAACAAACAAAAAAAAAAAAGGGTCACGTCCTGTATCTCGTGCTTCAGTATTTCATAAAAATCAAGTCATATCCACCAGCTCTTTTTTGGCAAGCTAGTTTTTTTTTTTTTTTTTAAATAAGCACTAAGTACTGATAGATAGGATAACATACACATTTACGTGTGTTTTTAAGTAGATGCTTTTGTCGTTTTTTTGTACTTTTTCACTCTCGTAGTATGAATTCAGGTATTTTGTCAGGTATTTTTCACTCATCTGTTTTTAAGGTTTAAGTTAATGCAAGCAGGGACACAATTTGCCATGAAGTCTTGCTCTAGACGTGGGTTTGAAGGGGCGGAGCCTCTCCTTTACGAGACGCCATTGACCAGGGTCAGGGTCTCGCTGGCCGTAGCAAAGCCGTTGCTAGGGGAGCGCTTGGACGGTTGGCGCTCATCCTTCTTGCTGCTCCCGTTCTCCTGAAGAAAAACATGGCAATGGAAAAGGTCAGCTAGAACGTTGAACTTGAAGATCACCGAAATCAATTCACTGAACAACGTGTGTGTGTGTGTGTGTGTGTGTGTGTGTGTGTGTGTGTGTGTACCTTGGGCTCCGGGGCAGCGTGGTTCTCTTTTTGCGGCAAATTCTGTCTGCTCTGGGACTCGGCACGGGAGATGTAGTCTGCCACAGTCACTGTGGACGCACACGGAGACATTTCTCAAGTGAAGTCACGATGCAAGAAAAAGGAAACTGCTGCGCTCACTAGAGGGGCGTCTCAGTGCTCAGTGACGCGGGGTCTCCAAACATGGGACACTCACCACTCTCGGCTGGCTGCCTGTCACGGCTGGCTGAGCCTCCCTCGGGGCGGTTGCCACGGTTACGGCGGCGGCGGCTCCTGTTGCGGCGCTGGGGTCGGCCCTCCTCATCTGGAGGGACGTATGAGAAGTTTGACACGTGCCGTTTCGGGATCACTTGCTAATCATAAAACCACGCACGCAACAACCGCTACCTAAACAACCCCAAGTTAAGAACGACACAATAACAGTGAATCAACCCTATGGGTCCAAAGTGGCAGGCAATACCAAACAAGATGGCCGCACTCCACGTTGCCTGACCTAGTCCGTTTTCGTTGGGGCCGGCTTGTCCGTCGGACTCGGTGGCGGCGTCCATCAGGCTGGGCTCCTGGTCGGTGCGGCGGCGGCGGGAGCGTCTCTGGCGGTCTCCCCCGGCCACGCCCTCGCTGTTGTCCGTGTCCCCGGCCAGCTCGCCCTCGCCTTCCAGCAGGGAGAAGGGGTTGCTGTCTGGGTCCTTCAGCACTGGAGATCGGACAGACAAACGGAGGTGGGTGGGTACTACTTGGACAGGACGAGGCATCGTGCTCATGGGTCTGATTTCCAAAGTATGAACCGGGAAATGTCCCCCCAAAAAAAGCCTGGTGACGCTGCGTTTCTGCTAGAGCTAATCTCCCAAAACGCATAACCGTATCGAATACAAATAACCGTGGATCTACTGCTACGGTATTATTCAGAGTCATAGAAAGACAGGTGAGGGGCGTGGCCTGTTGGCCGTAGACCGCAGGTGGACTTCCGTGTCCAGGGACTGTACCTGAGCTGATGGAGTTGGAGGGTCTGGAGTTGGGTCCTCCACGGCCTCGGCCCGGGTTGGATCCCCGGCCCCTCCCCCCACGCCGCGCCCCTCTCTCGTCCCCGCCCACTCCTCGGGGCCTCTGCTCGCGCTCCATCATCTCCTCCGACTCCGAGGCGTTGGACAGCTCAGAGTTGGTGCCTGAGGGTTCAAGGACGGGTTCAACCAAAGGGTAGCCCTACAGCGCTTCGACGGCTGGTGGGAGATGTAGTCCCCTTTCTGCTCACCGTATCCAGAGTACTGGCCGTTGGAGGGCCTGCGGCCCCGGCCCCGCCCTCCGTACGTGCGGGAGGTGTGCAGGGAGTTGTTGCTGCTGTCGTCGGTCTGGTAGCCCTTCTCGCGGTCGCCGCCGGGCCCCCCCGTCCGGTTGGCCGGGGTGCGGTAGCCCACGCCGATCTGCCGGAGCTGCTCGTCGATCTGGAGGCGCTCCAGACGCAGTTGCTCCACTTCCTACGCCGCAGACACCCGGGAGACAACGTCATTACATTATCTGAGGCAAACATAGCGAATGAGCAGGGAAAGATCGTGAAGCTCAATGAGGCCCCAAGCACTGACATTCCTGAGGCGGTAATGGGCCGTCTAAATGTGGGCATCAAGCTCATCTGGCTGTACGTAATGGTTTCGCAGCACACAAAACTTGAGTAAAAAAAAACAAAAAAACTTTGACAGCATGGGAAGGTGAACCGATCCAAAAGAAGCATCTCTATAAAAGGCCACAAAAGTCAAGTAGTTAGACCGTGATCTCTGAAGTTTTAGTGATGCAGCCTGCTGAGAGAGAGAGAGAGAGAGAGGGGGGGGGGGTCATTACTGGCGTCTTAAGGGCTGGGCTGAAGTGCAGCGGCAGCAGATCCTGCTACGCAAGCAGTGGACGGCCTGTGGAAGGAAAGACTGTGGGTGGGGGTGGAGGCGGGGCCTAAAGGGTGTCACTTCAGAATGCGACAGCTGCCTCCAGCAACAACAGCTGAGCCTTGTGGGGAGGAGGCACAAGCGAGGGACCAAGGGGGGGGACGGGGACGGGACGGGACGGTGGACGGCCCAAAGTTATTCCTGGAGGCTGAGGGTCTAGATAGCCTGTAATCTAAACTCTAGTGTCCCCTTCGCCCCACCCCCTGGCCCTCAGAGAGGGGACTATTTATAAACCCATGCGGGGTAAGGGCAAAATGCGGCGCTCTCAGCAGCTTTGCACATGTGGCGTTTGGACGGGAGGTGGAGGGAGCGCGATGGGAGGCCAATCTGGAGTGGTCCGACACCAACGCCCAACGCCGTCTAACCTCTCCCGTGCCCTAAACCAGAAAGATGGCCGCCAACAGCGCTCTTTAGTCGATGACACTTCCTTTCCATGTGTAGCGATGCTATTAAATAACTCACGTTTAAGGTGTGCCAGAAATGTTTAAGATGACATTTTTTTATTCTTTGATTGCTGCCAACACTAAGGCCCTGGCTGTTGGATCAGAGAGGCACCAGGCGTAGCAGAGCTAGGTGCAAAAAGGCGCTGTAGTGGCCTCTACTGGCCGGGGGTCTCACCTGCAGGTAGGCCACGTGGTACTCCAGGAGAGCCTGGGCGTTGCTGATGTTCTCCTTGGTGCCCACAAAGACGAAGGGAACCATGCCCTGGGGAAGAGGGGAAAGGGGGATAGACATGGATGATTAGCAAACATTGTTTCATGACAAGATAGCATTCGTGTGCAAGTATGCAACTTTCTTAAATAGACAGGAAAGGGCTGCTTACAAATCCATGTGACACTGGTTGGTTTGACTGTGTGACTGGTTGATTGGTTTACTGAGATGGGTGTGTGTGTGTGTGTGTGTTGAGGAGAGCGTTTGGTTACGGTGAGGTGTGTGTGTGTGTGTTGGGGAGGGCGGTGGAGCGCTCCATTTACCTCTTGTTTGGCGACGGTGTCTTCTCTGGCAGCTGCCTGCCTGCCTGCCTCATCCCGGGGCAGCTTCTTGTCGTTGTCCCCTTCGATCCGGACCCGCACCACACCCGACTTGTCCACAATCTCTTGGATGACTTTGCCGTTCTTGCCGATGACTTTGCCTGCAAGAGACGGGTGGGCACAAAATAAACAACAAACAGGGGCTAAAAACACAAAACAAGAACAGGAACAATTGGACAGAAGTGCTAGGATCACAGCCTCTATTTTTAGACCTTCCGGAGGGCTAAGAATTGACTGATGTAACCCGCCCCCCTGGGCTCGCTGCATGGTTGACTCACCCACAAGGTTCCTGGGTACCTGGAAGTAGTCTTCTTTGAACTCCAGGTACACTCTGGCCTGCCTCACTGCCTCGGGGGTCTGCACACCAACAACAAGGCCCTGTAAGCCACACTCTGTCCTGTTCTCCTAAACACACACTTGTCCCACAGACCCCTCTTTTCCCCAAGCCCTCCCTCCCTCCCTCCCTCCCTCCCTCCCTCCCTCCCTCCGTCCGTCTCGTTACCTCTCCGTAGATCCGGAAGGTGCAGCTCTCCTCCTCCAGCTCGATGGCGGTGACGCCGGACACCTTCCTGGCCTGCTGGATGTTGGCGCCGTGCGAGCCGATGGCCAGGCCCATCAGATCCTCCCGCACCTTCACCTCCTCCTGGTAGGCTGACGCCAGCTGCTTACTGGTCTAGAGGAGGGTGGGGAGGCAGCGAGAGGCCAGAGGAGTCAGTGTCTGTGTTGTGTGTGAACGACATGTCAACAGTTGAGTGCGTCCAAGGGAAAACGGACGCTGATCCATGTTGAAGAAGTGTTTGAGGGTTTCAAGGGGAGGTGTGTGTGTGTGTGTGTGTGTGTGTGTGTGTGTGTGCTGGAGAATGCAGACCTCCAGATGTTTGGTGGCCTCTTCGTTGCGGGACATGAGCATGAGCTTGGTGCGGATGCTGCGGAAGTGCATGTCGCTCAGGAGAGCGGCACGCTTGACTGTGGTTTCATTAGTCGACTGAAAAGCAGACAAAGACAAAAGGTCACGCCACAGCTACATATTCAAACCGTCTCAGATTAGCGTCACTGTGGTGATCTTAGGAAACACGGGCGGGGGGGGGGGGGGGGTGAATACGGACCAGGACGATGAGCTCGTGCGAGGCGGCGCTGTAGAAGATGCAGTTGGCTCCGATGGCTTTCCTGAAGTCTTTGTGGATGTTGTCGTTGGCGCAGCTGTTAGAGACAAACAGTTCGGGGGGGGGGGGGGGGGGGGGGGGGGGGGGGGGGGGGGGGGGGTCAGCTTTGGTGCTACTCCAGCAGCTCTGGGGCTCCAAAACAATAACACTGTGCATGGTGTGCTGCCCTCACACACTGGACTACTACTACTACTACTACTCTTTTTAAGTGCTAAGTCAGTACTGAAGAGTTCAAACAAAAACTAAATTATTTACACACTTAAAATATGCTTACACATATACATATACGCCAACATATCTTCGAAAAGTATCTATCTGTATCGGCTTAAGATCTATCTTCTCTTGTGAATACAACTTCAATATCTCCTATCTATAAAGCAGGACCACAAAAAGGGCGGACAGTGGGGTTGAGCCGAGCCTCCGGTGGGCCGGGGGTACTCACATGTCCCGTAGGTCCTCGGGGATGGCGATGGGGACTTTGTGGAAGGAGCTGCGGGTTGAAGGGCTGTTGGGGTTGACGGGCCGGATGCGCTCCGATGTGACAATCTCGTTGTAGGTGGCGTCGCACGCGGCGTACTCGATCACGTAGAACTGAAAGGGGGCGGGGCAACACAGGGGACAGACAGGCTCTCAGAGACACGGCTAGACAGAATGCGAGGAGATCACTTATTGGCCGATTGAACGGATACAATTGGGGAAATGAGGGGATTCTATTCGTTGGGGTAAAACACATCTAACTGTCACTATCCTAAGAGCGTGTCAGGCACGTCGGAAAACGATTTGATGCCGCATTCAATCTAGATGCAAAAAACAAACAAGAAAATTCTGTGAAGATTCTTGGGTCTCTGCTACAAATCTTTCTCAAAAATGACACCTTGCTTAAAACAATTATTGAACTATGGCTTCATTTATTTGATAAATGAAGCAATACTTCATGCCCAGTCTACCCTGGCCAGGTGAAAGGAAGAGGTAGGGTGGGGGCTAGGGGACAAAGTGCAGTCTAATAGAAAGAGAGAGAGAGAGAGAGAGAGAGAGAGAGAGAGAGAGAGAGAGAGAGAGAGAGAGAGAGAGAGAGAGAGAGAGAGAGAGAGAGAGAGAGAGAGAGAGAGAGAGAGAGAATGGGACAGGCAGAGGATAAAAAGAAAGCGAGGGGGAGGTGGAACACTGCACAGTCCATGCTCACAAGGCAGAACAAAAACCATCAGTCAACACTAGACATTACTGTAGGCCCTTATCACGCTGCTCCAAAGAAACAGCTCTGCTCCACACAGACCAAACCCACAGCCTGGCAGCAGGATGTAGACCTCCCACTGCCCCATCTCTACCCACCCTACTAACCCACTAGTCAACCATGCCCACTGGGACCACAGCCTGCAGGAGACAGGAGCTGCTCTGACAGCTCCGCAGGGCCTGGTCTCCCCACCCACCACGCACCATCGACTCCTTACTAACCCAGGATTACCTGTCGGTCTGCTTGGAGTGAGGGAGGTATAGTAGGGCAGCGGTCTCGTTAGCGACAGACAATCCCTGTGAAACACGGATGCATCACGACATGCGTGCGGCCACAAAGGGAGACCGACCGTCGTAAAAGGTGGGGAGAGCTGGTCCAAAGAGAGACCAGTGCAGGCTGAGATGGACACGCCATTTACCTCAGACGCCACCTCTCCTACTCGTCGCCGTGCTGTTACCCGCCACGCTCAAACGCCCCCCCTAGGTGACCCGGTATTAGCCAGCCCCCATGCCGGCCCCGGCGTGCGCCCGGCCCCTGACTCACCAGTCCCTGACTCACCTCTCCCTTCATCATTCGCACTCGGGCCAGCCACCAGCCGCATGGCTCCTGCTCGTTGGCCCGCGAGTACACCTGGGGAAAGGGAACGGAGCAGGTGGTTAGGCAGCAGGGAGGAACAGAGCGAAAAACACGCAGGCACCACTGGCAGCAATAAGAAGACTTCAACCATGGAGGTGAGCACAATTATTGAAATGGGGAAGGGAAGGGGTGGGGTGGGGGGCAACCGGTTAACAGGTTTAGCCTGAATTAGGTGGCCTCTTCACAAGCCTCTGTGCCACCCAATCAAGACTGTCGTTCGGGAGGCGTGCGGAAAAACACAGGGAGCGTTGGCATCTCCGTTGGCATCGCACCTCCCGGGGGTTGGAACCACATCCAGCAGGGTGATGAACAGAGACGGCAGCTTCGCCAAGGGAAAGGCGACGTCGGCGAGTCTTGAATAGAATCCCTTGCCTAATCAGACGTCTAAATTGGACCTTTGCTAATCTGTTCGTGCGTGGCTGTGAACGGCCAGGCTGAGTAATCTCTGGCCTGGCGGCCGGCTCATGGGGGTAATCTGTGGCGAGGGACGGCGGCGTGGAGACCCGCTGGTATGGATTGGACTCCGTAGGGGCGAGTGTTTGCAGGAGGATCCTAAGAGGAACCGTGGGTGAACGCGGCACCTACCTCCACCTCCTCTCCCTCGCCTATGTCCTTGTTGTAGTCGGCCGGTGGGGGCAGCCGGACGTCACTGAAGGGAAGCTGTCTCTCTGGCTGCCAGCTTTTAGGAGAAAGATAATGGACGGACACACACACGGACACACGTTAGTAAATTCCTAATAACAACAACAACAACAAGCAATGCTTCCCACCAGAAGGAACTTGCCAATTTGTACATAATCCAAGACAACAAATACCTCCGTCTTTCCCCCTCTGGGGACGCAAATAGCAATGAGGTTAGCCGTCCTCACACCATTAGGCACAACATTGACAAACAGACGAATAAAACGGAACACGTGGTCAAAGCCTGCCACATCATTAGGCTTCACTCATTGAAAGGAGCCCGCGTGAACTGTGTTGCTGCTGGAGACAACGATCTCTCTCTCAACACACCGGCCGGTCTATTAACAGAACGCCAGACGGGACTCCAGAATGTGACCTTCAAATTCTCAGCTAGCTAGATGTAACTAACATTTCACTGGATGATATATTGCTAATATTCTTCTATGGAGTAACACGGTTTGTGTTGTCCTTTCGGACGCCCGCTGTAACCCTCAGTCCCCTTGGGGTCAAAGTGAACGGTTATGAATAAAACACAGAACTGAATCCCAAGATAACTCCATGGTTACATGTTTCTTTTATGTAGTATGTTATGCAACTACCTACTCCCACTCCTCCACTTGCACAGGCCCTAGTGAAAAGAGGAGGAAGAGGAGGAAGGGCACTAACTACCCAGGGAATGGCAGGCCCCTTTATCCTACCCTCCTGCATGCATACCTCCAGGGTCTATTTTTAGGGAGGGCCCGGTCCACCACTCTGAGCCAAGTAGATAAAGAGGAACAGGGGTTGGGACGGAGGGTAGCGGGGTTGTAGGACAGCCTGCTAGTAGTTTGGAGAGGGGTGATGGATAGGAGCTGGGGACAGGGAGAGAGTTTGGCCGACAGCTGCAAGGCAAGCACAGGTGCTGAATGGGGACTAGGACTAAAGTGAGCGTTGAGGCCAAACAAATCATCACGGGGTGGGCAAGGGAGGGTGATATGCGGGGGCTTCAAACCAGAGCGGAGAGTCCCAACAAGGTGTAATGGTGTTACATTTGGAGTATCTTGATGGTAACAAGGAAACAGTATGGGCGGAATAAATACTTACTTGTTTTCAAATACTATTGAAAGAGAGTCTTCGTGGACATCTTTGATGTAACCCTGGGAAAGGAGAAAACAAAACACACAAAATGATTACCCCTTGCTGTGATAAAATAATCAAATTTGGAATAGCCTGGTTAGTTGTTTGTTTGATGCTACTAGTTGTCATGGTCATGGAATATAACAGGAGGCTCACAATCTCGTCAGAATACTACACCCTGTAACAGTAAGAAGCGTCTTTTTGCCATTTTTTAAGCCTGGATCTCAGATCACTGACACCATCTCATGGCTGTGAGCTCGGTGGGTGAGACAGTGAAGAAGGGCCTTTCGGACAGCATTGGCTACCCACCGCCTAACACACGCAATCTCTCACTCACACTCACACTCTCACACACACTCTCACACACACTCTCACACACACTCTCACACACACTCTCACACACACACACGAGAGGCAGTCTTTTGCATGAGTGTACACAAGGGCTCATGACCAGTATAGAAAGTGAGAGCTAGCCCAAACTAGGTGAAGATGAGTGGATGGGGGGGGGGGGGAGACACTGGATCCATGATAAAACAGCCTTTACGAGACGGCGTTCATCTCAATCTGTTTGTCATCTAACACCGCTCTCCACGAATCTATCACAACCTGCCATAAACTAACCCCCCCCCCCCCCCACGTCTAAGAGTGACACAGCCTTAAATGGGACGGAGGAGTAGGCTGCCCGGGCCAAGAGTGTGAGTGCCAGCGGAGGGAAGGATTACACCTGTTGTGGGGGGCAAAAAGGAGAGTTGCCACTTCCCTTGAAAAACTGGAGAGGGTTTGAGGAAAGAGCACTTCACACTCTAGTAATACCATCAGGATAAGCACAGAAAAAAAAGACCCACCAAGGCAGAGGAACCCTGGACTGACTCCGACAGCCCTGAATGCTAATGTTGCCAGCACCCACAGGGGTGTCACCATATATCCTATGTGACATTGGCTTTCATTGGAAAACATGTCCACCTCAGGACATTAGCCTATTGAAAGAACCATTTCTTTCACAATAAGGGATGGTGTAGATACCACAGAGTGCTGGCTAGTTAAGGCAAAGCCCCCCTCCTGAGGGCACGACATGAGGCAAGTGGGCGGGGCAAGGAGTGGCATCTGGGGGTCCGGTGGTGACGCTCCTCCACACCTTCTCCTGCCCAACTGTATGCTGACCCACGTGGCGGCTCCACCATGCCCAAATACAGAGCGTCCGTTACAGGGAGGCCTGGACACACTGTAAGCTTGGAGACCCAAAGAAAGAGCTGCGCTAAGAAGCACTAAGTGGTACACCTGAAAGCATTTACAAGACCTGGGGACTTGATGTAGTTAACTTGAAGTTATCATTAGTGACAGGTGAGATGCTGACTAAAAAGGACCTGCCTCTCATAATAGACTCCTGAACAGTAGCTGCAAGAGACGTCCACATGCTTATCTTCCAGATGAAAGTTAGAAGAAACAAAATGCAAAGATGTTTTTTACAAATCATGTCAAAATAAAGAAGAGTTACATAACTTTTTATGAATTAGAAGATCCCGAAAAACATTGACAAGCCAAGAAAAAAAACCTAGTGCCGAATGATTGCACGACCTTCATGTGCTATGCTATTGACAGCCCATTGAGTTGTTTTGAACTGAACAGATAAGAGAAAGTAGGGGGCCCAGAGGGCTGCTTGAGTGGAAAGTGTCCATTCAAGCCAGCGAGCCAAACTGTCACCCAGTAAAACAGAGCGACAGGTGAGGTGGCATGAGACGAGTAAATATAGGCTGGTCTCTAAATCGCCGCCATGTGCTTGGAGCAAGTAGAGTCCGGCTAATGTAGGCAGGCCTATTGACAGGAGAAAGAACAAAGGAGAGAACGGAGGTGAAGACAAAAATGTTTGTTCAATCAAGTAGGCAGAGTTAGGGGTATGATGGATGAAAATAATAGTAAAGAGCAGACTAGAGTGCTTGGGGTTGTGATTACGATCACCTGTAAGTGGCACACAGCCTGTAACTGGGCGCATCTGTTGCCATATTAAACGTACAGCCATGCGGAATACAGAAGACAGAGGCGACGGGATGCCATCTTACAGAGTTACTTCAAGGGAGAGTTAAATGCAAACCAATACATTGGAATAACTTCCTGTTTGGCCATGCCAAAAGTGTTGTCAGCAATCTATCATTATACAATGGTGTCAAATCTTATGTTAACCATAGGAGGAGCAGTTGTGGTGGTGTGGATAGCATGTGACAGTCTTAAAGTGAACTGCTAACTTCAGTTCACATAAATAGCAATCTTGTGCCTGCATTTCCTCGATATCTGGAAGAGAAATGAAAGTGATACAGCTGCCGATGAAGCTCTAGACTACCACAGTAGGATTTTGTGAGAGAACAAGATCACTGAGTTGCTAATCAGGGTTGGTAAGGAAGGATGAGAAATATGGATTGGATTTATAACATCATATGATGCACGTCACAATAATGTAAAGTCAATATCAGATGTAGCAACCCAGCACGTACGACGTTAGTTATAGGATGATGACTATTTTCGACATGGCAATAAACTAGTTGGCCACTAAGGTTAGACAACTCAAATAGCTCAAACTAAGGGAGTGCCCGATACATTGTCTTGTCTCCAAACCGTCAAGGCCGTTTAACATATGCAATATACGAAATAACTTAACGTTACTTTAGATTAACACTTAAAAATGTACCAGGAAAATGTTATGCGTAGTTAGCATGGTACCCCGTTGACATTAACTACATAGGCTATGCTATCCATCCTTATTTGTCTGCACGGGCCTCAAATCAAATAGCCTGCAAGCTAGCTTACGTTAGCATGAAATGAATGTAACATAACATTTAACACCATGTTGTCGACTTTGTGTCCAGGCACAACACACTTCTTGTTGCTAGACCTACCTTGTAAAAGGCCCCATTCGAGCCGCGAACCTCCACCGCCAGCCCGTCCATTGTCGGTAGATCCCCACGGCTAGGCTTCTCTGAAGCCGCTATGACTGCGTGTGAGTCGGATACCACCCCCAGCTTCGCCGGCCCGTCGCCGCTCTCCGGCCGCTTGTGGATTTCCAGTGTTTCGGGTGGAGGGGCAGAAGTGAAGGGGTAAGGGAGTTGGATTTGGATGGTCTCCGAATAGCTAGTGTTAGACGCTGTCTCCAGAGGCCAAATCCAATTTTAGGGAAAATATCCTGATGTTTGGTAACAGCTAGCTAACAGGCTAGCTTGTAAAAGGTTCCGTAGTCAGCGCTGGGGCACCACGGTGAAGTTGCGACTCGCACGAGAAGGCAAGATGCTTAACCTAAAGGACAGCGTTAGCAGCTAACCACCTTGCTGACCTAGCAAGCTTTAACAGCTAATTAGCTGGCTGGCTATCAACACCTTGCTAGTAGTAGACACCGTCAGTTGTTTGCAAAGATGCTAAGAGGCGAGGAAATCAAGCAACGTTTCTAGCACAAGTAGACGTGTGGGTGCAGCTGTGTCGTTGAAGTATTGTGAGTAAGTCCTCGCAAGGGAGGTTTTCTTTTGTTTGTATGTAATTTGCTACGAACACTCCTACAGAAAAAAAAGACGTTTGTGCGGCAACTCCTGACTCCAGCCACCCTCTTGTTAAAACGCACGCCGACAGAGTGAATCAGAGTGGGATTGAATGACCCCACAAACCCCACCCATCAGTGATGAGAGACCCACAGAAAGTGGTATACTGATTTTTGATTGGTCGATAGTATCGCCAATCAAGCGCATCTCTACTTAACTGGTTTAATTATTAAGGGCTGGTCCACGTGTTTATCCAATGATTGAATCTGTGTTTCCTCTGGACACATCTATTGGTTGTACTTTGTTTTCCAGTTACTTCGTTACTCAAATGAACTGGGTCCTATGTCCATTGAAGAATGAGGTTAGCGTCGTGGATGTCATACCACCCTGTTTTCTTGAACAGTTACCAGTTCTAAAGTTGAGAATAAATTAAGTTTCCCACCGGAAAATCCTCCCTGATATTGAGCCAACATTAAACCAATTGTTACTCCACAAAAGCTCCCTTCAGATGGAGTGCCACCGACAATAAATTTCCATTTACAGCTTGTGATGTCAAAAACTCATCATTCTTCTTCTGTGTAAATTGGGATTAGCCTTATTACCGCTACCTAATATGCCAGGAGATACGGAGGGATTATAGACTGATCAAGTGCTCACTTAATGATTTACTTCTCGGCAGTGTCATCATCAAACGTGCCCTTGAGTTATTACTCAACTGACAGAAGCGAAGATAAGTAATACGCCTATTTAACATGTCCCAGGCCCTTACAGTATGTTGAATTAATTTATGCATGGTGATCACATAACGTAGAATACAATAAACTCATGTACCACGTTGGTTGCCTGATGGTTTGTCCCCCATGGACAGCTGGTTATCATGTGTTTTAACAATCGAACATACGTGCATTGTTTGGCTCACCAGCTGATCAGCTGTTCATGAGTGGCAACATCCGTAGTGGTCCATACCTCAGAGTGGTGACAGTGTAGAACCGTATTTCTCACCCATGACAGTGCTTCGGTTGAGTGCTGCTGAGTGGTCACCGTAAAATGTTGTTTACGCCATCACTTCTCCTTAACTTGAGGGTTCTGCTCCCCATGGCAGGAAGACAGTGGTCAGCCTCCATTGTCACTTGCTACATAGAACAGCATGTTCTTCTCTTCTACCAATTTGGATGAGAAGATAGCTCACTGTCTTGTACGATCTGAATTGGTATGGTTTCCTCCCCACATCAGGCATGAGCCAGGTGCCAATATGGCGTCACTTGTTTGAATCATCAGATGTATGGTTTCTTAACTTATACTCTAGGTAAATACGCTATTTTCTCTTTGTAAAGCACCTTGTAACATTCTTTTGAAACGTGCTAAATGAATAACATTGATTATATAATATTATTATTTTTCAGTTACTTTGGATAATACAGGCAGAATGATTGTCTCCTAATTTGAAGTAACAATGCAACTGGAAGTATATAGGCCGCTGCCTGGCTGAAGGTATACATAATTAGTCATTTTGGGGCCTTGCACTTAGCCCAGAAAACATCCAAGAAGGCCCTTAACTTCTGTTCTAAGGGAGAAACTTTCCTTCTTTTTGAAGTGAGATGAGTTTGCTTTGGTTTTTGTTGGGTTGAAATCTTGATATCTAGATTGATTTCTTACCTTTCTGTACATAAGGCATCCAATACTTGGTCAAAATATAAGCTTAGACCAATTGCCTCAATTGACTTCAATGCAATGCAATAAATAGTATTAGCGTGCACTAACACGTTCATTTCTGATAAAATACATTTTATAACACTTTTGACTTGACTTGACTTTTTACCATTACTATTGAGTCTAAAAGCATCACATCTCCATCAAACCATCAGACAACTAGTTAAAAAAAAGACAGGTCTCAACTTCCTATTTGGTAACATGTGCGTCTAGAGCTATGTTACAGACCCATTGCACTTTCAGATCATTTCTCCATCAGCCCTTCCAAAACACAGCAGGTGAGTTGGCTACCTTTGTAAGAATACACAATTGAATTACAATTTGTTGTGTGGATTGACTTTAATTTTGGGACACGTACCATACAATCATTTTTTTTAAATTCTCAGTAAACTTAAGGTTGGTCAAGATGCAACTGATAGGTCAGATAAATCGGGTTTATGGTCTGAGCTATACATTCAGGAAGGGCAGGTACACAATTTGCGTTCCAGTCTTTTTCTGTAATTACACAGAAGGCCAAATAGTAAACTATAGTAGTACTAATAATAGAACTACCGGCAAAAAATTTAAAATAAAACTGAATACTCACAATCAGTTGTTGTAAGGAAATTATTAGAAAGCATTGGAACACAAAGGCAGCAGCAAAAAAAAAAGTTATCTGTTTTCTGGCAATTTTGTGGAATTTTATAATAAATAGTTTTCCTGCATATTTTCTGGCTGCTGCTTTTGTGGTGCCCCGTACTGCTATGAGCCACCCTGTTTTGTTGAATTTCAAAGTCAATGTCAGATTTGTTCTGGAATAAATTAGATCAAAACATACAGAAGCCAGATAACTTGGCAATTGTGAACTTCTTTCAGTTTCTTGTCACCACCTGCCATATTTGAATCTTGCACTTAAACTTTATTGTTTGAATTTTGGAGCAAAACAAAATGCTTCAAAGGCATTTCTATTACAAATCCAGTTCATTCTTGCATTAACATTTTACAATGCATGAGGCATAGAAAACCTCTTATACCTGTCGAAGGTTATGTATTATTAGTCTATTTCCCCTTTCATAGACTAATTGTTGTTTCTGAAATTGTTGTTCACCCAAGCTTTGAAGGGGAAGTGGTCGATGTACTGAAAGGAAGCTGTTGCAAGATCCCCATTAGAGATAACTATGGAGACCCTAAAGGGATAAAAAATAAAAAACGATCTCGTGCGCACCAGATATGAGATAGTATCTCGTGCACACGAGTTGAGATACTATTTCGCGCTCACGAGATACTATCTGCTGCACAAGAGATAATTCTTTTTTAATTTATTTTTTTCAACGGCCCTGTAGGTCCATAGATTTTGAATGAGTGGCCATAATATTATTCTGCTACTACATTGTTGTAAAAGGGTTTCAAACAATCAAAAGGTCACACAAACTAGTATTGTTGATTCAACACGGAAAAACATGCAAATAACATAATTTGATTAGCCAGAAGTAATTAATTCGAATAAAGAATATTAATATTTCTTTTGAATGGCTTCTTTGCAGTGTGTTTTGGAAAATTACACATCGGAAAATTACACCCAACATTCAGTGTCCAAGCATGGCCTCCCCCAGTGGTCCTGTCTACTGCCCCCTTATACAGCAGATGAGAAACGCCAGCAGTCAGCTACCCAACAACTCGGCCAGGGCTGGCTCCCTGGGCTTATTGTGTCTCCACGGCCTGTTCTCCTCTCTGGGCATCCTGGAGAACCTGCTGATCCTGGCCGTGGTGGGCCTGCGCATCCGCCGCACGGTCATTAGCGTCTGGATCCTCAACCTGGCCATCTCTGATCTCCTGGCCACCGCCTCGCTGCCCTTTTTCACCCTCTTCCTGGCCCGGGGCATGACCTGGACTCTGGGCACCACCTTCTGCCGCCTCCACTCCTCCGTCTTCTTCCTCAACATGTTCGTGAGCGGCCTCCTGTTGGCCGCCATCTCCCTGGACCGCTGCCTGGTGGTGCTGAGGCCCGTCTGGGCCCAGAACCACAGGGACGTCCGGCTGGTGGGGAAAGTGTGCGGGCTGATCTGGCTCCTGGCTGTCCTGTGCACCATCCCCTTCTACTTGTTCCGTGACACCATTGGACAGAGCAGTGGCAGGGTGATGTGTTACTACAACTACGCCCTCTACCGGCCGGCCGGCCACATCAACCTAGCGAAGCTGTGCGAGGGCCGGCAGGAGGCCCTAGCCTTCATGAAGCTGTTCATAGCCTTCCTGCTTCCCCTGGTGGCCATCGTGGCCAGCTACATCGGCGTGAGCGTCAGCGTGGCCCGGCGCGGTCACCGCCGCTCCTTCCGCTTCGTGCGGCTGGTGGTGGCGGTGGTGGTGAGCTTCGTGGTCTGCTGGGCGCCCTACCACCTGTTCAGCGTCCTGGAGGTGGTGGCCCCCCAGGCCTCCCCACTGCGCGCCGTAGCGGCCCGGGTGCTGCCCCTGGCGGCCAGCCTGTCCTTCTTGAACAGCGTGCTGAACCCCGTCCTCTACGTGTTCAGCTGCCCGGACCTGTGCAGCAAGATCCGCCAGTCCCTGGGCACCGTGATGGAGAGCGTCCTGGCCGAGGACCTGGGGGAGTGGATGCAGCGCCACAGCACCACCCGCTCCTCCACCAGCACCTCCGAGTACCTGCTGAGGGGGCGGGGCTCGCTACCCACCGCCAGTCAGAGAGGGGAGAGGGAGGATGGGGGTGAGGAGAGGGAGGTAGATAACAAGGAAGAGGAGCACAAGACCCCATACTAAAGCAGATTGGGAGGAGGATACATTTTTAGAAGCAAATTCTGTCTCACTGTGGGACGATTAGCTTTGAAGCATGAGAGCAGGACAAAGAGATGGAACTTTGAGATTGAAGTCAGAATTACATGCAAATATGCATGAGTGATAGGTCATCTTCGAATTCCATTCCATTCCATTTAATGTATAGTTGATGAGTCAATGTCAACACAGTTTTGTTCACTGAGAGGTGTTCGTTCAATAAAGTGTACTGTTATGGATGAAAATAGAATAGCCTGCTTTTACTCCTACTACAAGAATGGTATATAACAAGATCTTTATGTATTAAGTCAGTGTTTTAGAGAATATAACCAGTGCAAAACTGCAGATAACTAATTCGGTTTTATATCTGAAAGAATATACATAGTCATATAAGCTATTTAATTCAACTCATACAAACTAAGTCACAGTAGACTTAAGGTGCATTGTCCCTACCACGCCACTGACAGTGTTTCGCCACTAGGTGGCACCACTGCATTTTACTCTAACTCTCCCACCAGCGTGCTGCAACAGAATGCAGGGGGAGTCTTTCAGTTTCTCCACAAGAGCCAGTAACCGAGAAGTTTCTACAGGCGATCCCCGTTAAATGCAAACAATAGAGTTATGGTTGATATGTAGGTTATTCTGGAAAATACGAATAGTGCCTAACATATGATATGACATATAGATATGTACAGATACAGATCATTTCCAAAGCGGATCCTCATTATTCCGATAAAACAAATTAGGGATGCACTGATCAGCTTATTTTAGGCCGATACTGATCACCGATTTTCCTAAAGAATGATCTGCCGATACCCATTACACCATTTTGTCCCTCGAAAATCAGAGCACTGTAAGGTGTTACTCTAGAACTCATTGCAAGGTTTCACTTAAAACATTCTTTAATGAGGCTTCAGCCTACAACACTTTGGCTTATAGTCTATTAACCTACAATCTAATCTTTGAGGCAAACATCTAAAAATAACGATTGTATAGAAAAAAATCGAATTCATAAAAATAAAACACTTGTCATAAGTAGCATGTTTGCTCCCCAAACATATAGGCATCACTGTTCTTACAGTTCTTCAAACTAAATATAGCAAAAATAATGCAAAAAGCTATTCATATGTAGTTAGCATGTGCCTATAATTAAAAACGAACCTGACTAAAATATTGATTAGACACATTGACATCATATTTTGCCAAAGTTGAGGAATTTTGATGTATACATTTACATTGTATTATAAAACGCACATATAGTCACACACACAAATGCAGCATATCACCAAATCAAAAATCACTTTTATACAAATAAAAGCAAGGTATCTTTGTAGATTGTTCAGTGTCCTCCGTTGTGGGGTGTGGTGGGATTAAAACAGTATAGTAATAAAAACCAATTGATTAAAAGGCATACCTGTGACTATGCTGTGTTAAACACCTCTACACACAATGTTTAATCTACTGTTCCAGATTCAGGCCATTAGGAACTCAAATGTATTTCTCTCCGATCTTTTGGTAATTTCCGGTTTCAACCCCAATATTTCGCCGGATAATAATCCGAATCCGGATAATAATCCGAATCCGGATAATATGACTCCGATCCCAATACGAATGCGGCTCCAAATCCGAACATTGACATCTCTGCACACCCCTGCTACACACTGTTGATCTGGTCGGGAGGGGCCCTGGGGCTGAAGTACACCTGTTTGGGAGCCGTGCCTCCACCTCCCAGACAGGGCAGAGACCTGCGGAGCTCCAGGCGGGCATCGTGACACAGGAAGATGTAGAACAGAGGGTCCAGGAGGGTGTTAAGGCTCGTCAGGCCGTAGCACAGTCTGTAGAGGAGGAAGATGGACCGCTCAAATTCACAGGGCTCATCGGTCAGCAGCAGGTAGACAAACCTGTAACCCCCCACCATGTGGTACGGTCCGAAGACCACCATGAAGTTGATGGTGATCACCACGAGGATGCCCACGATTTTTTTGCGCTCCTGGTGCGACACGGAGGGGGAGCGTTGGAGGGTCACGCCGATGCGGGCTGAGGTGTAGCTGAGGATCGCAAGGAGAGGCATACAGATGTGACTACGGGGGGGTCCATGAGATAAATTGACTTATTGAAAGAACGACTAACAGTTCAAATTCGAATATCACCAATCACTTTCAGCGAATCAGAAATCAGCACATGTCAAATGTGTGGGTGCTCTTTTAGTCTGCATTTGTAGAGAGGCAAACTTTGACGGATGTCGCCCGATCAACGGATACAAACAATCACAAAGCATAACATTGGCATTGCAATGCCAAAATAAGGGAGCCAACTCGGCGAACTCACCCCAGAATGCCACAGGGCAGCAGGAACCCCAGGGCCACGCTGGCGATCTTGAAGTGGGCGTATCGGGGGCTGACGGGGTACTGCTCCAGACACAGGAGCCTCTCCGAGTCGAACACCGAGGGCAGCAGGCCGCCCAGGCAGAACAGGAAGGTCAGGGTCCACACTGTGACCCCCGAGCCCGCCGCCACCCGCGCCGTCCGCACGCCACGGCTGCTCAGCGGGTAGACGATGGCCAAGCAGCGGTCCAGCGCAATCAGACACAGGAACATGACGCTGGCGTACACGTTGACGTAGAACACGTAGCCCACGATCTCACAGGCGGGGCGTCCGTAGGGCCAGCGGTGCGCCCCCTGCAGGTAGAGGATCCACAGGGGCAGGGTGAGCAGCTGCAGGAGGTCGGAGAGCAACAGGTTGAGGATGTAGATGCGCTGGCAGCCACCCCCGCCGGAGCGTCCCAGGTGGTACAGTCCCCACAGAGATAGCAGGTTAGTGGGGAGACCCAATGAGAAGGCCACGCTGTAGATGTAGGTGAGACCAACCGTGTCCGTGTCTAGGGGGAGGTCACAGCTGTCATTGGACATGTCTCTGCTGGCTCATCGATGAGGAGGCAGCTCCTCACACAGCACACAGGAAAATGTATCCCCAAAAATTAAAGGTCTCTCCTCAGCCTTGAACGAATATTCCCATAGAAAAGAGGTGGTGAGAAGACATGTGGAAAGAAGACCATCTGCTCATACACGTGTGCAGGAAAAATTAGAAGGCCATCCGGTAATTTTGATTAGACAAAATTGTAGATTTGCACACTAAAGAGTAGGATGAATCCATTGCTATTTCCTTTAAAGGCTATTTGCCTTATGTTGTATACGGCAGGTGCTGCAGCTGTCAAAATCCGGCTGTCTATTCTTCCATCTGAAATGTCAAAAAGCAAGTAAATAATGATACTGAATTGGAAGAAATAACCTCTACTAAATACTATTCATGCTAAATGGTGCAGGTGCCCCAGTTTCGGAGCTGTGCTGCAGCGACCAATATAACGACCAGTACCAAAGTGCTGTTTTTTTTAGAACACTCAGCACTCACCTTTCACTGGAGAGTCACTGGAGAAATTATCCTAGTAAACCTCGTTTCCCTCCACGGCTGGTGACCTGTTCACACAATGTGGCGGAGCGTTTGGGAACAAGGCGTCGCAACCAGGCCTTGTCTGCTCTGCGATCGCTTCCTTTGCAGGAAACCCACTTCTTTAGCTCTAAAGGCAACATCCTGAGCCAGGAGAACGCCTTTCTTCTCCAGAACAAAAACACTCTCTCACCCTCCCTTACTCTCTTTTTCTCTCTCACACACTCTCTCTTGCTCTCCATCCCTCTTTCTCTCTTTCTCTCCCCCTCTCTTTCATTCGCTCTCTCCTCCCTTCCCCTCTCTCCATTACAGGATGACTGAAAAGGACATGGTGTGTGTGTGGGAGAAGTTAAGAGGGCTGCCATGGTGAGGGACCAAGGCCCCCTGACATCAGTGCTTATCGGCCCCGTCCCTTAACGGTTTGGAACTGAAGGTTAAAAAAAAAAAGTTCAACAGTTGAAAGTTTTTTCCTGATTGGAGTAAAAGGACTATTAACAGGAGGATGTGAAGTGAACAACAAAAAGTACAGCAAAATATAATGTATATATATGTCTATGTATGTGTGTGTGTGTGTGTGTGTGTGTGTGTGTGTGTGTGTGTGTGTGTGTGTGTGGTTTTAGTTTACACTTAAAGGCGGTAAGCGATGACAGTGGGATGAGTGTATATCAGGGTCTCCAACAGGAGAGATGAAATAGTGCCAGCAAAAGAGGACACTTAATACACCTGTGGTTGATTGATTCTCCTTTTACTAAATACTATCCAACCATTGACCATTGAGTCCACGTTTGTAAGAATAGTTTACGCTGAGGGAACTTTCCACTGGGACAGGAAAAGAAAATACCTTCACAATTGAAATTGTTTCAGGGAGAATGGCAATGTTAAGACAATGGGTGTTAAGTGGTATTTATACAACACTCTTTCAAAGGGAGGAGGGTCTAATCATTCACATCTCATATTTTCTTTTGAAATGTCACCATTTGATGAATGAGTAGCAATTTATCCGGCACTGGGTGGGTCAAACAACCAACATTTTAGATCCTTATTTTGAAGTGTATTTAAGGCATTTAACAATGTAAGAAGGATATTGTAGAAAGGATTTTGAGGAAGGATTTTCTTAGTTATAATGGGCAGATATATACACTTGAAATGACAGAGAAGAATGATTAAAATATCAGTCATATAAGTGCAGTACTGCCTTTAGCAGTACGTTTCATTTTCATTCCATTCTCCTTTTCTCCCTGGAGCCTTTTACGCAGAGCATGCGGCTTATGGACATCAAAGCCCAGGCAGCGGCCCCGGTCAGGGCCAGGAGCACGGCGACCACATCCAGGCTGTGGTAGCAGTACCAGGGCAAGCTGTGGGCCTGGGCCCGCAGGTGGGACGCCCCTTTGTTCCTGATGACGTATTCTATCCAGAAGGTGGCGCTGTCCAGCGGGGAGATAGGCTGGTCGTGGTGCAGCCGGGAGAGCCTCTGCATGTTGAGGCGGTATGACGGCATCCCCACCACGTCCCTGAGAGCCTCCAGGAAGTCCGCGGAGGTCATGGAGGCGACCTCCAACACCCGGGCCACCCCTCGCACCTGCAGCCTCAGGAGGTTGTCAAACTGGTCAAAGAGGAGAGGGAGGCCCAGCACAGGGACCCCGTGGTAAATGGCTTCGTACAGGCCGTTGGTGCCCCCGTGAGCGACGAAGGCCCTGGTCTTGGGGTGGCCCAGCAGGTCGTTTTGGGGCAGCCAGTCCAGCAGGAGGGTGTTGTTCCCCAGGGAGGCAGGGCGCTGGCCCAGGTACCTCCACACCACCCTCTGGGGCAGCTGGGCAAAGGCTGCAGCGATGGCCTCGGTGATCTCCCAGGGCAGGGCCGTCACCAAGGTCCCCAGAGACATCACCACCACCCCCTGCTCCCCGGAGGCCTGCAGAAAGGCCTCCAGCTCCGCCGGGAGGGGGCGTGGTGGCCTGCACTGGAACCCGCCCACGTAGACCACGTTGGGCATGGTGGGCCGCGGGAACTCCAAGACAAAGTCGGCCCGCATTAGCCAGACGTCGGCCGAGCGCTGCATGGCCAGCAGGTCGGCCCCGGGCGGGAAATGGCGGCGGAGGAGGGGGCGGTAGATGGGCAGGATGACCAGGCGCTCCTGGAGGAGGCTGACGGCGTGCCGCAGGACGTTCTCCGTTCTCTGCAGGAAGCCCATGCGGGTGTAGAAGAGGGAGTTGTACATGGGCACGTAGGAGGGGGGCGAGGGGGCCACCGCCATGTGGGCGTCGCCGGCGTTGAGCCAGCGCACGTTGTAGACCAAGGGCAGGCTCAGGTAGTTGGCCAGGAGGACCCCCGCCGGGAAGGCCGGGTCCGTGAGCACCAGGTCAAAGGTGGCCCTCTTCAGTTGGCCCACCAGGGCAGGGTCCTCCAGGACGGCGGCGATCAGGCGGAGGGCGGCGCCGTGGAACATCTCCAGCATGGCGGCCACGTCCCTCTGCTGCTCCAGGCAGCGGCGCGGCGGCGACATGCGACGCAGGGCCAGCGAGCGCCGCAGCAGGTCCGTGAAGAAGTCCGGGCCGATGGCCTCGCCGGCCTGGAGGGGAGTCACCGTGACGGCGGTGTAGAGGGCGGAGCTCGCCGAGATGTACCAGCTCTTGGCGGAGCGCAGGACCGTGAGGTCGTGACCTCTGGAGTGCAGCTCCCGGAGGATGACCTCCATGTTGACCCAGTGGCTGCCGTCCTCGGGGACGACCAGGATCTTGCCGCCGTGACAACCGCTGGCTATTAGAAGGAGGATGCAGCCGAGGAGGTGAGACAGACAGCGTGGTTCTCCGTACACACCCATCTCCCTACGAGCTGGGAGCCCAATGACAAGAGAAATGACCAACATGCTTGCATTCTCAGAATGTTTTTCTCCACCCCCAACCCCCCCATCATGTAATTTTGTAATTGTATACAAAGCAACTTTCACCCCGAAACATTTTATTTTGAGTAAGCATGCTGAGCAAAGATTTCAGCGAGTGAGACATAAAGTTGCGATGTGTTGCTTTGGCTTTTTGGCGCAGTGAAAAAAACACCTTTTGAATCTTTTTGCCCATGCAATTGGCATTTGTTCAAGTTTCCAGTGAGGCATGCAATAACATAGGATAAAGCAACTTTGAAGGAAGGGAGGGGACCCTTACGGACAATGCACATATATCTTGTTTTTGGAAACTAGCAAGTATGCTGTACTACAGTTAACTAAGAATAAATCTATAGATTGTATTGTTGATTAGCCTGGATAAAACATGTTGAATGAATAAAGTTACGGTACAATGAATGATAATAACAATATCCCCTGCCAAACACACACACACACACACACATACACACACACACACACACACACACACACACACACACACACACACACACACACACACACACACACACACACACGCCTTGACTTGTTTCTCATCTCGTCATTCAACCAGGGCCTCGCAGTTGCACATTCAATATGGCTAACCCAGCCAGAAATGTGGATCTACGCCAGCGCATTTTACTCGTGTCACATGACATACACTGCAGATGTTAGCAGGCCTCTTCCAATAGTTGTTACACGTCTTGCCTTTACTGCACAGGATCCCATAAGACTTCTCCTCAGCGGCTTCAGGATATTCTACCCGCAGCACCTCTGCTCGTATAATAATGGCCTCATGGTTTTTCAGATTTTCCATTTCCATCCAAACTCTTTGCAGCAACTGATGTTGATCAGTGACCTTTTTGTTGTGTTCCTTATTTATCTTAGTTCTGCTTTGAATCAAAGTGACCACACCATCCCAATTAAGTGTCTTAAACCCACTGTTTGGGTTGAACAGGCACTGGTTTATGTCGTAGCTGTGGAACACACTGCTTTGCGTCAGTTGAGGAGGCTAAGTTTGGTCTTTGTCCTCAGACAGTGTGAGGTGTCATAAGTGAAGTATTAAAGTCATAAAGTATAATTGCTCATACAAACGCTTACTTTCATTATTATTATGACACTTGTATTATTATTATTATTATTATTTCATTATGTTGTGTTTCATTCCAATGACCTACCAGAGTGTTCTTAAAGAGTAATTTGCAAACATCAGAAGCTGTACTGTGTGTCCCGAAACCTCGGCCAAAAAAAGAAGTACGAGGTCATCATAGTTCGCCCCACAAGCTCCATTTAACAATATTGACTGGCTTGCTGCTAATATCAAATCTACTGCTATAATCCATCAAATTCAAGTTTGGAATTGCACATTTTGGTAAAACAGTTGTTCTTACAAATCAAGATGTATCTCTATAAATGGTGGTCAAAAAAGCCATTTGTGCCTTCATTTTCTCTAGATTGGTCTGACATTCAATCCATTATGCCTTGCCTAAAATAACCTTTCCCTTTTGCAACTAGGACAGAATGCTGCATCACACTTAACAAGAATGAACAAGTTGCATCATTAATATGCAGGCTTCCTTTTGAATTGATTTTAAGAAGTTATTGAGTAGTCCCAATTTACGTCGTAGGATTTACAACACCATATGAGCAAAAGCGCAACTTTGGATCCTCTAACAAAGTTCCATCAAATATACCAACTTCCTGTTCAAATTAAAAGGGCTTTATGATGCTTTTACTTGTGCTCCTAGACTGGAGTAGTCTACCAGAAAGGCTGTCTTTCTCCATCTTAAAATCCCTAATGAAACACACTTCGTCTAAGAGTATCTATGATTTATCCATAAAGTTTTAGGCCCTTTAAATGTTTGTTGTGTCTTAATATTTCTATATTTCTTCTTATTATTTTCTGTTTTCAACTGTACATTGTTTATTGACTGTTTTGTTCATTTTGAATATACATTTTTCTATTGTATTTTGCTGTTCATATTATGAATGCACTTCACATCAAATGTATAATATTTAAAAAAAAAATATTACAACTGCAAGAGGTTTAAATTGCAGAAAATTTGATAACGCCATATTTTAAATGGTATATTGAAATTCCGGCTTATTAATAAAAAAGAAAACTGCTAAATTCCACTCAAGTTTGTAGTAATGTCTTGAAGAAGACACACGTATTATCTCATTACATAAATTGTGTCTGTACGCATTCAAACATTCAAATCAAAACTGATAAAAATCCCTTGCTTATCTCATTTTGAAATCATGAAGTAATTTGCATACAAACACGTGCAGACTTAAATTGCTAAAAAAAAGGAATAAACAGTTAAAACCCTGTGTTTGATGCATAACCTACCTTTCTACAGTGTCTATGGCTGATGCAGCGTCTTCCCATTCAGTATACTGCAGTGTCCCAGACGCACTGCCCAATCCCTCCAACAAGTAGCTTTTTCCACCTGCATAGCCTCTGTGTTGGTAAGAAGCGAGTGAAGTTTATGATAAGTCTACTGTGACCTGTTACACAAAGGTTGTCTCGGCCTTTCCCACATGACAGTATACTGGAGTGTGTCTGGGTTTGCCGAGCTGAAACGTGAGATCTGTCATGAGGCCTTGCATCACAGCCAGACACACACAAGGCCAGGCCAGACAGGGAAGGAATTCTGCCGGAGATCCTGGTGGATCCTCTGTCTGTTCTCTCCTCCATCCCACTTTACGGCAGAGTTGGACCACCTCATGTTTGTTCTGTGGGCTGGACAAGCCAAAGAACATTGTGTCCATGCATGGGGAACGTGGTGCACATGCCCTAGAGGCCACCACAATGTATTTTCCGTGCCAGAGATAATTACAGAGTGGATAAACTTTCCATGAGGCTTTTCAACAAGCTCTGTTCCAAGTAATGTGCAAACTTTATTTTTTTATTTAAAAACAAGGCAGGTATGTTTTCCCAGAGTATATTTCTCTAAAAGGTCTTCTCTGTAGGGTACAATGGGCGTTGTCCCACAGCATCCTGGTTGTCACCAATGTGCGACACAACAATGTTTCCGTCATGGCAACAGCTGGACAACAAGGGGAAGCAGAACGAAGGAATAAGAATCCCTCTCATTTCCTAAAACAACAAAGACTCATGTTCTTAACTCCCCCCCCCCCCCCCTACTCAATGCATTGTTGTTGCTAAATGACTCTTTTGTCAAGAGGACATTAAGGTGTTCTTGAAAAATGAAGTTCTGGTTGGTAGCAAGAATTTACAACTTTTACAGACTAACATGGAAAAATAAAACTCGGAGAATGTGCCTATACAATGAATTTTTTTTTTTACATATCATTTCAGTATTAATAGAGGGTTTCAAAGGAATGAAAAATTGTAATTACTGCTTTGATGCAGGGGAGTACAATTTAATTAAGAGAACCTAATATTACAACAGTGGAGTAAGAAAACAAGAACTTAAGACTTAAATATTTCTATCATGCATATTTTCGTTGGAAATCCGCTGGAGACAGTAAGAGTGTAGAGGTGAGGGACGGAGGAAGGGAGAAAGGACTGAAAAGGAGAGCAGGAGGCAGTCAACCTGGTGCCGCCGGAGAGCGAGAGGAGAGGAAAACCAGGAGAGGCTCAGCGATGAATACAATCGGAGCACATGAGTCACTGTTGAGTGGTCCTATCAGAGCGCTGCAGCCTTCCCCTCTCCTCTCCTCCCTGCTGGACTTATCTTAAGCCTCTGCTACAGGAACAACATTCTGGCACAAGGTAGCCGGCGAACTCACTGGGCCACAGGAAGAGGGCACCGATGGCTTACAGACACAAGATGGGAACAGGTCATGTTAACCTTTGTCATGTTAAACTATAAAGAAGAGGTAAGTTACTGATAAACATTATGCAAAGTGGGGATATTTTAACTAGAAGACAAATACACTGGCCCAGAAGTTGTTAAATTATCGAAGGCGATTGAAAGATATAGAAAGTTCAACAATATCGAGCAATAAGTGTTTAACCTAGAGGTTTGTTTGGACTGTAAAGCATAACACAACCAAGAGAACAGAAACCAAAGCTCAAACTAGACATAAAGCCACCATCTATTTATAATAGCTACATCTCACATTAATACAAGCATCTTGACATTTAAATGTGGCAACAACTTGAGCCCTCAAAATGTCAACTTGTTAAGCAGAGATCTCCGAACCCTAACTCTGCAGGGGGTCAGAGGTCACATTAACCTTGCGGTCACCACAGCCTGAGGTGGAGCAGAGAAAGCCATGGCCTGGGAGGAGATGACAGCCTGTCCATCGCTGAGCATCATTGGCTGGCCTCCAGCGAGCACTATGGGCTGGGCATTGATGACGGCGAGGTTCTTGCTGCGTCTCTTGATCTCCCTGGACATTTGGCACCAGGAGCACACGTTGCAGAAGGTCGAGTACATACAGTCTGCTGTCATGTCCCCCTACAGCACATAGGCAGACACATCAAGAACACGGTGACCTGTGCATCAGACACATGACATAGAAATCGCAGCACCACTCTCGTTTTCTTTACTGACCAACCTGGATGCCGTAGCGGTTGCGCATGGCCACCCTCATGGCGAATGACACAGGTGGGATGCAACTGGATGTTGTGTCCAGCAGGGGGAGACAGAAACACTCTCCAAACTCCGAAGTGGTGGCACAGGTGAAGCAGGGGTAGCACCAGTAGGCAAAGCAGCCTGATTAGTGGGAGTGGAAAAGGGAGGGAAGCGATGGTTGAGCACTGTTTAGGGAGGCCTTATCTCAACCTCATCGTTTGGAGACAGTGGAAGGGATTGTTTGTTTTACAAACATATTGAGGCTTTCATTGTCCTGTCATAACTTAACATATATATTTTTTGAAATGGCAGGAGAGATTCTAGGATGGTGTTGAAGGGGTGTCTCAATGGGCCGAAGTCCCTATGTTGGGGTTTGGGTGCCCTCCCCTGAAGAAAATTCCCTCGAAAAAGCAATGAAATACAGGCATTTTGGAGTGTTTTGGAGCTAAAAGAGATGGTGCATACATCCCAATATTGACAGAAAATGATCAAAACTTAGTTGTAATGCTTTTATGGATGAAACAGAAAATTGATTATCTGAACTGTAATTTCATTAATGATAATAAAAGTAATATAATAAACAACTGAAGGAATGAACACCTGCCTTTGGTACCACAGTTCTTATGAAGCTTTATCATATTTAAAGCATAAAGTCAAAATACAGAAACACAACATATAGATGGTTTTATATACCCCTGTCCTTGCAAAAGAAATCAAAAGCCTTATTAGAACAATGGACTGACTTTAATACAATTCAGTGATAGAGTAACAAGCAGTATTTCTAATTGATACATTATGAAATGTATGTCGTTAGCTTGGCAAGAAAAGTCTTGGCCAGGATAACTAACAATTCCTCAGTCGCATGTACAAAATTGATAAGGAATATGGATCAAGACGCAAAAGCTTTTTACCTTCAGATGATCTCTGGTGGATTTGCTGTTAAACGTAGGAAAATATTTAACAAGATGTCGTGGCATTTATTTTTACGTGCACCGCAGGTAACGCATACAAAATTATCTTAAAATCTTTCTCTTGGGCTTTAAGGCTACTAGCCATTTTTCCTAACCGAAAGACGAGACAGAACAGTTGCACATTGACGCGGGTACTGTTTGTAAGAATGTAAGGGCATTATTAACCACCTAAGATCGAAATAATGACGTATTTGCTGTGGGATAACTCACCTTCCCTAGTAGCGACAAGTTGTGTAGAACTGAGATAAAAGTCACTTGTTTTCACTCACAGATTTATTGATTTTTATTTTTGCTGAACACAGTGACACAGGCGACCATGGATAAAGTTGCCACTGAATGGTGTCACATTTAAAGAATAAAATGAAAACTAATTATAAGATTACATAAGTGCGCTTTAGCCCTGTAAAAAGATTTTGACAGTTTGTGAGAAGTTTGTGAAAACAATATACAGCACAAACACAGTTATGTGTAATGTAATATATGTAGTAACAATTCCGTTAGTTATGTTTATAGCATGTAGATGCCATTAGGTAATTAAAAGAACACAATTGCATTAACTGAGACTCACAGACATGTAGGTCATCAAAGCAGCCACAGAGGCCTGTGCTCCATTGGTTGGACTGGACTGTGATCATGGTCTGGGCTTGAGCCTGTGGCTGTTGTTGACTAAAAACCACAGCTGTGGCCATGGCGGACACAAAAATGAAGAAAACCTCACATGTACAAAAGAAATGAACAACAACCAAGAAGTTTTTCCCCATCACAGATTTACATGACATTGCTTTCCACATGAAATCCATCTCCCAATGTCAACATGACATTTGGCGTGGAAGACAAAACAACTCCTTCTCTTAAACTTGTAAAAAAATATTAGTCATACACACTATCATATGCATAAACACTGCATATCACTCTCAATACACACGCAGCTCAATACCATGAAGAAAAATGGCTAAGGCAGTTGAGTTGAGTTTTTTGCCATTGCATCAGTTGGTGTTCCTGAATTTAAAAACTTCTTGCAGTCTGATATGTTCACAGTTATATTTCGGGTTAGGGTTTCAAGCATTTGTTTTTTAAAACATTTTCGCCACCAAGCTAGTAAAAAACGTAATTTGTAGTATGGTTTGATAAACACTCACCTGATGTTGAAGGCTCTCTTGGCAGAGGTTAAAATCCGCTTTGCCTCTTAAATAAAGTCGGTATTTTATGCATCTGGGAATGGCTGGGCACAGCAGCTATTTGCATTTTGGTGGTTTGCATAGAATTGACATCGATGATTAATAGCAAGTTACAACGAATTGAGAGGAAAAGGAGAGCACAGTCAGAACTCCATCACTTGATTTCCAGTGGCGCTTTTGATGTCATATAATATAACCTGAACTGAACTCATGAAGCACACTGTCTCAATGTATTGCTTTCGAATGAATGAAACATAATTTTTCCGATAGATCACTCAAATCAGCTGGATGTTTTCATTTGGCTGGCTACTTTAGTCACCCACCAATATATGCTATATAACATGCTTGCTCTAAGAGGGGTAGTGATGTCCTCAGTGAAGTCCTCAGAAGATGAAAAACTCAACTAAGCAGGCTAGATGGGTTTGCTCAGTTTCAACTCCAATTGTCAAGCTTGTCTGGTTGGGTGCTGCCGGAAAGTGGCTGTGCAAGATGAAACTCCTCTTGATTTGCCTGGGGATTTGTTCTCTGTTGTACATTCAGTTGAAGTCTCGGAGGACAGTTTGTTTTGTCTTTGGTGGGTTAAAGTGGAGGAGAGGCTGGCAGGATGTGCCTTTGTGTCATTTAGAAGCCTTCGGTTACTTGTGAAACCATCCTATCGGTATAAACATCCGATACAATTACACCCACAAGGAATGGTCCTGACATTTTTGAGACAGATAGTTCACATGCTTAAACGTTTGGTCTGATACACAGATCCCGGACGGTGTGCAAATGTGACAACTTACATTTTTTATGTTGTAAATATTAAAGATGGGAATAATGACAAGAATATGTTTTTATAGCTTTGTGCTTCCTGTTTCCACGTTTTGATCGCTGAGCTGGGTTGGCTTAGTCTATATCAAATTTAATATTTGATTGAAAGTTTGAAAGGTTTTTGCACACCAGCCACATTCTGGGGAGTTGATTTGTATGATAGTATTCCGATAAACATTACCGCCAAACGCAAAAACCCAGATGGCTCTTTTACTTGTTGTAGGTGTATGACAGTACACACCGTTAAGTGTTTCCATGATTTGGTTTACCTCTTATAATATCAACGTTGAAGTTAAAGTTCAGATACCCAAGCTTGCTCAATTCATTCTAAAACACTTTCTTTCTTTTTTACTTTAAACTACAAAGATAAAATGTTGTAGAAACTCACTTTGAAAATGATATTTTCTTTTTGTGTCTGAAACACTTGATAGACATGTGACTGACTAAACACGCACTGATTCACTGGATCGTACAAATTCAAGTCAAATAATCCAATAGACTTTTTTACTTACAAAACTTTTGTCTGAAACGGTTATTCTATTATTATTATAATTTAGTGAATTGCTTTGTGTGTGTCTGCTTGCCTATTGTAAAGCATTTCGAATTGCCCATGGGTATGGCACTGGCGATACAATTACATTTGCCTTGCCTTGCCTTATGTAAATATCTGGTTGCGCAACGGGAAGGATATACAATCGTCAAGACATCTTTATTTTGACAACAGGCCATTTGAATGAATTTTCTCCGACGCACAATTCCCAATTGATCCACTCATTGTAGCCTATTGTACAGACAGATTACGAGCACGAGAAGGTCAGACCGCCAAAGAAAGGTTTTTGACAATTACAAACCTAAGCCTTGCTTTAAAGCACATATTTTATGAAACGTTAAAGTGCAGAGAATAAAGCATTGTTTGTGGCAGCTTAATACATAAGTAATGAGGTGTTCAATTGTAATGTAGGTACAGAAAATACATTGATTACCATACCTGCCATACAAAACATGGCACAAAGGCAGGGCCGGCATACAAGGGACAGGCTATGGCTACACACTGAAACTGAAACTAACAAACCAACGTTGTGTACCATATTTTCACAGTCATAATACAGAAACAGTCTGACGGGTCGGGTCGGATTAACATCTGGTACGTGATGTTTATTTGATGCACAAAGGCTGCTTTTCACACACCTCACGCCACAAATCTGCTGCCAGCTGTACATACATTACAGCCACCCATGGAAATCAGGTGGGGTCGGGGTTCGCCGGACAATCAAGAGAGGAGGTAAGGAGGGGAGCAAAAACGGATGCAGGGGAAAATTGTCTTCTTCAGGCATTCCCGATCAAAGTGATGAGGAGGGTAATGTGGCCGAGGATCCCGGTGGTGATGAAGATGGTCGTAAAGGAGAGTCGAGGTCTTTATTTGGAGCGAATGTTGACTACGGTGACGGGCTGACAGCGAGTCTTCATCTCCCGTGCCATTTGGCACCAAGAACAGGGCCCGCAGAAAAAGGAGTAGACACAGTCATTGCATATGGTGCCCTGTAGGAATAAATAGAGAAAGAGAGCGAGAGAGGAGAGAGAGAAGAGAGAGAGACAGAGAGACAGAGAGAGAGAGAGAGAGAGAGAGAGAGAGAGAGAGAGAGAGAGAGACGGGGGGAAGCGATGGAGAAAGAGGATCAAAATGAAGGCTGATCTGTGATAAGTGAAGGAAACACAGTCACACAAGAATTTACCTTTGATTAAGGTATACTACTGTGAGAAAAGTTAGAGAGGAAAATGAAAGATTTTCAATTGAGATTCTAGGCGAGACACACTCTAAGACAAAAGGTCACGCCCACTGTTGGTGAAGAGAATCAGTGAGTGTGACGTCTCTTTTGAACATTCTTTTCTACACAAGCTGGCTGCTCTCTCACACCCTGTCACTCTCGCCAGAAACCTCCGCCTCTGGTCTTGTCGTTTCACTTTTCATCATCAACTGAATTCCTCCCGTCACTGTTAGCGCTCAAACCTGACTGCTGTGACAATATTTATAGCACCGCAAAGCTAGCCTAACACTATGCAAGCACTTGGGAGTCTTTGATTGTAGGCACTTAAAACCGACGTTGTCGACAGTTGACATTCTGATTCAAGGTGGTAGCACATTCATGACAAGCTGCAATTATTTTACCCTGACAAAGAGAAAAGCAACAGTAGTACCACCAGTAGTGAATGTTCCAGGATCTCATTTTGTAAAACATCATAGAACTCCTGGTTTAGGTCGCTACCTCAATGCCATAACGCTGTCGCAGTGAAGCCCTCAAAGACATGGTGGCAGGAGGGACGATTCCGAAGCCATCTAGCAGCGGCAGGCACAGACACTCCCCGGCATCCTTTGACGTCTTACAGGCAAAACAAGGGAAGCACCAAAAGGCAAAGCAGCCTGAAACAACAGAAGTCCCAATGACTTTCAGGGAACACTGTTTTGAAATCTCAAGAATCCTTTATAAACTTTGACCCCTCTTCCTTGTTGAACATCACACAAACCCGCACGCACGCACGCACACACACACACACACACACACAGACACACACACACACACACACACACACACACACACACACACACACACACACACACACACATATATACGTACTTACACTGAGCCATGTCCTGTGTGCAGTCACAGATGCCTGAGCTCCATTGGTTGGACGTGACCGTCGCAGCAACGTAGGGCTGTGGCTGCTGGACCACCATCTTGGACGTCATGATGTCAGCTTCTGTTGGAAACTCATATGTATCACTAAAACTAGGAAGAATGGAAAATAATCACCTAATAACAGTCGCCCCAAAATATATTTAATAATCATATGTGACTGAGGCATTGAGGTTTAATGACATGGCCTACAAAGTTTTACCAGGATAAGCTGCTTGTATTATGAAGACCTTGAAAATACCGTGACCAGAGGTATTGTGAGGACAAACTAAATTCCAGAAAGTTCTAGAGCAGGGCTAGTAGTTATCAAGCTGCTGAGAGAAGCACTAAGCAAACCAAATCCAGTAGCGCAGAACAACGGTCAGCCCTCAGAGTACTGAGTGACTTAAGTAGCGCTGACCCTAATCTAGCCTATATTCACTCCATATTAAATCTTTTCCTGAACGTTCAAACATACCTGTAAATTCTTTGAAACAGAGAAGAGGAGAGCCTGGGAGAGTGTGTGTGACTGAAAAGTAGTGGGAAGACTCATGCCATCTTATATAGAAATGAGATCTACTCAGACAATGTCGTCCCTGTCCTTGGCACCCTTACTGGTCCAGCCAGTTTGACCTGTCCAGGTAGATCAGGCCTCATGCCGTCACGAAACACTTCGCAACTTCCACAAGGAGGGGTTTCTCCATCGGATGCAACAGCAAAGCACACTTAATGCAATGTTTGAAGGATTGAGTTGTGGCCTCTGGCAAAATTGCCCCTGGGGTTGGCCTGTTTCTTATAAGATAAGATAAGATAAGATATACTTTATTGTCCCAAAGGAAATTTGTCTTGGACACATACAGTATCTGCTGTTGACAAAATAACTCCGAAATAAGGAATAAGGAAATTATGAAATAAGGAATATGAAATTATGAAATAAGGACGTTGTTAGTCCTCATATTTCCCCCTCCACTGTCCAGCTAGGTAGAGGAAGGAAACAGCAAACAAGCATGTCCTCTTAGTGGGGGGGCAAATGACCCCAAAGCCCAGTGTGAATTGGAAACAGCTGACAGAAACACATATGGTCGAATACACTTTAATTTCCTGATGAGCTCGCAGAACGGTCCCAGTTGAATTCACACCTGTATACTTAATCACACACCCAAAACGACACATCGAATAGCAGGGAGACAACACTGAAATAAGAAATATGAAATGAAAAATATGAAATAAGACAATCGCGTTGAATACATTTGATGGTGCAAACGGCTCGGCCAACGATAAGCCTTTTCAATTGTCCTAATGAGGGTGTCACGTATTGTCACTGACCCACCATGAACCATGCTGTTTCCACATGAACCATGCTGAGTCAGAGCATTCCACTCATCATCCCGTCTGACACAATCTCTTTGCATAAACCTTTGCATGTGAGTCAGGCCCCGCCCCCTCAAACTCGCCACCACAAGCTGTGGATTCTTATTGACACACATTTTGAACCTCCTCCAGATGACAGTAAAACTGTTTGGGCCGATATGAAGAACATATAACCCCTGGCAATACAACAATACGATACAGTTTAAACTGTGAGAACAAACCCATTGCCATGCATATCTTATACCAGGTGCACCCCATGTAAGGAAGACAGAGCCGAGTATCTTGTGGAGGAGTAGCAGGAAGAGGGGGATGAGGAGGAGGAGGGGGGCTGGGAGTTGGCACGGGCCGCTGCTCGTCTCTTGAGCTCCCTGGAGATCTGAAGCCAGGACAGAGGGTAGCAGCAGCAGCCGTAGAAGCAGTCACTCCACACGCCGCCCTACAGGCACAGGAGAGAGACAAACAGACAAGGGATCTCAACGAAAGCCGATCTGTGATCAGGTAACACCACCTCCTCCTCCCCCAGCCCCCCCACCCCCACCCCCCACACACACACGCCGCCCTACAGGCACAGGAGAGAGACAAACAGACAAGGGATCTCAACGAAAGCCGATCTGTGATCAGGTAACACCACCTCCTCCTCCCCCAGCCCCCCCCCC
>CM030188.1:10234409-10281909 GCA_017639675.1 Aplochiton taeniatus | reverse complement strand
AAATAGACAGGAGACATAAACAATAAATTCCAATTCCTTGTTTGCTTTTCAGTGTTGATTCCTTGCCAGGTAGGCCTACTTCCTACATTTACTTCATGTAACCTAAAATAATCCTTCTGTCAGCCTGAACATCTCAGAAAGGTTGTCTCAGAAAGTCATATATATTTAGGAATACGCAGCATACGGTGTTACGGTATTCATTTATGCCTTAAATCTAAGATGAGCACTTTAAAAGACAACATACAGAAAGGGCTTGGGTTGAGAGAAGATTTATCATTGGGGTTTTCAAGAGGGACATCCATTCCTGATATTTCGCTAAATTGACCCCAGGACACCTCCAGAAGGCTTAATGGTGAGCAATAGCTCTATCCCTATCCCTACAGGCCCTCAAGCCCGCTCTGCGTGCATACCATCAGCTGAAAAGAAAAATTCTTTCCCTACTCTTTTTCCTGGATGCTTGATAAAATCAAGTTCAGCTGGAAAGCTAACCTTTATCCCTTAGTCCTGAGATTAAACCACTTTCTTTGTTTGTTTCGACATGTTCTTTCTTTTTTGGTCCACATCGGATCCTTCCTTTTTAGCCACAGCCACTGGCTACTCCTTCTGCCATATCTGATACAGCTTTAATGGTTTGGCGCAATTCTTTTCCACAGATTCCGATTCCTTAAATAGTTTGGTTGTCGATATTGCCACAAATTCACGGCATCCAACTTCCACAGGACATACCTTTGTTCCCCAGCCTCGCTGTTCTGCCTCAGCTGCTAGTTCGCTATAGCCAAGTTTCTTTTTTCGTAAGGGTCGTCTAACGCTTCTTCCCACTGACTTTTGCTTCCTTGGATAGAGGGGGGAACATCTTCCCACAATGGCAAAAAGACATAGGGAAAAATGTTCCCCCCTGCTAAACCATGCACTCTTTTCAGTATGAAGTTGAAACTTGCTGTGGGGACTCTGTGTGTCTAGATAGCAATGCACAGTACATTTGGTGTCATTTGGACTTTTGCTTCCTTGGATAGAGGGGGGAACATCTTCCCACAATGACAAAACTGGATAGGGAAAAATATTCCCCCCTGCTAAACCAGGCACTCTTTTCAGTATGAAGTTGAAACTTGCTGTGTGCCTAGATAGTAATACACAGTAGATTTGGTGTCATCTGGATTTTTGCTTCGCTGAGAGAGAGAGAGAGAGAGAGAGAGAGAGAGAGAGAGAGAGAGAGAGAGAGGAGAGAGAGAGGAGAGAGAGAGAGGGAGAGAGAGAGAGAGAGAGAGAGAGAGAGAGAGAGAGAGAGAGAGAGAGAGGAGAGGAGAGAGAGAGAGAGAGAGAGAGAGAGAGGCGAGCGCGCTGAGAGAGAGAGAGAGAGAGAGAGAGAGAGAGAGAGAGAGAGAGAGAGAGAGAGAGAGAGACTAGGTGGGGTTCCAAGATAATTATTGTAATCTAAATGTTCGTTTACTGTGGATACTATAGAGTTAACACTTTGCCAAATAAAACAGTTTTTAGATATCTGTCTATCTATAGCGAGATGTATTAGACAACAGGTAGCGTTGCATGTGTTGGGAATTATTGACGAGACAGCACAAACTATTTTCTACACTGTTTGATCATCTTTGCAACCCGTAGAAATACGAGCGTGCGAGCATTGGTTCAGTGATTTCAAACTTCGCGTGCTTTCCAATGATTACTCAAATCTAAGGTTAGCGCTGCTAGGGGGAACAAGAATCCGAGGGGGAACTGAATTGGACACATTGCAGTGGTTATAGGCCATCTATCGAAAGTGGTCCAAAGGCGGTCAGATCGGTGCACATTAATATATAGGAGTAGGCGTTAACCGTTTCCAGTATTTTGATCATTATTGTCAGACAGCTGAGTCATTTATTACTCATGCATAATTCGCTTTGCGGTCTGAAAGCACTCCCACTCCACGTCCATTGATTACTCATTGACATGCTGTGATAATAAAACCACCGAGGCAGTGACGTCGTCACAACACAAGGAAATCCCCAGAGAATTACAACGAGTGGGTGCTGCTCCTTTAAGTTGAGACTTCCTCTGTGTTATGGCAAGGGATCGGAACAACAACAACGTCGTTATTAAGCCGCTTTCACTAGACTCAACCTGATCACCACGACATAGCTGAAAGGTACGTCTAATGTTTGTAATAAATATTTAAAAAATCATCCCTTATTTCTTGGGAGAACGAAGATCATAATCATGGCAGCTTTTCAGTTTACTTTGTGGGCGATATATAAACAAGTATTTCACCAAACGCGACATTTTGAGAAGATCAGTGGAGGATGTACTTATATTAGGATATTAGACTTCTATTAAGGCAAGGCCTCTGTCTCTTCTGTACATTTGTTAAAATGTCTGTGTGTGAAAATATATTATGTAAGATATTCCACATTGCTTATTCAGTCAACAGATGTTCCTTCTTACACGTTAATCAATTTGGTTGAGTGTTATTCCTGATATACTAAAAGTATTTACTTTTCAGTCGTAGGTTTCGGACCAGGTACATATCTGCAGTATTCACCATCCAGTCCATACATTAACTGTTATAAACCATTGCGGAAGTGAAGACCATTTCTGATATAAAGAAAAGTTCCCTGAGGACATCTAGTGGAGAAAGGGTAGAAAGCGCGCTGTCCTGCATCCAAGATGTACGGATCATCAGGTGTACCCGATCTCATCCCACCTAGTGGCCCTCCGCGACAGCCCGGTCCAGCCGGCCAGTATAACCCAGGGCACTCACAGGTGGCGCACCGTGGGCACGGTGGTGGCCCTAACCCACAGAGACTTGGGCAGAGGGCGCCGAAGCTCGGACAAATCGGTCGGTCCAAGAAAGGTGAGTAAAGTTAACGCTGGTCATGAGTCACAATTTGTGCTTCTGTGTTGACATTTTCTGGAGATTCATACTTTGCGTAACCGGCATATTAACATCTTTGTTGTGTTATTGTGCTCTGAACTCTGAACGTTTTTCTTGATTTGTATGTGAGGGAGTTCAATGCACAAATAACAGTAAATAGATCAAATTACATTCAAATGAACCAACATAACGTATTTCTCTCTGTCTTGTCCAGTGGATCTGGGGGACGAGGACGTAGATGACCTCATGAACAACAATGGACATTGCCCTGTAACCCTCTCGCCCATATCCTAAACTGCTCCCCACTGACAGTGCCAAAAGAAACAACAACCTGGGAAGCCAACATCAATATCTGGCCACCTTCATTTCAAGTGGCCTACCAAAGCTTGTATTAGCTGCACATGGCTCTCACGGGACAATTATGTGGCCGGTCATCTCAACCTTACGTCAGTAGCTTGTACATTGCGTTTAACGGTGAATGAATTGTGCCGCTGCTCTCTACACCTCGGTGGTGGTAGTTGTAGACTGTCTACACTTGACAAAAAGAGTGTGGGTTCACTTTTGAACTTCTTGAAAGGGCTACATTTATAAAATTGCACTGAGTAAAACTGTAAATTGTAAGACTAAAGGTGTCCACCAGCCTTTTTCTGCAAAAAGTTACTGATTTGGTGGACACTTTCCAGAAGCGGCAATCCTCTCGTTAACGTGTAACGTATACAGGTGAAAAATTAAGCTGTGGTTGTGCCTTGGATTATAACTGCACTCTGGCTGTAAATCGTAAGCCATTTTACTGTGGATGAATGATAACTATAACTGCGCTCTGGCTGTAAGTGGTAAACCATTTTACTGTGGATGAATGATAACTATTTTGAAGTTGCTACTGATTATTTATTGGTTAACAAAGTGAAAAGCTTCTATATAGTTTGTTGACTTGTTTATACTTGTTCATGAATATTCCTAAAACATATTTTCTGCAGTTTAAAAAAGTATGGTTCATGTTTTGGTAATTATGGTGCACTTTCTTGGAATGACTGTTATGTGCTGGTGATAACGTTGCATTTTAAGCATGTAGTCTGGTGAATTATCAACGTAGTTGTAAAAGTTTTCACTTAAAAAAGGGCTGTACTCTGGTATTTGAAACCATGTTATCACTTTGCGTCAAGGTCATGTGGACTTTACAAAAAAAAATGTCAACACTGACTTTAAAAGTATTTTTAACAATAGACTCAGCAATATAACATCACTCACAACAACAGGCTATGCTGTTGCCATGGTCACTTGCTGAGTCTTGTCACTGATACGCTGTACTTTGTGGTCACTTATCTTTAGAAACGTTCACAGCTGAAAGAGCTTCTCTCTCGATCACATAGCTTTATGGACATCATTGCCCCGCCTTGTAAGCATTTGCATGACAATGGACATTTTGTAATCGTGCATCTTGGGAAATGAAACAAATAAAATATTTGTGGAAACTTCCTCTATATTCTTGGACCCCCCCCCCCCCCCACACACACACACACACACACGTTTCTCATAATCATGACACTCATTGCAACATTCTGCTGTATTTTTTTATTGCTTAATAGGTAAAATCGTACATTGCATCGCAGCTGCTGTGTCGACAGCAAAATGGTCGTATGTGATCAAAAGTTGACTGGATACAAACTGTATAAAAACATGACGTTAACCACACGGCACAATATGGAAACATTACGAAGCATTAAATATCTTACTCTGATCCCGTGGTTACACAAAGTAGCTCTATTTCTTTGAGTGACCAAAGGCATGCCCTGTTTTGTTTTCTATTTTTTTGCCTTTTACATAAAATATGATCTACTAAAACACAAACTCTTCAATAGGCTTAAAACTAGGCTCTAGTCCACTAACATTGGTGCTAACCTGCGTCCTCATTTACCTACAGTAAACACATATTTATTTGTCAGTAAAACACAATATCAAACACATAAATAATGAAAAACAATATGAAAATGATAAAGTCGTCTGGTGTCTTGGTTCTGAAGTTGAATCTACCATAAGGACAACGACGGCCCTTTATAAAAGTCATGACACCTGCTGAGTGGTGACTGTATTGGAAAGTATTTCATATCAGGAGAGGTTTTGTAACAGGCTGGTACGAAAGGCTTGGCCTTGTCTAGTGTGGGGTAGTCAATAGGCTGTGTGATACGCTCCACTCACCATACAGTCAGCACTGGTGCAAAGTCACACGTACCTTCTTAAGCCCTATTATAAACCATGTACGTATAAAGTTAATATAGAACTCAGCGTGGATACGCCCGCCCCTAACTACGGTCACTAACCCCTGAGCAGGCCATGAGGTCAGCACCCAATACACCACAGTAGAACTGATACCATTCAATTACATGGGAAACGCTAATGGCTGGTGCCACTGACAGGGTGGTGCCGCTGTTGGCTGTGATGCGCTATGTTGGCTCTGTTTCAACAGGGTGCACCCCCGCGGAACAGCCCGTTAATACCGGGATCCAATTACAGTGTATTTGTGAGGCCCACTAGTAAACAATTGTGGAATGTTTGGATGGGGTGAGAGACATCATTCAAAAAACAATTGAGACAACTGAAGGCCACGATGGGGGGCTCCGGGGGCTCTCTGAAAAAAAAAAGTTGAATCACTGCCGAGCGATTCTTTCCTTCCGTCAAATAACCGAAACAACTACACCCCCCCTCCGGCCCCCGTATCGGCGTACAGGCTCTGAACATCGTCCGCGCTCCAACACACGGAGATCCTTTCCGTTCCCGGGTGTGTGTTGGGGTCCGAGACAGCAGGGGGCGCTCTCACACGTACTCCTTGGTGCTGCCGGCCGTGCGGGCGGGGCCGCCCATGGACGGGTACTTGGCCACCTGCTTCTTCCTGGGACAGGAGGAGGCCAGCATGGCTCCTCCCAGGACGTCCAGCAGGGAGCCCCCCCAGGCGATGAAGATGGCCGCTCCGAACTCGAACCTGCCACAGGGAACGGGGGGCGAGACTTGTGAGAACCAGCTCTCTGAAGACGAAGCCTCACGCAGAATGCTAGGAAAAAGCCTTATGCATGGCCATCTAAGTCTTTGACTAGTCCTCTGACCATTTTGGATTGGGGTGTTCTGAACATGTTCAACATTATAAATAATATTTAAGCCACTGACTGCTTTTCACAAGGACATCTTACAAACACAGCGAGTGACTATGTGTGTGTGTGTGTGTGTGTGTGTGTGTGTGTGTGCGTGCGTGCGTGCGTGTGTGTGTGTGTGTGAGAGCATGTCCGAGGGGTCAATACGTACTTGGTGTTGACCGGTGTGTAGGGATTATAGAAGGCCCGGATGACGTTGTGAGCGAACCAGGAGCAGGCCACCACTGCACACAGCGCTGTCAGGGACGCAATAGAGGAGAGAACCGCCTTCAGCCCTTTGACACGACATCAACCCCCACCCCCCCACACCCACCCCCCTGTGTGCCAGATGGAAGCCAATTTAGAAGGCTATGGATGGACTCTCCTCCTTCAGTTCTTACAGGCCCTGTCCTTGTTCTCGACCTAAGTCCCCCAGCGGCACCTTGGGGGATGAGTGGGCGAGACACTTTGGGCCCAGACATCAGGAGTCCCTCCTTCATTCGATCGTGGAAGAGACTCAGATCTATGTGGCTCTTAGTTCTATAGGTCCACCACAGGGTCAGTGAGGCCTGCTTCGATGGGAGACTGGCTTTGATACGGGGGTTATGTAAGGATGTTGTTGCCCTGGTCAGTGAGCCATGGGAAGCAGTTACGTGACCAGGCAAAATACTCTTGACGGTTTATAGCACAGCCGGACGGTATCAAAAACAGATCAAACATCCCCTTTCTTAAAAAGGATAGCGGAGGGACAGACATCGATCCTGTCTCAACAGGGAATTCTCACCACATTTTACATTATTTGGCAGACGCTTTCCTCCAAAGCGACTGCCAATGAGATTACCCAGGAGCAACTTGAGGTTAGGGCCTTGCTCCAGGGCACACCAGTGGGGGTGTTCTCAGTAGGAATTCAACTCAAAACCTTTTTGGTCACCAGGTAGCAATCCTACCCACTAGGCCACCACTGTCCTGGGAGCCTAGAGGCCGTATAAGGGCTACTGTCCTGGGAGCCTGGAGGCCGTGTAAGGGCCACTGTCCTGGGAGCCTGGAGGCCGTGTAAGGGCCACTGCCTATGGAGCCTGGGGGCCGCGTAAGGGCCACTGCCTATGGAGCCTGGGGACCACGTAAGGGCCACTGCCTATGGAGCCTGGGGGCCGCGTGAGGGCCACTGCCTGTGGAGCGTGAGCGGCTCATCGAGGTGGGACTCTGGGCCTCTTACCTCCCACGAGCAGGATGATGCCTCCCGTCATGGCGACGCGCGACTTGCGGACCTTGTCGCCGCCGCCGCAGGTCGTGCACTTCATGCCCATGCAGGCCACGCCCAGGCCGGCGATGGACACAATGATGCCAACGATCATCAGCGCCCGCGTCGCCTGGAGGGCACCTGGGAGAGGGAGAGGGGGGAGAGAGAGAGAGGGAGAGAGAGAGAGAGAGAGAGAGAGAGAGAGAGAGAGAGAGAGAGAGAGAGAGAGGGAGAGAGAGAGAAGAACAGCCAAAGAATGATGCAGTTAGAGGCAGAAAACTCTCATGGACTTGGAAATGGAAACTTCAATCCTAATCATTTTGCGATTTATAACACATTATAAGGTGGTATGAATAAATGGCACAACACGAAGCAGTCAGCCCTAAATAAACAGAGCCCTAAATATATCACAGAGGTTTTATGTGTGTGTCCAGTGATTGTGAATTACATTCACATTAAGCTGTCAGGATACTTTAACGTGTGCAGACACAGGGGAGCGCGTGCACATACACACACACACACACACACACACACACACACATAGACACACACCCACACACATAGACACACACACACACACACACACGCACAGATAAGTTCTTTGTTTCTCCCTTACAGAAACACACACACACACACACACACACACACACACACACACACACACACACACACACACACACACACACACACAGAAGTACACACAGACAAATCTTTCCTTTCTTTCCATCCTGCAGTTGTGTGAGAGTGGAAGGGCTTCTGAAAGGATACTGTCAGGACCACTAATCTGTCACCCCCGTTATAAAACTATCAGAGGGTGTCCCCTCCCCTCCTCCCTCTGTCCACCTCAAACCAGTCTGTTCTAGTCCAGTCCAGGCCATCCCCACCCACACAAACACCACCCTTAGAACAGGGAGAGGGGGGGCGAGAGAGACAGAGAGGTGGAGGCAGGGATGAAGGGAATGAGGGCAGGAGAGGAGGAGAGGAAGGGATGCGCACCACTCCCGTTTGCATTCAGAGGGGACAATGGCGGCCCATTTACCCACACCCTTGAATAGGTCTGGAATGTCATCCCTCTAGCCCTCTGACCCCCTGGTCCACCACTGCCCCCCCCACACGCTAAAAAAACACACAACACAACACAAAAAAGACTAGGTGCAACCTCAACCGGATAGAACTAGTGTAATGAACTAACACTCTGCAAGTTCTCAAGACAACCATTTCAGGGTTCGCTGTGTGGGTGATGCTTTCTTGGGGGGGAGTTAGTTTTACACCGGGGCATTTATATTATATGAACGCGACACCAGAGGGGGCTGCATTCACGGCCGTTATTCAATCCTGCGCATTTATTTTTATGGTCATGGCTGCCAGTGGTGGGTAGAGTATCCAGAGTGGAGTGGCACCGCCTAACGCCCCTTCTTCACAGGAGAACCAGGCCACAACGAGGTGGGCAGAGGTGGGCACAACTGGTGGGCTATACGGATAAAACTTACCACACAGTCAACACCCAGGACGTCAGGGTGTGTGTGTGTGTGTGTGAGAGCGAGAAAGAGGTTGGGGTTAAGGAAGCTTGAAACTTCACACAGCATGTAAAGGTGTTTCTATGTGTGTTATCTATAGGGTTAGGGAATTCCTTTAAGCTGGAAACTTCACACGGCATATAAAGGTGTGTGTGTGTGTGTGTGTGTGTGTGTGTGTGTGTGTGTGTGTGTGTGTGTGCATGTGGGGGTGAGGGATGGACAGGTGGGACAGTGGATAGACTAGATAGGGTGTTAGCAGTGCATGTGGCTGATATTCTCGCTTACACTGAACAGTCATTTATTCAGTTCTATTAAAAGTAATTTCCCCACCGCATCTTTAACAATACCAATTACCAATTTTCCATTACATAGTAGGCTATGGGTCATAGGGCAGCTTGTGACATGGAAGGACAACATAATAGCCCAAGAGGACACATTAATGCATGACAGCATATATGGCAGACAAGATACACATCCATATTTTAACAATGGCTTCTAGGATTCACTATAAACTTACTGAAATAATCTGATAGCATACTAGACGAAAAATACAGTGCCTAGGAAGCTCCCTGTGCATACCTAGACATGAGTAACTACTCCATAAAGTTTCTAGCACGCAGTTGACCTTTGATTGTTACCAGTGGAAACAAACATTTGTATTATATATGTCACAATATGAGGATCGAAAACAAAGGAAATCTATATTCTTACTGTCAAGCTGTAAAATTGAGTCATAAATCTTGCACTGTAGTTGCCCGGTGCTCTGAAATGCGCATGACATCCATAGTCCTTGGTACATCGCTACAGCCGTTATTATGTTATCACCAATGTACGCTGACATCTTCCACTGTGGCAGAATGGTCCCAATGATTAGAGCAATAATACCGATTAAGGACAGAGCAAATCCTAACAGCTGGATACCCGAATTAGCCATCTTAAAAAAAGGAATAAAAAATAGGCAGATGTTGCTTTTGGTGGTCGATTTGACAAAACTAAAATATATTTTTTTGCTTGGGTCGAGGCCACACAAATAGTCAGTTATTTCGATCTCTCCACGACTTTTTAAAACTTAAAAACAATAGAAACCAACAGTCTCTTAGAAACTACGCAGCAAAAAGGTAAACGAAAATAAAATTTAAATGAAAACAGTTGTAGTCTTTGAAAGCCTTTAGCTTCCGTCTCAAAATCTCTGCTGCACCTGTCGCGTCGAACCTTGTTATGTGTTAGGACTCTCGTGGGGATGGGGATTTGGGTCTCTGGTGAGGGTGTGAAGGGGGTGTGTATCATACCCGGTGATGCATGGACTCCAATAAAGACCCCCTTAGGGTCCCTTCCCAGCACTTATGTTTCCGTAGGGGGACGTCACCACCGGTAAGTAGCCTACTCATTCCATATGCGAGAATCAACAGGTTGTTCTTCAGTGGGCTGCTGTCAAAACTGGCACAGACTAGCCGAGCAGATGACGTTGTTTGTGTCCCAAGTGCTCTAATGTTATCAGACGCGGTTTCCGACAGGTTGCATCAGAGCAAATCAGAAACATCTACAAAGCCGTCTACTGCAAGTCATATAAATACAATAGTTTTCCCTGGGCTTCGAGAAGCACACAATTTCATTAAAGGTCGGATTGGTGATGTTTAATAGAAAGATTTACTTCCACATATACATGTCTTTTCATTATTTGACTCCTTCAATGTATGTGTGTGCCAGCCAATACATTATCTGATCGTGTGCATTTACTGTATTTGGCCAACACTTTCAAGTGTGTGTCTGCATTCCTGCAAGCATGCACATGAGAGGGAGCCCTCTCCCACTGATCCAATGCTGTACAGTATTAATCAGCAGGGGGGCTATAAACCCCCTTCCCCCCAAACCCCCCCCCCCCCCCGCTCCCCAACACCACCGTGTCTAGCTCCGCAAACAGCATTCCCTGGCACTCCGCAGCCGTCCTCTGCATTCAGCTCAGACTAGATTTACAGTCGCATTCACTGTCACACAGAGGTCCTGGCGACAAAAGGTGACCGGAGGAATTTCCCACTCTCATGAAAGTGGCTGCCTGTCTGACTGCAGCAGACCATTTCAGTGTGTGGATTAGCTGCAAAACGGAGGTGACTAGGCCGTAACCAAGGGCCCCAAAAAACGTATGTGTTGTTCAGTCCATTTTAATGCGAGGGTTTACTCTCTGAGGCGGTAGCTCTGAGAACGTAGTGCGTTATGGGTTTGTCGGTGTGGGTATGGGGCCCCTGTATTGACATGGAGAGCTACAGGTGGACATGTCCAAATCACCTTCCCGCCATCATACTAACTCCACGACACATCATCAAAGTGCATCGGTGTGTGCGTGGATCAATTAGTACTCCTGGTTCTGAGCGCTTCCTGGTGAAGTTGGACAAACCCCCAGAGACAATGGCCACCATTGTGTCCCCGAGCCACAGGACCGGCGCTCCTGTGTAAGCGCGACTTCACGCTGCCTCAGAACAATCCTTCCACTCTGGGGTGAGGCCCAAAGCCCGCAGGCCTGGAGGAAATGACCCTTCTCCGGGCCAGGTTGCAGGAAAAGTGTCGCCAGGGGAATTCAAAGTTGGACACGCAGATTATGTGCTTATGGATGAGTGGGGGCGTGTGTTTTTTGGGTGGATGGGTGGCTCTCAGCTTGGGTGCAGAATGTACTGTGGGCGATTGTGCCTTCCGTCTTGATCTTCTCTCTGACTGTCTTGTCTGTCTGGTGGTCTGTCTCTCTCCTTTCTTGCCTGCCGCCAATCCTCCACTCTGATGTCTGTGTGGTGCTGACTTCCAAGCCAGGGTCAGGGTCTCCGTACTGGGCTCAGGAGGCTGACAAAGGGCCCCATTGTTGCTGAGGCGAACGGTCCTGGAGTTTCAGGAATGCTCCCCTTTGATATAGGGGGGCTAGAAGCAGAGGCTGGGAGGCAGGAAGCCGGGGGGGGGGGGGGGGGGGGGGGGGGGGAAGCAATAGGAGAGGAGGAGAAATTAGGCAGAGAGAGTTGAAAAATGGAAGAGCCCACCACCCAAAAAAAGGGATGTTTGAAAGTGGATGTGAAACATAAATATACAGTATATTCTCTCTCTCTCTGTATATGTATACTGTATATATATATATATATATATATATATATATATACAGAGGGGCCAAAAAGTATTTAGTCAGCCACTGATTGTGCAAGTTCTCCTACTTAGAAAGATGAGAGAGGTCTGTAATTTTCATCATAGGTACACTTCAACTATGAGAGACAAAAATGAGAAAAAAAATCCAGGAAATCACAATTTATTTGTAAATTATGGTGGAAAATAAGTATTTGGTCAATAACAAAAGTTCAACTCAATACTTTGTAACATAACCTTTGTTGGCAATGACAGAGGTCAAACGTTTCCTGTAAGTCTTCACCAGGTTTGCACACACTGTAGCTGGTATTTTGGCCCATTCCTCCATGCAGATCTCCTCTAGAGCAGTCATGTTTTGGGGCTGTCGCTGGGCAACACAGACTTTCAACTCCCTCCACAAATTTTCTATGGGGTTGAGGTCTGGAGACTGGCTAGGCCACTCCAGGACCTTGAAATGCTTTTTACGGAGCCACTCCTTCGTTGCCCGAGCGGTGTGTTTGGGATCATTGTCATGCTGGAAGACCCAGCCACGTTCCATCTTCAATGCTCTCACTGATGGAAGGAGGTTTTGGCTTAAAATCTCACGATACATGGCCCCGTTCATTCTTCCCTTAACACGGATCAGTCGTCCTGTCCCCTTTGCAGTAAAACAGCCCCAAAGCATGATGTTTCCACCCCCATGCTTCACAGTAGGTATGGTGTTCTTGGGATGCAACTCAGCATTCTTCTTCCTCCAAACACGACGAGTTGAGTTTTTACCAAAAAGTTATATTTTGGTTTCATCTGACCACATGATGTTCTCCCAATCCTCTTCTGGATCATCCATATGCTCTCTGGCAAACTTCAGACGGGCCTGGACATGTACTGGCTTAAGCAGGAGGACACGCCTGGCACTGCAGGATTTGAGTCCCTCTCGACGTAGTGTGTTACTGATGGTAGCCTTTGTTACTTTGGTCCCAGCTCTCTGCAGGTCATTCATCAGGTCCCTCCGTGTAGTTCTGGGATTTTTGCTCACCGTTCTCATGATCATTTTGACCCCACGGGATGAGATCTTGCGTGGGGCCCCAGATCGAGGGAGATTATCAATGGTCTTGTATGTCTTCCATTTTCTTACGATTGCTCCCACAGTTGATCTATTCCCACCAACCTGCTTGCCTATTGCAGATTCACTCTTCCCAGCCTGGTGCAGGTCTACAATTTTCTTCCTGGTGTCCTTCGACAGCTCTTTGGTCTTGGCCACGGTTGAGTTTGGAGTCTGACTGTTTGAGGCTGTGGACAGGTGTCTTGTATACAGATGACGAGGTCAAACAGGTTCCATTAATACAGGTAACGAGTTGAGGACAGAAGAGCTTCTTAAAGAAGAAGTTACAGGTCTGTGAGAGCCAGAAATCTTGCTTGTTTGTGGGTGACCAAATACTTATTTTCCACCATAATTTACAAATAAATTCTTTAAAAATCCTACAATGTGATTTCCTGGATTTTTTTCCTCATTTTTGTCTCTCATAGTTGAAGTGTACCTATGATGAAAATTACAGACCTTTCTCATCTTTCTAAGTAGGAGAACTTGCACAATCAGTGGCTGACTAAATACTTTTTGGCCCCACTGTATATATATATATATATATATATATATATATATATATATATATATATATATATATATATATATATATATATATATATATATACTGTATACATATGTCCCGTACATATAAAGGGGGAAAAGAGGAGAGAAGAAGGCATCTTCTCCCCAGGGAAGCCCGGCCTCCATCCCTTCCAGAGGCATTGCTCCTGGCAACCTGATTTATACGACGTCCTCTTGGCCCGTGTTCCAGTCCTGGACCGCGAGTCGCCAAGCACACAAAAGAAACATTCGTTTATTGTTTTTCTCTCCCCCCTTTCTTCTCACTCTTCTACCTCTTTTTCCCCTCTCTAGTAAACACACATTCGTCTTGTCGGCTTAGCCGTTGCTCTCAATAGAAGGCGAAAAACAGCTAAATCAGCCCCAAAAAGTTCTCGAAATGCCTCCCCCCCTCCCCCCCCAACCTATTCTCCTCCCAGGCCCCCGTCAGAGCAGGGCACCGGGTGAAGTGAAAAGCCTGTGATTAAAGCTCTCCACAGCTCCTTGGAAGTCACCCAGGCGTTAGCAATAAAACACACTGCCACCACAGCTTATCCTTGAGTGGGGGTTCCAAAGGGGAACACAGGGCCCGCCCTTCTCCTCATACCCCTTCTCCTAGCGTCCCCCTCCGTCTTCTTACGCAACACCATTTGGCTTTTGTGGCCGGGCAGCGGGACAGTCCAAACAGATTGTCTGGGGTCTTGTGGCTTCATTGTTCTCATGTCTTTAACTATGAGGAAATTACAAAGCAGTGTTCTGTTCCCTTCACAGGCGTCCGGCTAGCAGGTTAAGGGGGCCAAACATGTTTTGACCGTGTGGGGCCTTAATAAAGGTAGCGAAGGTGTCCTACCATATAGGACAGGTCCTTTTCAGAATGGAAAGGCCGTAACATCCCCTGTACAACTGTCCTCTTCTTATTTTTACAATCGGTTTAGCGGTAGTACGTGTGCACACTGTTGAAGTACCGACGGACGACAAATAATTTCAAACGACGCGTTTCCTGAGGCCTTGCGATGCACAGCTCTATTGTTTGTGTCTTGGCCTTGCAAGGCTATCTATCGACCTGTGACTGGCGGACGGGTAGAAAGGGCACAGCTTTGCGGTTGCCAGGCAGCCGAGGGGCTGGTGTAACCAAGAGACGTGGATGTAAGACGGGGTGAAAGAGGGGTCGTTGAGCATCGCAGGTTTACGTAACAGTTTGAGTGTGTAGTTGACATTCAACATGGAATGGTGGATAGGACTGTGCCAACAAATTGTGTTCTTTTAGTAGTTAAGAGATGGGTTTCCCAAAGAACACGAAGAAGATTATTCATATACATAGACAACTGGTTCCTCTGTATTATTTTGTCACTGTACACCAAAATGGTAATGACATTCAACATGAACTATACATATTTGAGACATTTTTAAATTTCGAAGTGATTTTTGCACAATGAATTTTGAGAGCATGTAGAGTCTGCTGCCTGTCATGTAAACAGATAGTTAGGTAAAAAAAATGTGTACATTGTGAATTCCTACTGTACAACCATCGAAACTATAATCAAGTTTAGAGTAACTTTACGTTTTTTCACAGGGAAACAAGTCACGGTGACTACGGATGGTAGTGTCCTGCCCCCTATTGGCCAAAGGCCAAATTACACATGCTGTAGTGTAACGATTTCCTGGGTGACTTTGGATTTGACTGAGACCAGGGTAAATATGCCACCAGCGGGGTTTGTGCTTAATTAGGCACAGAGGGTTGACTACGTGGCCCTGAGTTGCAAAACGCGACAACGTTCTTTTTGCAATGCAGCGTTTCTTAAATGTTGCGTTTCAGGTTATGCTGTTGCGTTTTGGGTTAATGTTGTTATGTTTTTAGTTTTGGATTGCTTTGCTGATGTCGCTGTGTTTTGCACCTTCGGGCCACCGCAGTCGAGAGCCACCTGTATGCGCATATTAATGAGCCTTATAATGCACGCATGTTATTTAAATAAATAATATGCCATAGCCCTTAACACATCCAGTGTTCCTTTAGAAAGCTCTAGTATTGCATAATCACATCGCTGGCTACAGAATCAAAGAAAATGACTAGATTTTAAACCTTTTAATTCAAACACAAACAATCAAATATTACTTTTTTCAGTTATATAAATACTAGGTTTGGCCATAGATACTATGTGTCAATATTAACTGGCTATAGACATTGGATTCTACTGCTGAGGTGATGGTTGAGGGATTGGGGTTAAAAAAAACACTGTATATGTCTCCTAATCTGACAACCAGTGTTTACCATGAGGATATTCTGATATTTTGTTCAATAGATGGTAATTGAATTGTTGAGATTAGAAATACAGTGTGAACAGTGTGCTCACACTCATCAGGTCGTCAGAGGATAAAGGGAAACATATTTGGCATGGGATTGTTCATCGCTTTTATGTTGCTCTGTGGTCACATGGGTGTGTGTGTGTGTGTGTGTGTGTGTGTGTGTGTGTGTGTGTGTGTGTGTGTGTGTGTTGCGTCAGGGGAAGGGGTCGGCAGGGGTAGTGTTGAAGCTGGCGTCCAGAAACATGGCCAGGGTGCCCAGGGTGGTGATGACCACAAACAGCCAGAAGAAGAGCCGGTCCACCACCAGGGCTATGTACTGCCAGTCATCTGTCATCTGGGAGGCAGGGTACACACACACACACACACACACACACACACACACACACACACACACACTTACACGCACAAAAATACTTTAGAAAGGATGACTGAGCATTTCACTGAATGTAAACATTGAAACATGGACAACGCTCGGGAATGTTAGACAAACTCTGTGTTCTGTGCTCTGTGACAATAGAGACTGATGGAACAAAAAGATGCTTCACAATGTGTGTGTGTGTGTGTGTGTGTGTGTGTGTGCGTATGTGCGTAGGTGTGTGTGTGTACTGTGACAACCCTCCTGTTGTGTCAGGGGTGGGGGAGTGTTGTCATGTATTACAGGTAACTGGAGTGTGGAGTCTGGTCAGGTCAGGTCAACGGAGAGCACCGTGGTATTCTGCATGCTTGTGTGTGTGTGTGTGTGTGTGTGTGTGTGTGTGTGTGTGGGCGCCCCTGCGAGGCTCACCGAGTCGTCGACATCTTGCTTCTTCAGCTGGTCGGCCATGTATGTGACAGCGGCGATGGCCGACTTGAGGTCTGGGGGGAGAACCAGGCAGTAGCTGTCGCTGTCAAAGAACCTCTGGAGCTGCACTGTGCTGTCACTCCTAGGGTGGAGGGGGGATGAGGGGGGTGAGAGAGGGAGAGAGAGGGGGAAGATAGAGGGAGATAGTGGAGAGAGAGGGAGAGGGAGGAAGAGAGAGAGAGAGCGGGAAGAGCAAGGGAGGGAAAGGGCGGGGGGGAGGGGGGGTGGACAGAGAGCAGGAGCACCGTCAACTCCAGACAAGGAATCGCCCGCATCAATATAGGAGCGTTGACATCGGGATTGGCCGTGTTCAGACATTGGGACTAAAGGCCGGAGAGTTCGGAGGCAACGGGGGGGGCGGGGTGGGGGTGGGGTGGGAGGGGAGGGGATTCGGGTCGCTGCGCCCATGGCCGCCTGACGGATGTTCCGGAGGGCAGACATGTTACGGTGCGCTGGCAGCCCCTCTGAAGCCCACGCCTGCCGAAGGAAACCGGCTTCTGTTTCCAAGCCACACTACGGCTCTGCCGACACGACCCGGCTCACCTTCACGGGGAACGCAAACAGACGATGGCTCTCGGAATGTCTACGTCGCGGCTCGCTCTAGCTTTCTGAATGCTTTCCGTAAACCTGTTCCAAGTCAACAAAGCAGCCCCATAATGTCCCCCCCCCCCCCCCATTGACATTGACGGAGTAGATCGGCCTCATTCATCACCTCCATGTTGAAACCTACTTCACCAATGGTCTCTCAGCAGGACAGTGTGACACAGTTTGTCCATGTCCATTGGGGTATGTGTCCTTGTGCCACCTTTATTTTAATGTCTACCCCCACAGAGAAGCCCCTCTGCCCGGGCCCCCTCTCCGGGGCCCCCTGAATGACAATGACGCGATCACCCCGCACAGAGGGCATGCACATGAACATGGTTGTGTTTTTGTGACCTTTCAACCCGCCAGCTATTCCCACAGCACACAGCTGTTTGTTTGTTTTCAAAAAGACAGCCAGGACGAAAAGGGAAAGGAGTTTTGTAAATAAATACAGTATTTTTATGTTCTAAAGTTCCATTTACACATCCAGTTGAACTGAATAAATTCGTAAAAAAAAAGGTTACTGACATAAAAAATAGGATACTAATAGAAGGAGGGGACAGGGAAGGTAGTGGCTGTGCATGGTGTGGCTCCTATAGATAGATGATAAAGTAGCCATGGTGTGGCTCCTATAGATGATAAAGTAGCCATGGTGTGGCTCCTATAGATGATAAAGTAGCCATGGTGTGGCTCCTATAGATGATAAAGTAGCCTTGGTGTGGCTCCTATAGATGATAAAGTAGCCATGGTGTGGCTCCTATAGATAGATGATAAAGTAGCCATGGTGTGGCTCCTATAGATGATAAAGTAGCCATGGTGGGCCTCCTATAGATAGATGATAAAGTAGCCTTGGTGTGGCTCCTATAGATGATAAAGTAGCCATGGTGTGGCTCCTATAGATGATAAAGTAGCCATGGTGTGGCTCCTATAGATGATAAAGTAGCCATGGTGTGGCTCCTATAGATGATAAAGTAGCCATGGTGTGGCTCCTATAGATGATAAAGTAGCCATGGTGTGGCTCCTATAGATAGATGATAAAGTAGCCATGGTGTGGCTCCTATAGATAGATGATAAAGTAGCCATGGTGTAGCTCCTATAGATAGATGATAAAGTAGCCATGGTGTGGCTCCTATAGATAGATGATAAAGTAGCCATGGTGTGGCTCCTATAGATGATAAAGTAGCCATGGTGTGGCTCCTATAGATGATAAAGTAGCCATGGTGTGGCTCCTATAGATAGATGATAAAGTAGCCATGGTGTGGCTCCTATAGATAGATGATAAAGTAGCCATGGTGTGGCTCCTATAGATGATAAAGTAGCCATGGTGTGGCTCCTATAGATGATAAAGTAGCCATGGTGGGCCTCCTATAGATAGATGATAAAGTAGCCATGGTGGGCCTCCTATAGATAGCTGATAAAGCAGCCATGGTTTGATGAACATGCAAAGCCCCTCTTTCTGCCAGGACTGTGTCAGCGCCCAGTTTGGAAGGCAGCTAATGAAAAATGACATCAAATAAAGCAAAAACAAAAACAAACCATTTTAAATAAAATACAAAACTAACAACGCTTTACAATTCAATGGTGCCTCCCAGCAGTCAGTCCCCCAGGGGCTCAGCACACGATGCCTCTGGTCTGTCAGAGGCACTCCATGTTCACAGTTCACTTCATGTGGACGGGACGGATGCGCACACTTGTGAGATGGACAAGATGGAGGAAGCCCCTTTGGGCTGGGGGCTGCTCAGTAGAGCCTGCGGCCAACGGCGCGAAGATGACGAGGAGGAGGAGGATGTTGCTCGGGGACATTTGCCCCCCCCCCCCCCCGCCCCCCCTCGGCTGAGGTCAGGCTTCGGGCCGGTGACCGCCCCTCCCACAGCGAGTGCTCCTCGCCAGCAGCAGCGCCCTCCAAACAATGCCCCGCCTTCTCCCCCGGGCCAAACCAGGTGGTCCTCGTGTTCTGACCCAAACGACTGGTGCGACTTCGGCCACGCCAGGGAGCCAATTGAATTCAAAGCAAAACAAGTTGCCTTAATCATCTTGATTGGAGATGGGTTAAAAACCAGTGGGCAAATAAGTTAAATTTCATTAATACCTATAAAAAATATATACAAAAATGCGCAAAAAACGATGAAAAATATAATAATATGAGCTCCACTATCAGTGGCCTTTTAACCGTTTTAATGGAGGCTTGAGTGCCCTGTACATGGCGGTCAATTGGACACTGTCTCCATACCAAAGCAGAAGGTCTGGTCCACGTCATTAAGGAGTGAAAGGGGTTTGGGGAAGGACAGGATGTTGTCTCATAGCGTAACATTCCCCATGGCAGTGTGTGCTTTACCACACCTGTCCCACAGAGCGACCCTATCACACCCCTGGTGATTCAGCGTGTGTGTGTGTGTGTGTGTGTGTGTGTGTGTGTGTGTGTTTGTGTGTGTGTGTGTGTTTATTATCTTAACCACCCAGCATACATCAACTATACCTCTTAAAGTCACCCAGGCTGGCACCACCCCACACCTGTCAGACTGGCACATCCATGTGTGTGTGTGTGTGTGTGTGTGTGTGTGTGTGTGTGTGTGTGTGTGTGTGTGTGTGTGTGTGTGTGCGTGTGTGTGCAGTGTGTGTGTGTTTGTCGGCCGACACCACAGGCTAAGGCGTCACATGCGGGGCATGATATGTCGACAGGTTCATGGGGCGACACCGTGGCAACAGATGGACACAGCCATGGGGATAAGCACAGAGGATACCAAAGGCTACACAAGTTAAGATGGCACACACATCGTGTGTGTGTGTGTGTGTGTGTGTGTGTGTGTGTGTGAAAGAGTGAGAGAAAAGAGGAAGAAAGACAGAGAAAGACAGACCAGGGAGGAGGGAAGGAATGCGTGTGAGAAAGAGAAAGAAAAGGAGAGAGAAAGAGAAAATAGGTGTTGTGTGTGTGCGTGTGTGTGTGTGTGTGTGTATTTGTGTGTGTGTGTGTGTGTGTATGTGTGTGTGTGTGTCATTTAGAGAGCCAGCTTAGACCCAGCTATGCTCTGTTCCGCCTGCTACATGCCAGCAACATTCCACGGCTTCCATACATTACCACAGACTGATGGAGCCTCCCTCTCTCTCTCTCACACACACGTACGTACGTACGCACACACGCACAGACGTGCGCACACACACACACACACACACACACACACACACACACACACACACACACACACACACACACACACACACCAGTATAGAGTCCACTCATATGACCTCATATTCAAACTCACTCACATATTGTTTTAGACACACTCATAAATAGAGAGGGGGTCCACATAATATGATAATTACATACACACACACTGACACATAGAAGACACATACTGTGTACAAATAGTCATAGGGTATTCATACACCACAAAGGACACAGTCACATAAAAATAGCACTGCCACTAGCATATACAAATCACACACACACACACACACACACACACACACACACACACACACACACACACACACACAGACACACACAATTCCTGTAAATGCAGTGTGAAGGCCAGCACCTGGTCTCTAAGCAGCTCTCTGACAGCATGACAGCGGAACGACAAACACAAAGTGAGACCACAGGAAGAGAGAGAGAGCCTCTGCTAAGGACACCAATTGACAGTGGCGCCCGCATCTCTCTCTGCCCCAAAGCAAGGCTGCCTGCCCCCCCCCCCCCACACACACACACACACCCCGTGCCCGCTCTGTCTCCCTCATCAGAAACCCCCAAATCCACCTCTACCCCTTTCACTCAGCACCCTGCTCTCCGCCCTTCATCTCCCCCCTCTGATCTCCCTTAATACCCAAACTAAACAGAGGCTTAGAGGCCTGGCGACTAGGGACAGGGGCTGTGCGCCCTGGGGTAGAGCGATGCCCACCGTCCAGCTCGGCTGTTGGGCAGCAAAGCCTGTTTATGGAGGCCTCAACGGGTGGTAAGGCTGGCGTGGCACTGGCAGATTACGCACACTACAGCAAATAAAACGGTCCGATTTATTTAACGAGCGGAGAATGAGAGAGAGAGAGAGAGAAAAGGCTGGAGTAGAATAAGGCTTGGCAGTTTCAGTGTGACATTGGGCCACTTTTGCACACTATATGGTCAACGTGCCAGAACGTACCAGGTAGAGACAGGTTTACTTACAGATGAAACTAAGTTGGGGACAAATGGGTGTGGTTCGAAAAGAAAATATCGACTGACGTCATTTGGAACCTAAGGAGTTGAACAAAGGTAAAAACAAACAAACTGCACACAGACAAAACTACAATGTATACTTTCTAACTATCAATAGCATATCATAATGGCAATTTGAACAATATAGAACCAATAACTAAGCTAATACACTAAGATAGGATTTCAATTGATCTACAGTGCGACTGTGTTCTTTACTGTCCTAGCTAGTCTGGCACGGGAGACATAATGTTGCCCACACTGTGCTAGGGAGAATACTTGGTGGGGTCTTATTCACACTGAGAGATGTTATCCACATAAACTTAAGATCATGTCACAATATTGTAGACAGTAGCTACAGTACATTGGACCAGGTGACACTACTAAACAGGAACTCATGAGAAGGGAATGTTCTATCTAGAATAGTTTACTATTTGACAAAAAAAAAAAAAAAAAACAGGAAGAAGTAAATCAACTAGACATCATCAAAAACAAATTATATTCTCCTAAGTCATATGACAAGAGTCACATGGGTACAGGCTTACTGAGCAAATATTTAAGATCAGTCCTGATCATCCTTCCTCAAACGTTTGAGTCTGAACAAGAATTACCTTCTACAAAACAACACAGCATATTATTGATACTTTTGATAAAGCTGCCATGGACGGTGAGTTGTTGTATTTTTTATTTTAAGTAAAGGCCATACTATTTATTTAAGCTCATAGCAGGGTAACGTTACTTGACGTTACTGTAAGTAGTAGTATTAAGATATCACTGGAAGCAGTAGTATTAAGATATCAGTATCACTGGAAGTAGTAGAATTAAGATATCACTGTAAGAAGTAGTATTAAGATATCACTGTAAGAAGTAGTATTAAGATATTACTATAAGTAGTAGTATTAAGACATCACTGTAAGTAGTAGCATTAAGATATCACTATAAGTAGTAGTATTAAGATATCACTGTAAGTAGTAGTATTAAGATGTTCCTTTAGATAGTAGTATTACAATATTACTGTAAGTATTTGTATTAAGATAGCAGTATCACTGCAAGTAGTAGTATTAAGATATGACTATAAGTAGGAGTATTAAGTAGTAGTATTAAGATGTTACTGTAAGTAGTAGTATTAAGATATCACTGAAAGCAATAGGATTAAGTTTAAAAGGTAAGCAAAAATGTGCATGTTTAGAAATGTCTCTATGGCATTTTAATATGTACATGATTATTAGATGTTAGATGACAAATGATGTGCTGATTGTTATGTTTTGTACTTAAATAAAAGGGCAAGGATAACAGAACATAATGCATGTCTATATTTAACTATAAAGACTGTTCCCCACTTGCAGGTTCAACGATGGACTATAGGGTAGTCAGAGATAGTGAGATGCATTACAGAGTGTGCTCCAGGGCCGCATGCATTTGTCATTGTTTTAAAAGTGGAGAAATACACAGCTAATGAAGAGAAAGCCATTGAAAAGATTCAATCAAATTTCTCCGAAGAGGCATTCAAATATGCCACGGTACTTTTCACCCATGGTGATGACCTCGATGAAGGCCAGACTATTGAGGATTTCGTTAAAGAGAGCAAACCTCTCAGTGATCTCGTACGGAAGTGTGGAGGCCGCTACGTTGTGATCGACAATAAACGCTGGGGTGGCAACGACGACCAGGACGGCAACAGAAGCAACGCGGTCCAGACTGAAAAGCTGCTAAAAGCTATCATGGAGACTGTGAAGAACAATGGGGGAACATGCTTCACAAATGCTTTGTGGAAGGGAGTGGGAACTGCAATAGCAAGTTTAGTGCACAAAAAAGGTATGTCCTGGAAGCTAGCTAAAGATCTATTCCATAATAAACTGTTAATCAAACTTGCTGCAATGGGGACAGGGGTTTTGCTTGGAGTGCTGTGTGGCACTGTAGCAGGAGGTGTAGTAAGAGGTGTAGTAGGAGGTGTAGTAGGAGGTGTAGTAGGAGGTGTAGTAGGAGGTGTAGTAGGCTACAATGCTTCTAAGGATGCCGAAACAGTACTAGATGCAGTAGAGCAAGTATTCCAGGAATTCGAAAATTTTACGGTAGAATTACTGTCCGACTTTGTAAAAAAGAATCAAGCATTTAATTTCTTTTAAATACAGGTTCGCAGACCAATTTAGTGGCTTTGTATTGTAGGCTTACCCTTGAAAAGATAAAGAAAACTACATGTTTTAGCTATTCTTACGATTTACTACCCCATGATGCTGAGAGATTAAAGGATAGCAGAACGGCCATGAAGCCATCCAGACAGCTGTAAACTCTGTTAATACAAAGCTGTCATCTGTTTGAAAATGATCACAAGGACATCCACACATAAGATTGTTTGATTCATGGCATAAACGCATTTGGAAATTACAAGGCGTACTCAATTGTTGTAAGCATCAATAATTTTTCCGTGTTCTAATGTTAATTACTAGCTGCTTATGTTATTTGTTTAATATAATCAATAGACTGTATATACCTGCGTGTAATTCCTGCTATGGTTTCTACCTTGTTAATTATTACCCATGTTAAAAACAAAAGCCTCTGTAACTGTTGTTACTTTTAGCCTGTTCTTCATTGTGACATTTATATCAAGAACACACATTAAACATTAAAAAGACAATATGGAACGTTTTCACATGACTACAATTTTTGGTGCACATTTTTTAAAGGTATCACAACTTTAGCCAACAGCCTCCAAAACTAATATGAATATCCTGCATACTGCATAGCTGACACGGGCGTTAAGGGGCCTCTGCTCCTGCCGCCCGGGCTCAGCCCAGCAGACAGCCCCCATCATCACCCTGTTGGTCTTGTTTCCTATTTAAGCTTGGCCATTTAGTTTTCCTTGGTTCCATTATTCCTAATCTATGTTGTATCAGAGCGTAACACGTTGAAGTAAAGCCAATAACGTCTCGTCACCGAATCTGTTTAGGCACTTGAGTCCTCCCTTCTCCTGCCCTCCTTACGATCGCAATCTCAACCCAGCCCTACCTCATAGGAATCTAAACTAACTCACAGTGCAGACGGTTGTTCCTACAGTAGGTCAGCCCGGGAGTCTCACAGTGCAGACGGTTGTTCCTACAGTAGGTCAGCCTGGGAGTCTCTCCTGTGTTTTACCTGCCCCTCCAGGGTAGGACCAGCTCGGGGTTGATCTGGCGGAAGAAGTACTCCCCGCCAGGCCTGCGGCCATCGATGCTCTGGAGGGGCGTGTCATCACTCTGCGCCTCCTCCGGTGGCTCCTCTGGGTTGGGCCTCTGCATGCCCAGGTACTTTGGCAGGAAGTGGATGAACACCTGAATGGGCAAAGACCAGAACAGCTAGGGCTATTAAATAAGAAACGTACAAGAAACATGAAGGGATGGTGGGATGGAGGAAGGAGAGGGACGGTTTGCTGAGATAAACAACCTAGCATGAGGATTATATGTCAGCTATTATATAGTCCTACATTTCTGATACGATTACTAGGCTTTTCAAGAAAAAAAGGTAACACAATGAAAAAAATACTATTTATTATTAGTATTATTATGATGAAGTATTCTTCTTTTTATTATTATTAATAATAAACATTGACAGTGTTCAAGGTATAAAAAAAGTAAAAACACACCCAACACCTGCATATGAACAGAGCGCGTGTGTAGCCCAGCGTGGGACCGTCTCACCTTGCGGACCCAGGGGGCCATGTTGTGAGTACCGGGGGTCCGGTGGTGCAGGTTGAGCACCACCACGCTGAGGATGACGGAGAAGGTCACCAGGATCATGGTGAACAGGACGTAGTTGACGATGATGGGGATGGCCAGGGAAGTCTCCGGGACCTTGTCGGCCAGCAGGAGCATGAAGACGGTGAGGGCGATGAGGACGGAGATGGACAGGGTCATCTTCTCTCCTGTGGGACAGTGGGGACACGGAGACAAGGGAATTCTGGGGACTGGTTCAATCCGGTTTAAACCAAACTAAATAGAATGGTTTCAGAACCAGCTTAGGAAAACGTGTGTCAGCTTTGTGCTCGGAATAGGCACATTCTAAACCATCATCTCTCTTTGAAAGCCAACCCATACGTTCCAACCAAACTATTGTACGATCAGGATTCCCAGTCTCAAGGTCTCAAGGCAGTGTAGCGTCCAACCCCATGGCGGAGGGTGCGAACGGCGACAGACCTGCTCCGGGGGGCAGGTAGAAGACAAAGATGGCCAGGATGCTGGTGAGGATGCAGGGCACGATGATGTTGACGACGTAGAACAGCGGCTTCCTCTGGATGATCAGGTAGAAGGTGATGTCCTCGTACAGCTCCTGGTCCACGTTCTTCCTGCTGGGCTTGTGGCAGATGGCCCACTCTCCGTTCTCTATGGGAGGGGGGTTAGGGGGTTAAGGGGCGGAAGGCAGACATTGGGGGATGTGGGGGGGGTAGTCACTGAGGGTACGCCAGAAAGGTGATAGGAGGTATAGGACAATATTCAGGTAGAAAACAGGGATAGTGGTGGCCTGGTGGGTAAGGCTGCTCGCTACCTGATAACCGAAAGGTCATGAGTTTGAATCCCACCGCAAGTGCACCCTTGAGCATGGCACTGAACTCTAACTTGCTCCCGGGTAATTTCATGTTAAATCGCTTTTGATAAAAGTGTCTGCCTAATGGCCAACGTGTAAAAGCAGAATGTACAATATGTGTCAAAGTTACGCCTGGAGGGATTAAGAAATGCATCCTTCACAAAAGAATCATTGAGGACAAGGTGAGCTGTTATTATTAGAATACTAGTGCAAATGAGGCTCCATATCCAGAGGTTATTCATGAGAAAGGTCGTTTGCATTGCCATCGGCAAGCCACGCAAAGAAATAGACATTCCAGACCGGTAAAAACGCGCTAATCTCCCTGGCGCAAACCTGTGAACGCGTTCTCGTCGATGACGATCTCCCGGATCTCCTTGCCGTCCTCGTCCAGCCCGTACTGCAGGTCCACCTCGGAGGCGTCATAGGTGTAGGAGCGGAATACCATGGTGCAGTTCTGCCAGTCGAACGGGAAGTACGCCACCTGCAGGAGTGGAGAAGATGCTACACCAAGTCTTATGTTGCGTTGGTCTATGTAGTAAATGAATAAATACGTCTGAATACTTCCAAATGAATTCAGTGGTGAAATACCAAATGAAATCAGAAAATCACCTAGCAAAAAAATATTGAAAGCTAAAATGAAGGGGATGGAAATTGGACACATCGACACCAGAACACGTGGCTAAAAGAACACCACAGCTATCTGTCTGGTGGTGTGTGTGTTAACTACGGAGATACCTGTGTATGTGTGTGTGTGTGTGTGTTAACTATGGAGATCCCTGTGTATGTGTGTGTGTGTGTTAACTACGGAGATCCCTGTGTATGTGTGTGTGTGTGTGTGTTAACTACGGAGATCCCTATGTATATGTGTGTGTGTGTTACCTCTATGGAGCTACCTGTGTAGTGTGTGTGTGTGTGTGTGTGTTAACTACGGAGATACCTGTGTATGTGTGTGTGTGTGTGTTACCTCTATGGAGCTACCTGTGTAGTGTGTGTGTGTGTGTTACCTCTATGGAGATACCTGTGTAGTGTGTGTATGAGTGTGTGTGTTACCTCTATGGAGCTACCTGTGTAGTGTGTGTATGAGTGTGTGTGTTACCTCTTTGGAGATGCCTGTCTGGTGGTGTGTGTGTTACCTCTACGGAGATGTGTGCCTGGTGGTGTGTGTGTAACCTCTATGGAGATATCGGTGTAGTGTGTGTGCGTGTGTGTGTTACCTCTATGGAGATGTGTGTCTGGCAGTGTGTCTTGTGGTGTGTGTGTGTGTGTGTGAGTGTTACCTCTATGGAACAGGAGCTACGGTAAATGGCGGGGGGGAGCCAGGTGACGGTGCCGTCGCTGTACACCAGCACGTTGACGTACAGAGCCACGTCAAACTGACCGTCGTTACTACACGGGGAACCGGAGGGATTGGGAGGTCAATTACACACACACACACACACACACACACACACACACACACACACACACACACAAACACACACCGTATCAAAACAGCTGATTCAACAGGCCCGTGTGGCAAATACAGTCATCAGCAATTCCTTTATCAAGATTGGTACAGAACCTCCTTGCATTCCCTTTATTAACAACAAGCAATCGAATCGGGGGCCATTTTAAAAAAGAAATACAAAATAACCAGAAAAGTTGCCTTAATGAACGCTAACACTAGTGATGTACACCAGTCTAATTGTTTCTCCTTGGGCCACGTATAAAGTATAACTGGCATTTACGATCGTGATTACATAAGCATAGTCCATGAACGTGAATGCTTATGAAGGCAGATATGCCCTTTGACCCGTTCTTGTTCCAGCCAGTGAGGTAACGGACCCAGGATGGGGGGGCTCACTTGTTGATGAGGTAGATGTCTGGGCGCCACACCTTGTTGGGAGGGATCCTCAGGACGTCAATGTTGTCGTACTCCGCCGGTTCCCACGACAACCGGTAGTCTGTCCACGCCTGACAGTATGTCGATCCAAAAAAAGAAAAAAAAAACAGGACGGCCAAAAGAAAAGGAAAAGAGCAAACGAAAGGTAGACAAGAAAAGAAAGAAGGAAAGCCAGAAAGGAATCAAGTCTTTATCAGAGAGAGAGAGGGCAGCAGGATAGGAGACAGGAGGGGTAATGGCTACTGCGGTGCTCTGATGCGCCTGTCGTTTGCAATGTTCTTCCTGCTTCTGATAAGCCATTAAAACCCTCAGTGACACACGCCCCACCGTCAACTGCACACAAGTAACAAAGAAGCCCCAGTGCCACGGTTGCGCGCGCACACGCACGAACACACACACATACACACACACACACACACACACACACACACACACACACACACACACACACACACGACAACCACACCATGGCTGTCACAAACACTCAGGCCCTTCAGAGTTGTAATTAGCAGGGGAGAGGAGAGAAGCGGAGGGGGGGGGTGGGGGGGGGGGGGGGTGGGGGGGGGGGGGGGGGTGGGGGGGGGTTAAAATAGAGAGACAGATCCAGGGAGCCACCCCGCCAGGGAGATAAAGCTAGAAATAATTTGTGGTTATAAAAAGTGACAAGTCCATTTGAGAGGAAAGAGGGAGAGTGGGACGGGACGGGACAGGGGGGGGGGGGGGGGGGGGGGATGTCCAGGCGGTTCGGGGACGGACACTTCCACTCCTTTACCAGATTCATGAAGACGTTGGTCGTCATCTCCTCGTTCTTCTCGTTCTGTGGCGAGAGAGAGAGAGGGAGAGAGAGAGAGAGAGAGAGAGACAGAGAGACAGAGAGAGAGAGAGAGAGAGGGAGAGGGAGGGAGGGAGAGAGAGAGAGAAACAGAGAGAGAGAGAGGGAGGGAGAGAGAGAGACAGAGAGAGGGAGAGAGAGAGAGAGAGAGAGAGAGAGAGAGCGAGAGAGAGAGAGAGACGCGGTCATTACAACAGCCGTCACTAGGTCTAGCTGGGCTTGGCTGGCCCGGGGTTGCCAACTGACAGCTAATTGGGGATCTATGATTGGAGGCGTCTGCGCGTGGCGCCACTGAGCTGAGCACCGCGGCGGCTAGCTGGCTGCCTCTGTTGTTAGGGGAATGGGTCTGGCTGGGATACCTGGAACACTATGACACACACTGTGTGTGTGTGTGTGCGTGTGTGTGTGAGAGTGTTAATCAGGATGATGACAACAAGGACTACGCTGACAACGATGATGATGTCGTTAATGATGATGATGATGGAAATGCCGAAGTCGACAATGATGATGAGGACGTTAATGATGATAAAAATGACTACGCTGACAATGATGATGATAACGATTAATATTGATGATTATTGTACGTGGGTAGTGTGTGTTGAGGGTCTGCGCCTGTTGCAATCAATAAGGGTGCCAATGGAAGGCACAAGTGTGTACGTGTGGTGTGTGTGTGTGTGTGTATGTGTGTGTGTGTGTTTCTATTTGTGGTGTGTGTGTCCGGTGTGTACGTGTGGTGTGTGTGTCTAGAGTGTACGTGCGATGTGTGTGTGTGTGTGTGTGCGTGTGGGGTGTGTACATGTGGTGTGTAAGTGTGGAGAGTGTAGGTGATGTGTGTGTGGGGTGTGTGCGTGTGTGTGTGTGTGTGTGTGTGTGTGTTTTCCGCACCAAGCTGACGAGCTGGGAGAGGGTCATCCCGACCCGCACCATGACCTTCTCCTCCCAGGACCTGGCTGGTCGCACCTTCAGGTTGTACCCGTCAAACAGCTTCTGGTGGAGCCGCCTCTCTGTCTCTGACGCACCTGGAGAAAGGGAGAGAGAGAGAGAGAGAGAGAGAGAGAGAGAGAGAGAGAGAGAGAGAGAGAGAGAGAGAGAGAGAGAGAGAGAGAGAGAGAGAGAGAGAGAGAGAGAGAGACAGAGACAGAGACAGAGACAGAGACAGAATGGATGGTGTGTGAGGGAGGGAGAGAGGCAGACAAGAGAGAGTGGGAGCAAGGGAGAGTACAGTATGTGTTTTATATTCCACCAAGAGAAAAAGGCAGAAAGAGTATGAATGGAGAGAAGGGGAAGGGTGGAAAGAAAGAGAGAGAGAGAGAGCAAAATAGCCGAAACGAGACAAAGGAGTCAACAAGGGCAAAAAAGAAAAGGAAAACAGCAAAGAGGCATTAGAAAAAGAAGAAGGAGAGAAATATGAGTGATCAACATCAACGTGCCAGAGAAGGAGCAGCCTGAGCAGGTGAGAGGCCAGAGTCGGGGCTAGAGCAGGAAGGGGGCCAACAACACGGAGGTAAAGGTAGCAGAGCTGCTGTAATCCATCCGTCCGGAAGAAGGGATCTGGATCAAAGACGGGACAGCCCCCCCCCCCCCGGGATGGAAATAGACGCCACACATCACACAATGGAGCGTTAATCAGATGATCAGACGTTCCCCTCGGATACAAATGGTGGCTGTGCGCCTCTGTCTCCGTGGAGACGGGGGTTACTTTGCGGTGCCATGTTCCTCCGTTGCACCGTTGCGGCCATGCCAGGTTGTGTTGTGGCCTTTCCCGGCGTTCCCGTGTGTGTTCTTGTCGCCGTCTCTTGTTCTCTTTAAAAGACAGCCTTTTCTCATGTCCTCCCTACTGTTAGGTCTGCTCTTTTCTCTGGAGACACACGCTAATCCCTGTTCCCCAGAGAAAGAAAGCCACAGCTTCACAGTTGGAGTCAGAAAAAAAAAACGGAATAGCCCTCACAGAAGACAAGAGACAGACAGGGAGACAGATTCAGACATTTAGAGACAAAAGAAAGAGACATATATTTAGGTATTCAAACAGAAGAGAAAGAGACACATATTTAGGTATTCAGATAAACAAGGAGACATATATTTAGGTATTCAGTCACAAATAAGAGAAGACATATATTTAGGTATTCAGACACAATCAAGAGAGGAGACATATATTTAGGCATTCAAACAGAAGAGAAGAGACATATATTTAGGTATTCAAACACAAACAAGAGAGGAGATACATATTTAGGTATTCAAATAGAAGAGAAGAGATATATATATATATTTAGGCATTCAAACAGAAGAGAAAAGACATATATTTAGGTATTCAAACACAAACAAGAGAGGAGACATATATTTAGGTATTCAGACACAAACAAGAGAGGAGACATATATGTAGGCAAATCTGATGAAGCTGTTTGTGCGAAACATGTAGTTGCTTCTTTTTAACGTAAAAGTATAAAACTGTAATTTTTTATCCTGGTGTTGCACTGGCTTTTCTTTTTTTAAATTGTCTATGATTTACCTAAGAAGAGCAGCACTGCTGTCCACAGCGAATCTTTAATTCTTTAACATATATTTAGGTACTCACTTAGGTAGACACAGAAGACAGAGATTTAGATGTTCAAACACACAGACAGATAGCAGAGTACAGACAGACAAGCAGAGTGACAGTAACAGTCCCCCCCCTGTGCGGTAGTTGGATTGAGGGAGAGGTCATCAATCGGGAGTGGGGGGAGGGGGGGGGTACTGGATGTTTTGCCACCCCACTGCAGGGGTCACAGGGTCAAAGTCAAAGGCAATCAAAGATTATTTTGCTTTCGGCCCCTCTGTCTTTCTCTTCTCGTTCATTCTGTGTACCCCCAACCAACGTCTGTGGTTCAAGACATTTTTGCTGCTTACTTCAAAAGAATGCAAACGTATCTAAACCGTAACAATTATAAGGTCAAACAAGGTTGTCTGATTTTCGTCGTGCGAGTTTAGTTTCCCAGCATTAGACCTGCAGGTGACCAATACAAGGTCACTCCGGATTGCATGCACATGTGCATGCACACACACACACACACACACACACACACACACAAACACAACAAACAAACCCACCACACATTTGTCTTACCAGCGAAGGTGAGGCAAAGGCAACTCCATAAGACCAGCAGAAGAGTGTCCATGCTAGATTCCCCCTTCACGTTCAGCCTCATCCTCGGTAGTCCAACAGTCGCCCTGCTGGCTCCCAGCGGCCCTGTTCCCAAAAACCCAGTCACACCCACACCTCACTCCCGCGAGCGCATGGGTCCATAGACTGCCCTCGAAAAACGTTTGGAGGCGGAAACGCGTCTTCTGGCTCGGAAACGTGGACGCGCACTTGGGGGGGGGGGGGGGGGACCACGACTTTGGGGCTGACGACCAACAAAGTAACTTCAGATGGCACGTTGTTCCTGGGGAAGCCAACCTTTTGGAGCGTAAAAGCCCATGTTGCTCTCTTTCTCTACGCCCCTACCCACCTGCCTCCCCTCTCTATCTCTCTCTCTCTCTCTCTCTCTCTCTCTCTCTCTCTCTCTCTCTCTTTCTCGGACAGTTTCCCGGGGGCAGGGCCTGGCGGGTGCTGCGGCGACCCGATTGGCTGTGGGCGCTGGAGTGACAGGAGAGAGAGAGGAATGTGCTCGGATTGGGAAGCCTCCGAGAGACAAGGCACCTGTTGGTGTTCACCACCGCCACACGGGAGATTGGGCTGGGAATGGGAGGGAGGGTGTGTGTGTGTGTGTGTGTAGGGGGGGGGGGGGGGGCGTCATGAGTCATGACGATGGGGATATTTTTGGGCCGGGGGAACAAAGGCTGGCGGTGGTGGTGATGGCCGGGTGTGGTTCCGATGATGACTGTCCCGCTATGAGGTGGAGGACCTTGGGCAGCGCCTCACACACAGTCCTGGCGGGCCTGGACGTAAATCTCCCTCTAATTGGGTCAGTCTTCAACTCTTTTCTATATTCACTTTCCTGTTTCCGCCTTTCCTCTCTACTCCCTCCCTCTTGCTCTCATATTTATTCTCTCTTTCCCCCTTTACATTCCCAACTACCCCCCATCCCCAATGTCTGTCTGTATGCCCTTTTGTGGAATGCCAGGCATTCCCAGTGCCGCCCAGTGACTGACACGCGGAGCATTGGAAACACTAGAGACCTGGCTCGGACCAGCACACACCTGGCCCTCCAACTCAAGCCCCCCCCCCCCCCCCCCCCCCCCCCCCCCCCCCCCCCCCCCCCCCTCCAGTCTGGATGGCAGTGGATAGGGTGCCCCTGGAAAGAAGGAGCCCCACCTAAGATCAATCTCAATGGCACGCATAGGTGTATTGAAAAGACAACCCCCCACCACCATCCACACATCCCGGATCTTTGTGGCAGTATGACCCCCCCTCCCCCTGCCTGCTGGTCCTACGTGAACGGCTAGCCAGCACACCACCACACAAACAGGCTATAAATCTACTGCAGGTTGAGAGTGGAGTTGCCAACCTGCCCTCGAGCCTTCCCCGCACCTCCCGATATAAACCCACAGGCAAATCCATCAGACCTCGGCCTGTCTGTCTCTACCTAACAGGACAGCCTGTCTGTCTGTCTCTACCGAATGGGACAGCTTGTCTGTCTGTCTGTCTGTCTGTCTGTCTGTCTGTCTGTCTGTCTGTCTGTCTGTCTGTCTCTACCTAACAGGACAACCTGTCTGTCTGTCTCTACCTAATGGGACAGCCTGTCTGTCTGTTTCTACCTAATGGGACAACCTGTCTGTCTGTCTCTACCTAATGTGACAGCCTGTCTATCTGTCTGTCTGTCTGTCTGTCTGTCTGTCTGTCTGTCTGTCTGTCTGTCTGTCTGTCTCTACCTAATAGGACAGCCTGTCTGTCTGTCTGTCTGTCTGTCTGTCTGTCTGTCTGTCTGTCTGTCTGTCTGTCTGTCTCTACCTAATGGGACAGCCTGTCTGTCTGTCTCTGCCTGATGACGCATCCCGTCTGTCTGTCACCTCAGGTCTGAATGAATGGAGATTGGGTTAAACTGCTAGACAGGAACTCCGTGTCGCAAGCAGACGCTGCCCCCGTCCTGTCCTGGCCCGCACGGTTCTGGTCCACTTTGTGTGGTTCTAGGAACTTTAACCTGGCATGGTTCCGGTTGGTGTGGTGAACCGCTGTTGCCGGGTTACCGAGTCAAGGGAAAGGACAGGTCCAACGTGGTAGCTGACCGTAGAGGAAGTTGAGCTGACATTTCCCTCATTCCAAAACAAGGAGTTTGTCAGTGATGTGGTATAATATCCCAAATAAAATGAAAACATGATCACACACGCTTACTCATGACACAACCATGTGTTGGGGAAGCCTGCAAATAAATGTGTGGTGCCTTCATCCTTGGGAGTGACCAAAACGTGTTTGTGTGTGTGTGTGTGTGTGTGTGAGTGTATTGAAGTGTGTGTCATAAACACCGTAGGGCCAGCAGGTGACAAGGCCAGAGTCACAGTTCTCACAGCGACAGAATAACACTGGGACAACAGGTGGAGCCTTTGATTTCTCTCCTTAGATCTTTATTTAAAAAACAAAACCAAAGCAGAACATCATCAACAGGGCAGGTGGAGAGGTGTGTGAATGTATGTGTGTGTATGCATGTGTGCGTGTGTGTGTACGTGTGTGTGTGTGTGTGTGTGTGTGTGTGAGTGTGTGTGTGGTATGAGAAAGAGGTGGCAGGTCCTATGTGTGGATCCTGAGGATGCTTAATACGTGTTTGTGCATGGTGCGGTTGAGTGTGTGTGTGTGTGTCTATGTAGGTGCGTATGGATATGTGTGTGTGTCTGTGTAGATGTGTGTGGTTGAGTGTGTGAGTGTGTCTGTGTAGATGTGTGTGGTTGTGTCTGTGTGTGTGTGTGTGTGTGTCTGTGTAGGTCTGTATGGTTGTGTGTTTGTGTGTGTGTAGCACAGGTGGTGCAATGGGCATTCCACAGGCTATTGCTGCAGCTGGTGAATTGAATTGGCGGCTATTCTACATGGGGAACACAAGAATAGCCATGGCGCACACACACACACACACACACACACACACACACGCACACCCCGACACACGCACACACACACACACACACACACACCCTGACACACGCAAGGGATTACAGCGCTCGCAGCAATGTCGTGAGCACACACGTCACACTTTGACACGGGAAAATAAAACACGCTCACGCTCCGCACACAGCAACTGGCATTCCCCGTGGCCCCCTGCCGCACGTCAGCCAGACGCTAGCAGGCAACATCCCATAACGCTCCCACGTCACCCAGCAACCTTTGCAGAGCTGGCAACCACGCGCAAACGTGACGAGGAGCTATGGGAAAACGTCAGCCTTCACTAACACACGCAAGCACAATAGTTAGAAAAAAAAAGGAAAACCCTCACAAACATGAACAGAACACGGACTTCAATTCATGGGTCATACACACTCAAGGGGGGGGGGGGGGGGGTTAGCATTGTCCCGGGTCAGGGGTATTTGAAGGGGTCGGTGGGCGTGTGGTTGAAGCTGGCATTGGCGAAGATGCCCAGCGTGCCCACGGTGGTGAAGACCACAAAGGTCCAGAAGAAGAGACGGTCCACCACCATGGCCACGTACTGCCAGTCCTCCCTCAGCTGGTGGGGTACAGAGAGAGAGAGACAGAGAGAGAGAGAGAGAGAGAGAGAGAGAGAGAGAGAGAGAGAGAGAGAGAGAGAGAGAGAGAGAGAGAGAGAGAGAGAGAGAGAGAGAGAGAGAGAGAAAGATAGAAGGAAATATATGGCGGGAGGAAAGCGGGGAAAGGAGAGAAGAGGGACAGAGAAGGAAATGGATGGATAGGAATATAGAGAATGAGGAACAAGGATGGAAAGGGAAAGAGAAAAAAGGAGGGGGAAAATGAAATAAAGTAAGACAGACAGAACGAGAGCATCCGTACCAGAAACCCACAGCCAGAAAATGGAAGAAGAACAGGGGATAGACAGGTATTGGGGACAGAGGACTAAGAATGACAAAGACTAAGAATGGACTAAGAATGACTAAGACTAAGAATGACTAAGGCTGACTAAGAATGACTAAGACTAAGAATGACTAAGGCTGACTAAGAATGACTAAGAATAACTAAGGCTGACTAAGAATGACTAAGGCTGGCGAAGGATGACTAAGGCTGACTAAGAATGACTAAGGCTGACTAAGACTAAGAATGACTAAGAATGATTAAGACTAAGAATGACTAAGAATGACTGAGGCTGACTAAGAATCACTAAGAATAACTAAGGCTGACTAAGAATGACTAAGGTTGGCTAAGGATGACTAAGGCTGACTAAGAATGACTAAGGCTGACTAAGACTAAGAATGACTAAGAATGACTGAGGCTGACTAAGAATGACTGAGGCTGACTAAGAATGACTAAGAATGACTAAGGCTGACTAAGTGACTAAGAATGACTGAGGCTGACTAAGAATAAGAATGACTAAGAATGACTGAGGCTGACTAAGAATGACTAAGAATGACTAAGGCTGACTAAAAATGACTATGGCTGACTAAGAATGACTGACGCTGACTAAGAATGACTAAGGCTGACTAAAAATGACTATGGCTGACTAAGAATGACTGACGCTGACTAAGAATGACTAAGGCTGACTAAGAATGACTAAGGCTGACAAAGAATGACTGCATGTGAAATGCTCAGCATACACGCCGAGGAGTCAACACATATACAACCAGATGATCTCTAGAGAGCTCTGTGCTTGTGGAGGTCTGTGTGTGTGTGTGTGTGTGTGTGTGTGTGTGTGTGTGTTTGGGTATGTGTGTGTGCGTGTGTGTGTGTTTGTGTTTGTGTTTGTTTGCGAGGGTGTGTTTGACTTACGGCAGCAAAGTCTTTCTCGGCTTGTAGGGCCTCGGCGATGTAGGTGATGGCCCCGATGGCCGACTTGAGCTCTGGGGGCAGAGTCAGGTAATGGCTGGGCCCGTCAATGAACTTCCTGAGGTCAGTACACATCCCCTCCGACTGGAACCTGAACACATAAAACACACACACACACGCGCACACACACACGCACGCACGCACACACACACACACACACACACACACACACACACACACACACGGCAGGGATTACAGAACAGTTTGTATGAACATGATATCACAAAATAAATGGACATCAACAGCCAGACCACAGCACACACACACACACACACACACACACACACACACAGGTTCTCGTCCGGTCTGCTCCTCTGCCATTAACTCAGAGGACTACTGAGAAGGTCAGGCGACTCTCCTTCTCATGTTAGCTGGACCTTAACCTAGAGCTCTCCTGTGCTTAAATGTGTGTGTGTGTGTGTGTGTGTGTGTGTGTGTGTGTGTGTGTGTGTGCGCGTGCACTTGCAGGAGAGAGGGGAAGCGATTGGGTGTGTATGCGTCTGTCTCTGCGGCCCTGAGTAACACTAAACCCATGCCAGCCATTCAGGGCTAACCCAAGGGTCACCAGGGTGTGGCCGGTCCCTCGGAATTGAACGAGCTCGATGGTTTTGAATCTTAGTAACCGTCTTGTGTTTTCACAACAGGCCCCCAAACGGAAGCGTGAACCCACCCTGGCTTGTCCCATATTATGGGATGGGACGGAGTTGCGCCGCTGCTGCAGTTTGTCCTTGAGCAAAGGCATGCGCTTTCCATTCGGTCTCTGTGTATTCAACCGGGAGAAAAATGTCAGACTGAATCTATTAGACGCTTCGACTCTGCAGAGGGAAAGTGCGGCCATTACGCGACTCTCTCTCTCTCTCTGTAAGGTCATTATAGCCCGTCTAAATACGCGGCTGAGGTAAAATTCATCTCACTGACATTTCACATACACTTACAGGCTCCATTACCTCCGTTACCTTCCCCCCAAACCCGCTCATCTCTGACACACTGGCACCTTCCTCCAAACAGAACAGATGCCATCCGCCAATCCCTCCTCCTTGCACATCTGCTGCTCCATCGAAACGCAAATATGAAAAACCTCTCTTTGTTTTCCGAGGATTCAGGGCCCCCCAACGCAGGCACGAGGTCGTGAGGTTGCAGTTTGCGCGGTCCACCACATGGGGGCAGTGTGGCGCTGCCGTGTCTTGGAACACGGTCATGAAGGCGCGTTTATCTGAAAGGCCGGTCTGACGGGCTGTCAGCTCTTTGGTGTTCCATGCAGGGCCAGGGGTGTACACCGCAGCGCTGCTGGGGAGCGTAGCGGCCTCACGGCCCCAGAGAGTCCCCGTAAGTCACATCAGCAGTGTTTTAAACAGGCAGTTTAATGGCCTCTGAGCCATTAGACAACAAAGGGCACGTGATGGGGGACCACTGTGTGTGTGTGTGTGTGTGTGTGTGTGTGTGTGTGTGTGTGTGTGTGTGTGTCCTCAGTGAAACCTAATGTGTCGTCAAACCAACACTGCCGGGAGGGGAGCATGTTCGTCCCGAATTTGATTCGGCAGTAACGTCTGCCGCTTTGCACGTCCGGCACGCACGCTCTCTATGACCTCTCGACCCCTCCTTCTGTTCATCTCACTCCCTCCCTCCCTCCGTCTCTCTCTCCTCCTTCCTCATCACTTCATCGGGGAGAAGCAGATGACTAATTCAACTCGGGCGGGCTTCCCATGGTGCCAAGGCACGCACCAAAACCAATTAAAGGGGTTGGAATGTGTGTGTGTGTGTGTGTGTGTGTGTGTGTGGATGTGCGGGAGACAGAGCAAAAGAGAGAGAGAGAGAGAGAGAGAGAGAGAGAGAGAGAGAGAGAGAGAGAGACGGGGGGCCCGGACAGATATTGCTGCATCATCGAATCGTTTTATTAAAAGTTGTGCACCTCTCCCAGCTGCACCCAATGAGGAGACTCACCGGGGCTTAGGTGTCGACAGTGACTTGCGCCGGACGTTATTATTTCAGCCGTGATTTTCTCTTCCCCCTCCTTTCTTCTCCTCTCTCTCCGGACTCGCAGGTCGACTCCCAGAGAGGGAGCCGGGTTAGCCACGGCGGTGAGCGGTCTGGTAGTTAAGTGAGGAAGTGCGAGGGCGTGTAAGTCCCCGGCTTGCGAGGGTCTGAGTGAATGCCAGTGTGTGAGCGCGTCAGAACAGCGGCTCCTAACAGGCCACCCCATTGTGGTAGATATGTCCGGGGCCAAAATACAGGAAGAGGCGGCAAACATGCGTCAAGAAAAAACAACGATTTTCAAACGGCGCGGCCCTGTTGGTGTGGAGCGAGACACTCGCCCCGACATTCCCTTTGAGGTACCGCTCAACCCCCCCCCCCCCCGCCACCGCCACACACACACCCCCCCACACACACACACACACACACCAACCCCCCCTGCTATGATTGACCTTCAACCTTCACACGACCAGTTGCACCTCACCGGTTGGGGTTGGGGAAGAGGAAGGAGGTGCTGGGCTTGCGGATGAAGTACTCGTCGGTGGCGCGGCGGATGGCCATGGTCTTGTCGCGGCGCTGCGGCGTGGCCAGGGGCATGGGCAGGGGGGACTCCACCTTGGGCCGCAGCATCCCCAGGTAGGGGGGCAGCATGTGGATGAAGATCTGGAAGAGGAGGGGATGGAGGGAGTGAGATGGGTTCTGTGTGATACAAGATAAGGAAGAGGCGGGAGAAAGGGGAAGAGAGAAAGTGAGAGATAGAGAGAGAGGGAGAGAGAGAGAGAGAGAGAGAGAGAGAGAGAGAGAGAGAGAGAGAGAGAGAGAGAGAGAGAGAGAGAGAGAGCGAGAGCGAGAGAGAGAATGAAGGTGGTGTTGCAAGTACCAGGAGGGAACTGAAGTCCTTTCGGTTTTGAGAACTCAAGAAGTTACGAGGAAAGGAGCGCCAGCGTCTATGCTCTAACGTAGGAGACTTGTCTTGTCTAGACATGTGCACTGAGGCCTACATACGCAAGCCCCCCCCCCCCCCACCCCCCCCACACACAGACACACATACACTCAGAAGCATAGAGTTAACCTTATACCAAAACATGCAGTATAAAAGACTGGAAAATAGCGGGTGCACTTCACTTCATACCCTCGCCCAAGCATGAGAAATAAACTAGGCATAGACATTTCTTTTTAAGTGTCTGAAGACACTCCGAGGAAAACAGTGGGAGTCCCCCACATTGCTATAACCCCAAACCTGTTTTGTTTACACCAATTGAGCCTATTGGGTGTGCATAATGTTTCCAGCCCTGGGAAACTCCGTAGTTTGTTTTCATTTCATTGCTCAAGATCCCTTTCAGCTCCTCCCTGTCCCTCTGAGAGTATAAAGCAGGACACCGAGACCCACAGAGATCCACTTCAGAGTCCTGCCTGAACAATGAGCACTGACAGAGCTCTGCTGATGCTGCTCCTCTGTCTGTCTGTGACTCGGGGAGACACACAGAGGGACATGGGATCTCCGGAGAGGATCCAGGTGGACGTGTGGGCCGAGCTGAGAGCTCTGAGAGACATGGTGGTGGAGCAGAAAGTGGAGCTGAGGCTCATGGGAGACCGAGTCCGAGAGAGCGAGAGCCATCTGGACAAGCTGAGGATTGAAAGCACAGGCAAAGCAGCAGAAACAAAGGATTTAGCTCTGGAGGCCAAACTGTCAGCCACAGACCGCCAGCTGGAGGTACTGGAGAGCAAATACGTCACCTTAAACACCAGACTGACTTCCAGTGAGAGTCAGACTGACCAGCTGAACACCAGACTGACCTCCAGAGAGAGTCAGACTGACCAGCTGAACACAAGACTGACTTCCAGTGAGAGTCGGGCAGAGCAGCTGAACATCAGACTGACCTCCAGTGAGAGTCAGACTGACCAGCTGAACACCAGACTGACCTCCAGTGAGAGTCAGACTGACCAGCTGAACACCAGACTGACTTCCAGTGAGAGTCGGGTGGAGGAAGTGGAGAAGGCGAACGCCGACCGCCCCAAGGTGGCCTTCTCCGCGGCTCTGGGGAGCCATCTTGGACCCATCACAGCCAACACAAAAGTCGTCTACAGCGACGTTGTGACTAACACTGGCCAGGCCTACAACCCAGTGACGGGCGTCTTCACAGCACCAGTGAAAGGAGTCTACTACTTCAGATTCACTGCTCTGGATGACCGCACAGGAAAATGGATTGGTATGAACATTAACAAGAATGGCCAGGGTGTATTGTCTAATTCTGTAGGTAATAATGGAGGTTATGCATATTTATCAAATGCCATGATTATAGAGCTGGAGAAAGGAGATGTGGTTGACACCCTTCTCCACTCCGCGTGCAAGCTCTTTGGTGGCCCAACTCGACCCACTAACTTTAGCGGGTTCCTGCTCTTCCCTCTGTAGAATAAATTACAAATCCTTTGCAAACTATAAGAACAAAGCATTATTTTTCACCATTGTTTATTTATCTTGTTTTGGGAAAGCTAGCATGTAAAATGTGCATCAAATTCTATTTTTAAAACTTTAAACAATACATTTGAAATTCAAGTTTTTGTTGTTTTGTTTTTCATCGCTCTCTTCAAATCAAAGTTCAAAGTAACAACAATGACTTGAATGCTCGTTGTCAAGTCAACAGCAAAATGAGGCCACGCCTTCACAGAGCTAGCTCAGACGGGCCAATCAGACAACAGCTATTCTCCACGTCACACCAATCAACCAATCACAGAGCTTCGCTCACTAGCACTTCGTGGTCTTTTTAACCCACAGTTCATCACAACACTGGCTCCCTACTGCTGCTCCACTGCTCACTGCTGTCACACACTACTGTGCTCCTGTTCTTGTTGAGGCACACACACCTCCACCCCAACCTACACCCCAGCCTCCACACACCTCCATCCCAGCCTCCACCTACTTTGGGTCTGTTGCTCAGTATCTGTCTGGGGGAATCTGAAGATATCTGCTCCCTACCTATGGTAGATGATTGTGTGTTTTAATATGACCTTGGACGGGAAAGTAACTCAGATAAGATAGAAAAACAATTTCCGGTGTTTTGAAAACATTTTGAAATCTTGGACAAACCGTGTTAAATAAATCTGACCCCCAAAACACCCTCTTGGCTGGAAACTCTGGTTCCTCCTGCCAGACCCCTTGGCTTTGTATCTGAACTGTTCCCGACACCCAACTCGGTCCCCATAACTACCATTACTGGCAAGGGGTTTTTCACTCTCTTTCACAACCCCAGAATTGTAAATAATTCACAGAGTTGAAGGCTCAGACATGTGGATTACGCAACTCTGTTTTTCCCCGGCAAAATATAAACCCTCTGTAGTCCACCAAAGTATTATTTTATCATTGTTGGAAATACCCTTAAAACAGCTCCTCCCTGCCCTTCAAGAGGTATAAAGCAGGAGACTGAGGCCCACAGAGACCCACTTCACCTCCAGTACTGAGTCCTGCTGGAACAATGAGGGCTGCTGGTGCTCTGCTGATGCTGCTCCTCTGTCTGTCTCTGACTCGGGGAGACACACAGAGGGACATGGAGTCTCCGGAGAGGATCCAGGTGGACGTGTGGGCCGAGCTGAGAGCTCTGAGAGACATGGCGGTGGAGCAGAAGGCCCAGCTCCAGACTGAACGTCAGTGCCACAAAACCACAGTGGAGGACTTGAAGACAGAGAAGGTCGCTCTGGAGGCCAAACTGTTGGCCACGGACCGCCAGCTGGAGCTACTGGAGAGCAAATACGTCGCCTTAAACACCAGACTGAGCTCCAGTGAGAGTCGGGCTGACCAGCTGAACACCAGACTGACTTCCAGTGAGAGTCGGGTGGAGGCCGTGGAGAAGGCGAGCGCCGACCGCCCCAAGGTGGCCTTCTCCGCGGCTCTGGGGAGCGCGATGGGACCCGTCAGCACCGACACGGTGATCGTCTACGACGTGGTCCTCACGAACATCGGGGAGGCCTACAGCCCGTCCAGCGGCGCCTTCACCGCCCCGGTGAAAGGAGTCTACCGCATCAGCTTCACAGGCATGGACAACCGCCCCGGCGCCTGGCTGAGCGTGTATCTCTTTAAGAACGGCCAAATGGCGATGCTCCGGGGTTCCTATAATGATGGGGGGGAGAACGGGGGCAACAACCGGTACGTGTCTCTGTCCCTGCTGCTGGAGCTGGAGGTGGGGGACGTGATCGATACCCGCCTCAGCAAAACCTACCGGCTCAGCGGGCACCAAACTAAGCCCACGACCTTCAGTGGCTTTCTGCTTTTCCCGCTCTGAAAGGAACGGCAGCACCTCCCGTCCGACCGGGGGTGTTGCGCACGGCTCCAAGGGGACATTTTGTGTTTAGTTTTACGACGTTATTTTTGTACGAACGCAACACAGGAAATAATTCACATTTTTTTTGAATAAAAATGCAACTCTGAGAAGTTTGTTTGTTTATGTGAAGTGTGATTCTTTTTCTTTTTTCTGAAAAGCTACAAAGCCACAAAAAACATGTTTTCCTCCCCTCCTAGGTGAGTTCATTCAAATATCGGACCGGTATGAGTTGATTTGAGCGCGCTGTATCTGTACTTACGGTAATGCTGTAGTGTTACATTTGGCAAGTCTATGTTAATGATTTGCTTTGTTGCACAACCCGGGTCCCTACATTCTCAAACATGTCCAGAGTTCCCATCTAGCTCCTCCCAGTCCCCCAGAGAGCATGTCCAGCTCTGGGAAAACATATCGTTTGTTTTCCAGACTGACTTCCAGTGAGAGTCGGGTGGAGGCCGTGGAGAAGGCGAACGCCGACCGACCCAAGGTGGCCTTCTCCGCGGCTCTGGGGAGGTTATGCATATTTATCAAATGCCATGATTATAGAGCTGGAGAAAGGAGATGTGGTCGACACCCGTCTCCACTCCGGGTGCAGGTTAGCGGTCAGCGGGTTCCTGCTGTTCCCTTTGTAGAAGAAATGATAAATCCTTTAAAAACTAAGAACAAAAATTTTCGGAAAGTATGTTATTATCTAAAATGTGCATTAACCATGTGCATCAAATTCTATTTTTAAAACTTTAAACAATACATTTGAAATGGAAGTTTTTGTTTTTCATCGCTCTCATCTAATCAAAGTTCAAAGTAACGACCATGACTTGAATGCTCGTTGTCAAGTCAACAGCAAAATGAGGCCACGCCTTCACAGAGCTAGCTCAGACGGGCCAATCAGACTACAGCTATTCTCCACGTCACACCAATCAACCAATCACAGAAGTCCACTAGCACATCGTGGTCTTTTTAACCCACAGTTCATCACAACACTGGCTCCCTACTGCTGCTCCACTGCTCACTGCTGTCACACACTACTGTGCTCCTGCTCTTGTTGATGCACACACACTTCTACTCCAGCCTCCCATCCTAAGCCTCCACCTCCCCCTCCATCTCCACCCACCTCCATCTCCACCTCCACTCCAGCCTCCCCCCACCTCCACCTTAGCCCCCACCCCATGCTCCACCCACCTCCGCCTCCACCCCCACCCCAGCCTCCACCCACCTCCACCTCCTTGTTCGCGATGCTCCGGGGTTCCTATAATAACACAATTCTAAGAAAAGTTATTTGTTTAGTGACGTTTCTTTCTTTTTTCTAAAAAGCTACAAAGCACACAAAAACATCTTTTCCTTCCCTCCTAGGTGAGTTCATTCAAATATGGCATTTCATTTTGAAAAGAGTTATTTATTCATGTGAAGTGTGTTTTTTAATCTACAAGGCTACAAAGCACACGACATCCTTTCCTCCCCTCCAAGGATTCTGATAATTGGGGAAGTTGTACATATCTCACAGTAACACATAAATTACAAGTAAGGATGTCTTATTTTATTTATCAAAAAGTAACATCTTACACTATTATCATAGTAATATTATATACTACACTTTCATCATTCTTTGTAAGGCCTGGCTGACAGTAGGGGATGTTTGCTTTAACTTGTTTTGCAGGAAATTAAATTCAATTACATCCCTGTAAAGCTGGTACATTTTCAAATCCGCTTCCGTAAAATATTTCTGCAGCTTAGCATCAAGAAAAGCATCTAAGTCCTTCCTGTTAGTTGACTTATCTACCGACTAGTGAGCAGGAAGTGGAGGGACTGAGTCTACTGCTTCACATTCGCTGGCCTGGATCACCGCCACAGAACTTGAGCTGGTATCAAACTGAATGACCAAAGCCAGACTATGTTGTCTAATGCTGTGGGTTGGTCGCGGAGGTCGGCCGTGTTCATGCATTGGGCGTAGTGCTACAGAGGAGGGATATGGTTGACGAGCTCCGTCCTTTAATATGCACATTATTTGGGGGTAGTGGTGGGAGAATGACTTGTTCGTTCCCCCCAAAGCGACCGTAACCGAGGGCCACAAACCAAACCGAGGCACTGGGAGGATAGTAACAAAATGGCCGACAAACAGTTACCAAGTACCACAATGAAATATTCAGATTATCCTTTAAAGCGTTCTGGTAATAGGATATGATGCACGTTTAAAGTGTCGTTTCCATATTTCCTCGTAAGAACTGTCTACGATGCACTTTGATCAAAAAGTTCACCTGGGGTCTCTTTCGTTTCGCAACAATTACAATGGCTGCAATCCATCGATCATTTACTGGTTCCAGAGCATTATTTACATCACTGTGCTTGCCAGCACACCTAGCTTATGTTCACTAAGCACAGCGTCTGCAGCCAATGTGAATGAACAGGGCAGTACAGTCTAGTTCAGTTTAGCTTCCCTCTAGACTGTAAAAACCTGGTGGCGTTAATAACTATTTAAAAAAATGTGATACAACTATGAATGATTGGTTAAAAGTCCCAAACACTACAGGAAAGTAATTCAATCACAATGCACTTCCCAGCTTCCAATTGTCGCACACTGAAAGACACACACACACACACACGCACACACACGCACACACGCGCACACACGCACACACACGCACTCACACACGCACACGCACACGCACACGCACACACACACACACGTACACACATGCCGACACAGACCCCCACACTCAAGCATATTTTCCCATTGGCTGCTACTCTGAAGTAGGAAAAAATGTACAGTATGTACAGCCGAGTCCCCTCTTTTCCCCATCCACCAAGCGTGAAGATTTCCTTGCGGTTCCACTGAGTCATGTACCTATCCTGGGAGGTCTATCTGGGGCTATTGTTCAACTCAGTGTTGAAGCGTGTGCTTGGGGTGGCGGTGGCGGTGATGTGTGTGTGAGGGGGGGCCTGGGTGGTGGTGGTGGTGGTGGTGGGTGCAGCCGCCAACCAGGCTTGTAATTAGCCTTCAATAATGTAGGGGCCAGAGAGAATGACGGAGGTTAATGGCATAACAGGGTGTTCAGGATGTTCAGGAACTGCCAAAGCTTAATTCACCAGCCCCCTCCCGCGCTTCTCCTCCCCCAGTTCCAAAACACGGCTTCCGACTGCGTTTAAATAAATAATTTCCTCCCCAGTAGTAGTAGCCCATCTCATTCCCCCTGGCGCTGGAATCCCCGCATTTTCCTCTCTCCTTTCTCCCCATCGTATCGCCCCGCCCCACCTCATCCCCCCCCCCACACCCCCGCACCACCACTCCTCCCAGGCCTTTGAGTCCTCCAAGTTTCTCCCCTGCATGTGGTAATGCTGAGCGGCTGGTTTGCTGAGGCAGCGAGGGGGGGGGGGGGGTGACGCCGCGGTCTTTCCTAGAACAGAGGCAGCTCTGAGAGCACGTAACCCAGCGTGGTTTTAAAGTGGAGCACCGAGGTTTGCCTGGTGTCTTCGCTGGGCTGAGGGGTCATCCTGGACGGGCCTGATCCCCCCCCCCCCCCCCGAGGGGACAGCCTCCCTTGGAGCCGGCCAGAGGCTCGTTCGTTGAAACGACAACGCGCCAACCGCCGATGGGGAGTCTCCGACCGGCCACGGTTTCATATCCCGGGAAACTCCCAACGAGACTCCCTCCACCCCCCCCCCACCCCCCCCCACCCCCCCCCCCACCCCCCCCCCCCCCCCCCCCCCCACCCCACCACCCCACCCCCCCAGGGGCATGCTGTGGGACGTGCGTGGGACGGTCTCACCTTGCGCACCCACAGGGGCATGCTGTGCGTGCTGGGGGAGCGGTGGTGCAGGTTGAGCACCACCACGCTGAGGATGACGGAGAAGGTCACCAGGATCATGGTGAACATGAGGTAGTTGACGATGATGGGCACGCCCAGCGAGGTCTCCGGCACCTTGTCGGCCAGCAGGAGGAGGAACACGGTGAGGGTGAGCAGCACGTTGATGGACAGGCCCATCTTCTCTCCTGTGGGCGGAGTAGACACACACACACACACACACACACACACACACACACACACACACACACACACACATTGATATAAGGAACGCCATAGACCTAGATACAGCACACACAGATAACCCCAAAGCAGTATCTCTGTATATACATGAACCTTTATCACGGCTATGATTCATATTACAATTACAGAAACGCGATGCAGCTCCAACAAGAGCCATGGAACTTTCTGGGAGATAAAAGCCCCACTATCTGGGGAGTACAGATAAGTATTTACATTTACTCCTTAGTATTCTTAATGCAGTATTACGCTGTCGAGGGCAAACCCAGCACTGTCCATATCAGTCCATCTATTGCTTTCGTTTTCCAAACACACCGTCGCACACACGCACACACACACACACACACACACACACACACAATATCTCCATAGAGGACACACACACACACACACACACACACACACACACACACACACAGAGACACACAGCGGGCCTCCCTGTGGTTGAGGGTTAATGAGATGCGGAGGGCTTTATAGAGCGGGTTATATTACAGCGTGTGGAACTCACCTCGTCCCTAACGGCGCTTTAATGATTTGTAACGAGTCGTTACCGGGAAAAGGCCCAGGCTGCTTGAACACTAGCTGGCCCTTGTAATTCACCACTAACGTCAC
>CM030188.1:10214409-10229409 GCA_017639675.1 Aplochiton taeniatus | reverse complement strand
GGTGAGACAGTGGGTTGTGTGGTGAGACAGTGGGTTGGGTGGTGAGACAGTGTGTTGGGGGTGAGACAGTGGGTTGTGTGGTGAGACAGTGGGTTGGGTGGTGAGACAGTGTGTTGGGGGTGAGACAGTGGGTTGTGTGGTGAGACAGTGGGTTGGGTGGTGAGACAGTGTGTTGGGGGTGAGACAGTGGGGTGCTGCGTACTTATTGATGAGGACGATGTCGGGCAGCCAGACCTTCCCCGCTGGAAGCCGCATCACCTCGATCCCCCCGTAGTCCCTGGGCTTCCAGGACAGCCGGGGGTCCGTCCACTCCTGGGACACACACACACATGCAGCGGGGTCAAGGGTCAAGCGGGGGTGCGAGTGCCTACGATTCTGTCCCATCAGCTTTGAGACGGTTGCTACAGAGATAACGTCCATCGGTTACAAAATGGAGGAGGGCTTGTTCCACGAGTGAGAGAATAGACGGAGAGGAGGAGAACGAGATGAGGAGGGCTTTGATGCGGGCCGAAGCGCGGAAAAAACACTTTCCAATTTGAATTCCGACTCATTTATCATTGCATCAATTTAGATCACATTCTACTGCTACCGTCATTAGTTACTCAGAGCACAATATTCCTGTGCATTTTTCGATGCATAATCTCAACGTTATTTGCATAATTGTTCATTTAGCATAAACTGTGTACTACCAGTTATTATTTCCAAAACGTTCTTTCGGGGTGAATCATTTCTGCGTGAAGACATCACATTCAACTTGGCTAGATGTGTGGGCGTTTTGCCGCCAATACAGTTTTTGGAATCAGAATTTGAAACAGGGCTTTGGGTGGGGAAATCAGACACACAAACACATCACAGCACATGGAAAGTGACAACGTACGCGAACCCAGACATAAGAAAACATACTACATACGTACCATATTCATGATGACAATCACACTCATCTCCTCATTCTTCATGTTCTGTGAAGAAGAGAGCACACGTCATGAACAGAGTTTGTTCTGATAATGACCCTTACTCATCATTCCTGGTCGCTGGACCTTTTTGTGTACCTATCAATCCAGTACATCGATCTTTTCCCAAACTGCTCAATACTACACAAAGTCTACGTTAAGCAGGAGGATAATATTTCGCAACTACATGCTCCAAAAATATTGAGTATTTTCATCACTCCTCGTTATCTGAGATATGAAGAGGGGCATCTGCATATTTTTTTAAGTTGGCCTCAGGAGAGCTGAACTGGTGAGAGTAAGAGTAAGCGATTGGTGGTTCAATAAGAATGTGAATGGGATGGCAAAGATGGGTAAACTCAGAGAGAGGGGGGGGGGGGGGGTTTAATGGGGTTGGTCACGTTTCCCCGTCTAGCCTAGAGGACATAGCTGCCCTGAGCCCCGGTTGAGTAGCCTTGCTATTTAAAAATCCTCAAGGAATGTCCAGGAGACAGCTGGAGAGAGAGAGAGAGAGAGAGAGAGAGAGAGAGAGAGAGAGAGAGAGAGAGAGAGAGAAAGGGAGAGAGAGAGAGAGAGAGAGAGAGAGAGAGAGAGAGAGGGAGGAAGGGAGAGAGAGAGAGAGAGAGAGAGAGAGAGAGAGAGAGAGAGAGAGAGAGAGAGAGAGAGAGAGAGAGAGAGAGAGAGAGGGAGAGAACGGGGCGAGGGGAGAAGGGGTAAGGCCTCCAGTTGCTCTGTTGATCTCCTCTTGAGCTCTACGTAGCCCCATCGCTCACTCACATGTATTGCAGTCCCACGTTACGTCGGGGTATGGGGGGTGTTTTGGTGGTACTGGGGGGGGGGGGGGGGTTGGTGGTACTGGGGGGAGGGGGGGGGGTGGGTGGTGCTGGGGGGAGGGGTTTAGCAGGTGACGGGGTCCGGTGGGCTGAGAGGGTCAGCCTCCATGCGGCTTTCAAGAACGTTCTACTCTACTGGGCCAATGTGGTGTGGTGTCCACAGCCAGACTAACCTTGACTGGAGGGTCAAGGAGTGTGTGTGTGTGTCTTGAGCCTGGTGAATGTGGTTGGTGAAAAGCCAAGGCCATATCAAAATAGAAAAGCAGGAAGTCGAGGAACCAGAGTATGTGTGTGTGTGTGTGCGTGTACGTGTGCGTGTGTGTGTGTGTGTGTGTGTGTGTCCTCACGCCGTAACGTATTTCTTATGTCTTAATACATAGGAATAACTGAATTTACAGGACATCTGTGAGCATGCTGGGCCATGTTTGTTTATTTCCAATTGACTGGAGGGCCTTTATGTACATAAATGTACGCACATACATAAATGTATGCACATTGAAGTGTGTGTGTGTGTGTGTGTGTGTGTGGAGGGGGGGGGGTCTTACCAGTCCGACAAAGGAGGAGAGGATCATGCCGACCCGAACCACCACCCTCTCTCCAGGCTGGGCAGGGCGCACCTTAAGATTGTACCCGTTGAAGAGGTCACTTATCAGGGAGTTCTCCATGTTTGATGCACCTGGGACGGAGGGAAGGAGACCACAGCTGACTCCGGTTCAGTTCAGTTCAGTTCCAGTTAGATCGCTTTAGGTTGATGTCACTCAGCTTAACTGTGTTAAGCGACTACCCTTGTCAAGAGTGACCACAGTGCCGTCAAACTAGCCCAAAAATAACGCCAACTGATGAGCATCATGCTGAACCCGTTAGCCCCCCCCCCCCCCGCGCCCACCACCGCCACCATCCCCCTGTTACGCCCCTCGAAGGTTGGAAGCATTTATAATGGGACGGCTCTGGCAGTGCAGCATTCATCAAGTCTCACAAACCACTGGCCCCCGCAGGACTCGCCTTGACAGGAACAAATGACAACGATCACGCACCGAGGCACCTCCATTAGCAATGGAGGGCAGGCTGGCGGGTAGACCAGCGTGGGGGCGGGTGGTTAGACTGTTATGCTATGGTTATATACGTTGCTATGGTTTGCGTGTCACTGGTGGTTTGCGTGTCACTGGTGGTTGGCATGTGTACCGATGAACCAACAGCTTGAAGCGAGGCGGAAAAATAGGACATATTTAAAGTGGGTCACAGGTGTTAGTGCATTTGGGAGGCATAGCCATTTAGGGCTGTCAATTGGCATTCATACTCCAATGTATCAAAAAATATGTATAATTATTGTCGATGTATAAACATAACCACAACAGCTAGGAGGGTGGCTGTGAATGTCCCCCAAAATACAGAACACCTCCATACAGGGTCTTACGACTATTGCGACTTCAGGGAAGTTTCGCATGAATTGTTCAGGAACAATGGGAATATATAAAAAGCTAGGGAGAAGGAGGTAAGGAAATATGCGATAACGAGACAGGCTACCATTTAGAAGGGGACGGGTGGCCTCCGGGTGGCAGTGTCCTCTGCCGTGACAAGCGGTGTCATCCTCCCCCTGTTCTACCTGCCTGGCTTTACCTATCCCTCAGACAGCTAACAGTAATTACCATCTCACCTCTCCGCTGATGATGGGCTTAAGCACTTTAATGATTTGCTTATTTCCATTTAGCCCGAGGTCTTTGCTGAAGACAGTGAAATGCAAATGATTTGACCTAACTTCTGTAGACCATTTAAATAATTCAAGTTGGCTATGGCCCCCGTCATGGCTTTTTTTAATATTACACTTGACATCATTTGGACACCAAATGAAGGCTAAATTACTTCACAGTACAGTCGCGTTGAAGGTAGCCTACAGTAGTTATTCCGTTGTTCTATCACATGCGAGTCAGAGCAAGAAAGACCAGACGTGGACTATGAGAAAATGAACAGACATCAGTTAGACATGTTACATTTGAAAACCTGTCAATAGGGTCCGGATCCGCAAACCATCTAAACAATGTGATCTGGTGAACGCAATAGTTTGTAGTATAGCATTCTTACTTCCCACTGTGAGCAGGCCCGACAAGCAACATGTCAGCAGGAGAAAGTCCAGGGCCGCCATAGTGACCCGAAAACTGCCAAAAGGTTTGGCAAGATTGTCTTGCAGGTCGAACTACTACGCACGACAATTCCAAGATTTGAACCGTTTATTCCGCCCAGGTCTTCGATTTCTGTGACTTAACTACCGAGTGTTGTTGTCTGTCACTCCGGCAGGCCAAGCCAACTGCTGTATGCTCAAATTACCTTCCTCAAGGGCGGGGGAGGCTATTGGGGGTGCGGGGGTGTTATAGTCGTCTGTGTTACGTTGTAGATTGTCTTCGATGTGAAATAGTTTAGCACATAAACTGATAGGTTATTTCGGGCCTATATATTATTTGACTTTGGGATTGCAGTTATTTCGCAAGTGGTTCATTAATTTGAAGCTGAGTTTGATGTTCTGCCAACAGTTTTTAGTTTAGGGACGTGTTTGCCTCGCTTGTGAATACAGTATATGGGAAGCACTTTCAGGTCATTAGCAAAATTATTCACTTGAATTATTCACTCTAATTTATGCTGTCAAGCTAAAATATGAGGCAGATATTTTAATGTCAAGATTATTATTGGCACAAAAAAAAGTTGGACATTTATAAAGGACTTTTGAGGTAAGCGGGGCAGGAGGTCGACATTAGTTTGGCCAAGCACGGGCTGTCAGTGACAGGTTGAGGCCAGTAACAGACTATGGCTGTAATAAATGATCTGTCATAACATAGCCTATCTGAGATCTGACGGAAGTGGTCGGAAGCTTTTATTCACTTTTGAAAGGAAGGTTTGCTGAATTAGGCAATTAGTGTCATTGATGCGCCAGGACGCAGAGTCGCAACATGAGGATGCTAGAAACGACGCTATGGAATCTTCTCTTTCATCCTTGCCAGGATACTCTACTATTACGCGATACGCGGTAATTTACTACTCAGTGGAAGTACTATTTGGCCCAACGCCAATTTAATTACCATAGAAGCTAACTATTAACAACTCGCTATCGGTGTCAACTTCCGCACAAGCTGCACGGATTGTTAAAAGACGTTCCTCTTGGCTCTGTCTCACACTCAGGGATTTCTTTAGGCCATCATTGACATCATCATTATCTTTAGCCTAATATTTCATCCTGCCGGCTGCTCTCATAGAGTTTACATGCAGTATCTGGTTTAGGTCATTGGTCTGTGCACGGATTTTATGGCTTTTGTATGTACTGATTAGTTTCAAATGACTGTTGAATTAATTGTTATGATTCATAATGGTTGATCATGGGACAAAGGCAATGACGAAAAAAAAGAGCATGTCTGACCCCACAATAAAGAACCACCTCGAAGACAAGGGTTACAATCATACAAATATATTAGTTTGTTTTATTCAATTATATCCAATAATATCGTCTCCCTTGACTTGGTGTAGATAATATAGAAATAAATACAGATCATATTGCAAATGCAGACAAAGGGTGGAAGAGTTGGAGTGGGGGGCTGGGGGGTTATAGAGTATATACTGAGTAAAGACTTGTGTCCAGTAAATGATTGACGCATGCATGCTTGTAGTACTGTCCGTCTGTGACTCTCTCCTCGGCCTGTAGGTGCACAAAACTACAATTCCCATCCGTATTTTATGGCAGAGTCCTGTTTCATTCCTTTTATCCCGATTTTTTTCCCTCGGAAGGTATCCATGTCTTTTTTTTTAATGTTCACATTTAGATGGCCCAGTCACATATTCCTATTAGTTGGTAAAAGTGGGTGGGTGCAACCTGCCACAGTTCACATAAATATTAGTTTTCTTTATGCAATAGTTACGTTTTTTTTACAAAAATAGTGTCATCGTGGCGTGTATAGCTGGAAGACGGAAGCATCGTTTTTTTATTCCTTTTCTTTGCATTTGGAAGACAAGAGAGAGTAAGAATGTGGAGATTCCTTAAAATCCTTTTTGGAAGACTTTATCACATTACTCCGGATCATCCATGCAGTAGAAAACTCTCCGACTCCTCCTGGCTCAATGCAGACCCCTTTTCATCAATCCATGAGTCACACACAAGGTCATAAAGTGTGTGTGTGTGTGTGTGTGTGTGTGTGTGTGTGTGTGTGTGTGTGTGTGTGTGTGTGTGTGTGTGTGTGTGTGTGTGTGTGTGTGTGCGCGTACGCTCAGCCATAAGTCAGAGAGAGGGAGAGAGATAGAACGGGAGTGAGCAGTCCGCATGCTGCTGAACAGCCAATTAGATTCCTTTCTGGGATTAGGGTCTAAGGTCCGTCCGTTCTAAGATTGACAGGTCAGTGCCAGGGGACTGTGGTAAAGGGGCAATATATACTGTCTCTTTTCAAGTCGTTGCATAATTTCATCAGTTCCCTCCTCTCATTGGTACATTTATATCATTTGCATTTTCGGCAGAGGTTGTATTGTTTGGTTGTCCACATCAGATGAAACCGTTATGGATGTGCGCTCCAACAGCAAATTAAAAGAACAAAATCAAACCGAGAAACAAAACATTGCGAAAAGAAATGACACGTATACAGATTAGAATATAGAGCCCTGTTTGACTTTCCATCGTTTCTATCTACAGAACCCCCACAGTCTCTGTATACAACGGTCACAGTACATCCACGGAGGCCGCCGAATAACCATTCCTAAACGGCGAACTAAAAGACAAAAGCAGCGGGGCGTGGTCTAGCATAGTGTACCGGGGCCCACATCACCAGCATAGACGGTAGCGGTACACTTCTGGAAGCTCTTTCCCTAGGAAAGGTCACCCCTGGTTGCCAATCTGCGCCAGCTAGTCGCGGGGGGATGCTGTGTGTGCGTTGCCGATGTGCCCAGGTAAGGGGTGTGACTTTGTGAAATGTAGGCCAGCTCAGGAGCTCCGCTATAGGAAGGTGGGGGCGGCAGCGGCCTACAGACTACACGGGGCCCACTGACTCTGGGGGCTATAGGCATCTATACAAAGCCCTTTCTTTTTATTGGGCAGCTCAAACATTATTATATATCCGAGGACGGAATCACGGTCACGGTGTGAAAGCACGTGAGCATCTCCTCCTTTGCGCTCTCTTTTTTTTATTTTTTTATTTTTTTTCTGTATTTTATGCTGCATTGCAGATGTGGAAGAGGGACTCCACCTCAAACTAACACACACACGAAAACACGCGCGCAGACACCGAGACACAGACACAGACACACACACACACACAGACACACACACACACACAGGGTAAGGATCAAAATTAAATCTAATAAAAGTTTGTTTATATCACTTGTTTGTTTGTTAATATAAGCTGTTAAAGTGCTTTTTAACACTCACAGATAATGTTGCATCTATTTCTTGATTTGTTTTATTTTATAAAAATTGCTTTCTGCCCAGCGACTATATCCCATTGCCTTGGTCTGTAGATTTATTTCTCTAGACACACAAGTGGTCATGCAGTAAAAAGTAACACATGTAATTAAATAAAGACTGACTGATGAGACATATTAGTGAGCGTACACAAACACATACACATGCACACACGCACGCACACATGCACGCACACACACACACACACACATTAATTGCCTTGAAGGGTGAAGGGAAGTTGTTTCTGGCTGTGGGATCAGGGTGAGAACGGGAAACTTCAAAGGATGGCGGTGGGGGTATGAGTTAGTTACAGTAAATCTTACTTCCTCTATCGCTCTCCCCCCCCACCCCCCACACACACACACACACCTCTCTCTCTCTCTCTCTCTCTCGCTCTCCGAGTTCTCCAGGGCCCCTGCAGGAGCCACGTTGCTGCTCAGACCGGCAGCATAGACTAAACAAGGAAACTTTGCTAGTCGGGAGAACGGCCCCTCTCCCTCACCCTCCCATTGGCCCCCATCTCCCCCTGCAGGCCATTCCTCCGCCCTGCTGTTTGCTCCCAGTGAGGGCTCTCCCAACTAGCAAAGTTTACCAGTTGGAGCCAGATCCAGACACACTTAATGGTGAAGTTAAGGGAGGTACCACACCCAGGGCCTCATCTCTGAAACATGTAGACAGGTCTTAGGCTTTATCTCTGAAACATGTAGACAGGTCTTAGGCTTCATCTCTGAAACGTGTAGACAGGTCTTAGGCTTTATCTCTGAAACATGTAGACAGGTCTTAGGCTTTATCTCTGAAACATGTAGACAGGTCTTAGGCTTCATCTCTGAAACATGTAGACAGGTCTTAGGCTTCATCTCTGAACCATGTAGACAGGTCTTAGGCTTCATCTCTGAAACATGTAGACAGGTCTTAGGCTTTATCTCTGAAACATGTAGACAGGTCGAGACCAATGGTGATCTTTGTAGCTGCGTTAACTTCTCCAATGATTTAAATTGTGGGAATGGACCGAGCTACAGATAGGCAGAGACGGAAAGATGAAGAAAACCCTTTGAAAACCAGGACAAAACAACATTTCTAAAATAAAAAATAAAAGCAAACGCACAAAAAGAGTTTGTGGTAAAAAAACAAAAACAAAGCTCTGCACACTAAAACACTGACTTAAACTCTCTCTACGCTAGCGGGCTCTCTCTCCATCCATCCCAACGTGCTCCGTTAAAACCACTGCCGTTCACGCTCGCTGGTGAAACATGGGGCCTGGATGAGAAGCCCAGCTTCGTCTCCGGCACCAACACATGGCAGAACTCTGGCTGGGCTTCACGCGTGCTCCGCCAGAGCTCCTCCATCGACGCCTCACAGTCCCAACGCAGAGAGCCTGTGTGGAAGAACACTGCTAGCTGCCTGGAGAATCGCTCACTGCAGCACAGGATCCTGCCACTGACGCGCCTCAGGTCGCAGACACACCTGCATAGACACACCTGCATAGACACACCTGTATTGACACACCTGTATTGACACGCCAGCATAGACACACCTGGCTTTGTAGTGCCACTTGTTTAGACATGGGCGGACGCAGCAGCACAGCCCTGCAGACAACGTGGCAAGATGCATTTCCAAAGCCCTTAAATAAAACAGTATTGTCACAACATTCATGGCTATATAGCTGTGTGGGCAGACTGTACATAGTCTAGTCCTCTCCTCTCCTCTCCTCTCCTCTCCTCTCCTCTCCTCTCCTCTCCTCTCCTCTCCGTCTCAGTTTTCTTTAATTTGACAGCGTGGATGACTAGGTAAATCCAACCAGGGAACCCCCGAGGAGCAGACCGTCTTCAACGTGGGGCTGACCAAGACCACCCCACTCCCCGCCCCCCAGACGAAACCCACCATTGACTGTCAGCCCGCTTTCAGTTGGTGTCTTTCATTGAAGCCATCAGCCAGAGCCAGGGAGGTGGTGGCAGTGGGAGAGGTGGTCTGAGCTCTGTGAAGGGGGTCCACCCTGTCCCTGCTAAAGCCTGACTCGCTCTGCCTCGGCGGCCAGAGTAGGCCCCGCGCCGGACCCCCAGGGGTCACGTCGTTCCAGAGCCCTTACAGCACGTCCACAATGGAGGTAGGAGACGAGTGTCAGGGGAGTTTATGGATAACGGCCGCTCCTTACTTGATTGAGTGGGTCTAAAACTCTTCATCGCTCCAGGCCTCGTCTGTGATTTCACCCGCCTAAAGACCTCGGGTAAAGGATTGTCTGAAGGCCGGCTCTGTTGTGTACAGGTTCTCTGAGATTAAGTGTGTTATTTAAATCATAGAGCGAGAAGAGTGAGGGGAAGATTGTGTTTGAAATGAATGAGAAAGCAACTGTGTGTATGTGGGTGTGTGTGTGTGTGTGTGTGCGTGTGGGCGTGCGTGTGTGTGAGGTGTCAGCATCTCATTTGGGATTACCCGGCCGGGGGTAAAGGGAAGACGTTCCCATTGTCTCTGAACCTTCACTCTTCTTTTCTTCTCCTTGTCTCGCTCTTCACATTCGTTCCACCAGCACACACACACAGACACACGCACACACACACACACACACACACACACACACACACGCACACACACTTCAATCTCTGTACACAAAGACATTCATTCAGACACCATTACCTGCCGTATATTGAACTCATTTTAGTCAACTAAAAAAAAAAATTATGAAAAAATAGCTACAGTAAAATAGAGTTAAATAGAATCCCTTTTGTCCCGTCTTGTAATAGAAAATCAACCAACGGACAACGTTGACCAATCCCTCTTCCATAATACACGGTGTTCTGAACAGTCCCACTTCTTGTAATAGAAAATCAACCAACAGACAACGTTGACCAATCCCTCTTCCATAATACACGGTGTTCTGAACAGTCCCACTTCTTGTAAACATCAGAATGCTACGGTTCCATTCTGCCAGCCCTGTCCCCCCTGCCGGCCTCGCTTTCTTTCCCTTCAGGACGCTTTCATTTCCCAGTCCCTCCATCGTTTGACCACGTGGGGACTCCGAGCGTGGGGTCATGGCGAAGACGCTGGCAACGTGGCGTGTTAGGAACACTCTGGGATCCTTTGCACAATCACAAAGACCGGCTTATGGGGGCGGCGCGTTACAGAACAGAAACACAATCAATGAAACATTTCATGGAAATTCATATTTCACATGTGGCAAACACAATAGGGTAGGGCGTTATTGCTCTAGGGTATATGCGTTTTAGTAAGAGTGCAGCCATGGGTTCATTGAAAATGTGCCGGCCTAGTAGCCCTCAGAAGAAAAACGACTTTCCTGAAATATTATTATTAGAGTGTTAAGTTTTTACCCTGCCACAAATATACACAATGGGGCTATGTAGCTTGCTGGCTTGTGGCATCGCCTAGAGAAATGATAGTGATTGTGCATTGCGTGGTTGGCCACACACATACTCACACACACACACTCCGTCACACACACACACACACACACACACACACACACACACACACACACACACACACACACAGAAAGGCTATTGCAGGGTAACCATAAAAGACTTGGGGAAAGAGATTCATGGCCGCCTAGTAGACACACTATCTCCCTGATGATGATGACGCCCTCAGGAGTGCTGTCAACCACCACACAATGTTTGCTACACACCCTGTCTGTGTGTTCACGTTAGGGTATGGAAGCGTGTGTTTGTGTGTGTGGGCGTGCGTGTTTGCAAAATCTCAGCACGTTAGTCTGTATGTGTGCGTTTGTGCACGGGAATGTGTGTGTGTGTGTTTTGCTTTATGCGTGGGCCCACGGCTGCGTGTGCAACAGCGGGGGGGTGGGGGTGGGGTGGGGGGGGGGGCGTCGCTCTCTTTCAAGGGTCGAGAGATTTTGATCGGCTGGAGCTCCAGCTGATGGAGTTGTAGGACGGGGGGTGTGTGTGTGGGGGGGGGGGGGTTGCTTCTTGTGCTGCCGACTGGAAAATTGACTCCATGTCACAAACTAATCAAATGGCACCAAAGGTGAAAGGAAAAGCGGAGAAGAGAGAGAGGGGCAGGGAGGAGGGAGGCATGGGCTTATCCTCAGCCCAACCCCAGGCCACCTCTCTGGGGAGCTGACGCCGTCAAACGGGGCTTAGCAGACGCCACCCCAACAAAATGGCCGCCCGGGTCGGTGACAACCTTGTGTCGGCCGGAGAACCTTGGGGAGTATTACGGGTGTTCCTGTCGTGCTGCAGGGGCGGGGGGGGGGGGGGGGGGGGGGGGGGGTCGGAGGGTAGGTGTTGGGACTGAACAGGAAGACATGTTGTGTTTGTCGGACAGCCCGCTAAGCAGCTGGATCCCTCGAACAGCAGCTGATGTGAGTAGGCCTACCCCTCCAAGTGGGTGGCTTCCAAACGTGTCGACGCGACTGTTGCATGCTGTGCTGATATTATTGCTCTGAAATCCCAGACCCAATTAAAACAAAGGCAGAGAGGGGGGGGGGGGGGGGGCTCTGTTGAAGAGTAGGGGCTGCAGTGGGTGAGGGGAGGGGCACCAAGTCTGCCAAGCTGGACAGGTTCCAGTCGATCCGTTTGTCCTTCACCGATGCATCCTGGGTGATGGAGTTCTGCTACGATCGGGGTCTGCCTGATCTAGTGTTTGATCCCCTTTATAGCAGCCCCCTATTGGCTGCTGTGGTGTCCTGTGTCCCGCCCCCCCTGCACCTCTCACTGCTAGGAGGTTTTGGTTTTGGTTTTGGTGGTGTCTTTGTCTTTCTTGCCGTTCTGCAGGACGGGCAGCTCTGAGGTCTTGGGCGATTTCCGGGGCGGACTCTCCTCGGCGACAATTTCGTGCAGCGAAGGCTCCCTGTACATGGCCACTGGGCAGGGCGGGGGAGGGGGAGAAAGACATAATTAGACTGAAAACATTGACATCTCATCACCTACATACATATATATATATATGTACATATATATACATATACAGTATATATATATATTAGGGATGTCCCGATCCAGGTTTTTTTGCCCTCCGATCCAATCCGATACTTTCATATTCAGTATCTGCCGATATCCAGTGCCGATCCGATATTCGTATTTTCCTAGACACAGCTAGACACAGTGTGTTCTGCAAGTTAGTCATACCAATTCAATACAACATTAGTATTCCCTATGGATCTTTACCCCCTCCAAATGGTTTAACTCAGAGACGTCTTTATCGCATCTGCTGACGTCCCTGAGTGCCGATATATATATATATATATATATATATATATATATATATATATATTTATAGATTCATACACACGGCATTTCTATGTTTGTAACCCGCTATGCTCCACTGTATGCAACATCATGAAGCATCATTGTTATGAACCAGTGTCAGTGACTTCCACAGCCTGAACCCTCTGTACCTTCTATGAGTTTGGGGAGGAAGTGGGCGGCCCCCTTGGTCTTCTTGACCCGGTTGCCCTTCATGACCTGGCCGTCGCGGTTGATGCCGATGTACCAGGCCCGGCCGGACTGGGTCTGCCGGTACAGGATGGAGGAGTAGGTCACGTAGTAGTTCTCAAACACACACTCCTTAAACTTGCACTCGGGCGTAAAGTGTTCCTGGAATAGACACGTACACCCCCCCGAAATGGAGACACACACACACAAATATAAACACACAGAAACAAACACACACACACACACACACACACACACACACACAGTTTCGGGTCAGTAACGAGGAATAACAGATTGGAAGTGCAAGCCATTTTTTATTTATTCTGTTATTTATATATTTATACTTCAATTGGAAAGGCTCAGCTGGGAATGGGAGGAAATGGGCCCCACATTTCATAGTGACGGGGTTACGGGAGCATCTGTGTCTGGCGCTGCCGTGCGGAACGACAGAACACACACACACGCACACACACGCACACACGCACACACACACACACACACACACACACAGGCGGTATCTTTCACACACACTCACAAGATGTCTGTCCCCTCCTATTTGGCTCAACACACACATTTTTCTTCTCCTCAATTTTTTCGGTTGCTGGCGAGCACAGGTAGGCACACACACCTACACACTGCTGTACACGTGCACACACACGTGCACACTCCCCTCCTGCCTCGTGGACAGAATGGTTTGCAGGCTCAGATGCTATAACTCACCCATTCTTTTTTCCTGTAACATCCAACAATCAACAGAATCCTTCACCTTTTCCTCAGCTTAATGGCTGTATTGCTGGCCTTCTGCCCACTTATTAAACACACACACACTCACACACACACACACACACACACACACACACACACGCACACACACACACGCACACACACACACATCCACACAGCTCTGCATCTGACAATAATGTCAACATTGGAAGACCCCCCCTCCCGTCATCATTTGGTAACCTTGTCGAGGAACAAACCAATTTGCAGGATTGATTTGGAGCCTTGATGTGACTGGTGAGCAGAAAATACCTGAATAAGGACTTTACACTCTTTCTCTCTCTCTCTCTCTCTCTCTCTCTCTCTCTCTCTCTCTCTCTCTCTCTCTCTCTCTCTCTCTCTCTCTCTCTCTTATCCCTCATCCTCCTCTCCATTCCCTCCTCCCACCCTATCACCCGTAGGAGGCCGTGTCGACAGCCGCATCAATCCATTACACCTCAGCTGCACGGCTAATTACGTGGAGCCCTTCCCCCCTCCCCCCTCCCCCACCTCCCCCAGACATCCCCTCGTCAAACCAATAACTTAACTCCACATAGACGGCATAACCTGATCAGTGACGTGAGATGCGTGGGCGTGACAGCGACGGTGTGGTGGAGGGTGACGCCGTGACTCCTCAGAGGAAGGGGGGGGGGGGGGCACGTCGAGGACGGGAACGGCTGTGACAGATGGGCTCAAGTTCATGAACGGATTCATTAAGGGAATTAAGTGGAATCTCCCGCACAACCCGGGTAGGGAAGTGTGTGTGTGTGTGTGTGTGTGTGTGTGTGTGTGTGTGTGTGTGTGTGTGTGTGTGTGTGTGTGTGTGCGTGTGTGTGGTGTGTGTGTGTTTGTGTGTGTGTGGTGTCTATTGAGAGGCCATCATTTCCATCCACAGGGGACGGCAACCTTGAACGCTGAGTCCCTACAGCCCCTCTCAATTAGTTAGCAATTACCACGCTGACAGAGCCCTGGTGTGTGCACGTGTGTGAGTTTGTGAGAGCGTATGTGTCTGTGTGTGTGGGTGACTGCCCTATCCCGACTTAAACCGCTCCTTTCCGGTAAAGGAAAGCTCCCCAGGGCCCATCAGTAAATAACCCCTCGGGAACGCCATGGCAACAGGAACAGATGAATAAATACATGGAGAAGTTCAACAGAGGACAGGGGGTGGGGTGGGGTGGGGTGGGCACTACAGGGGCATACGTGTGGTTTTGACCGGGCTTGTGTCTGTAGGTTGGTCGTTGCTAGACCTGTTTTACTGGGGCACCTGATCTGCTGTGCCCCAGTGGAATCTCACGTTCGAGTTTTAATATGCTCCTCTATTTGGCAGTGGGTTTATTCAGATCGACCCTAACGGGAAAATGATGGAAGCAACGAGCACAGTTGAACCCAAAATACGAGCAGAGGAGCGCGTCTTGCGGTCTGGGTCCGTGCACCGCGGCGCGTACATTAGCCACCCTAACCCTAACCCTAGTGCATACAGTGTATCCAACACAGCCACCCTAACCCTAACCCTAGTGCATACAGTATATCCAACACAGCCACCCTAACCCTAACCCTAGTGCATACACTGTATCCAACACAGCCACCCTAACCCTAACCCTAGTGCATACACTGTATCCAACACAGCCACCCTA
>CM030188.1:10209409-10211909 GCA_017639675.1 Aplochiton taeniatus | reverse complement strand
CCGGACGGACATTCGGACATTAACCCGTAAGCGCTCAGCGAAGTCAACTGGAGAATTGATTCTTTGTAAGACCTCTGTGAAAAGTCAATATGCATTAGTGGAGACCCCCCCCCCCCCCCGACCCTCCCAGCAGGGGGAGAAGGAGCTTGGATTAGGCCTGTGATTGGGCCGGTGACGTGGCCAGCCGTGGAGCAACCAAAACGGATTTCAACGGGCGATCAGCCAAGCAGAGGTTAATCCAGGGTTTAAGTCCCCGGCACTTATCGACACTCACCCAGAGGACGTATTTCACACCGTCAATAGGACACGTGTGTGTGTGTGTGTGTGTGTGTGTGTGTGTGTGTGTGTGTGGGAACTGAGCATGTTTCTAAGGAAGAGCCTGCAGGGGACATTTGGAGGGTTTGAAAAAGCATACTATCATTATAACACTTAAGATTTGACTGAGTGGGCTACTTTGTTATTAGCGCCTGTAGCATTGAGAGTGAGTGAAGGCTACGTTAGCATTAGCGCTAGCAGCATTCAGCTTGAGTGACAGAGGGATACTGACTCAGTGAAGGCAACGTTAGCATTAGCGCTAGCTGCATTCAGAATGAGTGACGGAGGGATACTGACTCAGTGAAGGCAACGTTAGCATTAGCGCTAGCAGCAGTCAAAAAGGACGGCGGGGTCCTGTCGGACGTGCCAGCTTTCTGGCAGGTACACGGACGCCCTGCTCTGAGCTGGATCCTTCCCAGGAACCTTCAGCTGCAAAAACCTTAACACACACACACACACACACACACACTTAAACGCGCACACACAGTCTTTTCACAAGGTAGGGAAACAAGCGCACACATACTTAGACACGTCGTCAGAGGCCCAAATGTGAATGTGCACATACAAACAGGCACGCACACCCTGGAGAGTAAAACTCCACACAGCATCCACTCTCTACATGCCCCGGTTTAAACAGACAGACACACACACACACACACACACACACACACACACACACACACACACTCTTGCACACCAGGTGCGCTGCTAACAGCTGGACAGGGTGCAGGCAGGCCAGAGAGGGGGAAGGAGGGAGGGAGGGGGTTGTCCTCTGCTTCTCACCTTGACTGCCAGACCCTTGCTGAGTGGTCGGGGATAGTCCAAAGGGAGCCAGTGATCCCCTAGTTCACCTCTCCTCTCCTTCTGTCTCCCTGCCTGTCTCACAGCCTGTCTCTCTGTCTGTCACCCTCTGTCACCCTGTCTGTCACCCTGTCTGTCTCCCTGTCTGTCTCTCTGCCTGTCTCTCTGTCTGTCTCTCTGCCTGTCTCCCTACCTGTCTCTGTCTGTCATCCTGTCTGTCTCACTCCATGTCTCACTGCATGTCTCCCTGCCTGTCTCTCTGGCTCCCTCCCTGTCTGTCACCCTGTCTGTCTTACGGCCTGTCTCACTGCCTGCCTTTCTTCCTGTATCTGGTGGTTTTTCTTACTCCCTTTCCTCCACCACTCTCTCTCTCTCTCTCTCTCCCTCTCCCTCTCCCTCTCTCTCTCTCTCATTTCTGCATCTCCACCAACTGCAACTCTTTGTCTTTTTTTTTATCTGCTATTAATCTCTCTCTCTCTCTCTCTCTCTCTCTCTCTCTCTCTCTCTCTCTCTCTTTCTCTCAGTCTCACTCCATCTGTCTCTTTGTCTTCGTATCCCTTACTGCCCCCAATTTCCATTTTGTTCTCCGTCCGCCCCCCCCCCCCCCCGCTCCACCCAGCCCCCTCCCCTGGTCCCCCTGTCGGTCTCTTTCGGCTCTCACCTGGGGGGCCACATGCGTCCGCATGCTTTCCCAGCCAGGTCAGGTGAAGAGGAGGGAGGGGGAGCAGACGAGAGGATAGACCGAAAGGGAGAGAAGGGGAAACGACATTCGGAGAGGAAAGGAAAAGAGAGCGCTGACTCAGGAAAAACGAGACAAGCGTCTTTTTTTTTTTTTTTTTTTACTTGAGCAGAGGAGTGGAAGGTCAGGGAAGAGGGATGGATGGGAGGATCAAAGAGAAAGAGAGAGAGGGAGATAATGCGTGTGTGTGTGTGTGTGTGTGCGTGTGTGTGTGTGTGTGTGTGTGTGTGTGTGCGCATCACACAGGTCGATCAGGGTCCCGGCAAGAGTTTTTCGGTATTGACTAATTACTCTGTCTCTGCTGTTAGGCCTGTGAATGTATGCCTGCTTGTGTGTGTGTGTGTGTGTGTGTGTGTGTGTGTGTGTGTGTGTGTGTGTGTGTGTGCGTGTGCGTGAGGGGTGGTGGGTACGTGTGGGTGTGGAGTATAGGTCCTACCTGTGATGATACGATTTTATGGTTATCAGACATTCAACTGCATACCACCTCACCTCCCGCACACACACACACACACACACACACACACACACACACACACACACACAAACCCCACCACACACCACTTTATCTGCTTTCACATCTTTGCAACCTCTAAACAGTCACAGCCCCCCCCCCCCCCCCCCCCCCCTGCACACACACACACACAT
>CM030188.1:10194409-10204409 GCA_017639675.1 Aplochiton taeniatus | reverse complement strand
GTGACCCTCCAGGGCTCCCCGCTCGTACGCTGGAGAGAGGTCGGCTTCCCTCTCCCCGGCTTCCCCTCCCCTCCCCCCTTTCAGGGTCTCTGCTACGTCAAAGTCAGGGATATCAAAGTCTTCCAAGTCTTCCTTTGAACCTTGGCGTTTCTCTGATGTTCTCTGAGAACATAGAACAGCGTCTGGGGGGGGGGGGGGGGGGGGGGGGGGGGTGCAGGAGAAGGCCCTAGTGAAACTTTGATTCAAAGCTCGTTGAAAACCTTGGCGTTGTGCCATTAACTCTGATGCTGGCTGGTGTACTGTCTGAGTTAGGGTTAGGACTAGGGTTAGGGTTAGGGTTAGGGTTAGGCGTGTTCTGTCTGAGATGCCTTTGTGGCTGCGGGACGACCCCTTCCCAAGCCGATGCGGCTGCTGTGATGGCGTCTGAGGGTGGATCCCTACACGCCACTGTTCACGGCACTGAGAGGTTTCAGTGCAGCCACAGTCCGTGCCATCGGATATTGGGGTTAGGGTTAGGGTTAGGGTTAGGGTTGGGGTTGTTGGTCAGCCCAGAAGGCTGCTTGCCAGCGAGCCCTGTGCGAAAAGCACGGAATCTTGGGGTTAGGGATGCGTGAATCGACGTCGGGGTTGCCACGGTATCCCGGAGGGGGGGCCCTGGGGACGACCCCCCGAACCCCCGAACCCCCGAACCCTCGGCCATAACGCCTGTGCTCGGTCAATGACCTGTGTGTGTGTGTGTGTGTGTGTGTGTGTGTGCTTTAGCCTCTAGGTGACTGCTGCCCGACCAGTTTTTTGACCGACAGCACAGCAGTCACCCCCCCCCCCAGAGAAGGGAGCAGGGCCAGCTGTCTGACTGTCCTGGAGCAGAAGGAGCACACAGGGCCCTTCCCCCCAACCCTCACAACACTGTGGGTAGCAGCGCTGCTGTGGCAGGTAGTCACGCACACCCGTGTATGCACACACACTCTATGACGCACAGTCAAACGCCGACACAGACTCTCGCCCACGCACGTACGTACACACACACACAGACACGCACCAACGCACGCACGCACGCACACACACGTCGCACACTCGGGCTCAAGTACAAACGGAGCTCCGCTCCTCTCCTGTTCGTTCTCTCTGTTCTCAGCTCAAAGGGATTGTCTCGCTGGAACCCCCCCCCCCCACACACACACACACCCCTCTCTTTCTCTGTGTTCCTCCCTCCCCCCTGTGAAAATGGGTCACCTTTCTTCTGTCAGGAGAATGCTGGGGTAAGTATATCCTCTATAGGCAGGCGCTGTGAGTGTGTGTGAGTGTGTGTGTGTGTGTGTGTGTGTGTATTCAAATACCTTAAAGGTAAGGTAGGATAGTTCTAACAGCTATCTGGGCCACTGCCCTCTCTCCTGGAGCCTGTCTCCAGCCGTGTGAAGGCAGGCAGCCCGTGGCCGCTGTGGAGCCCCACCAGGAGCCCCCTCGGACGGCCACTTTGAACGCCCTCTTTCCCTCCGTTCCGCTCCCAGCGAGAAGAAGGAAGGACAGCTGCGTTCTTTTCCTTCCTGATCGTGGCTGCCCTCTTCCCTCTCTCTTTCCATCCCTCCATCTGTCTCTCAAGTCCGTCGTCAGCCCCCTCTTCACTCTGCAGTCATTTCTGCTCTGGGTCGTTCTGCAACACCTGGACAGTGACCCCTGACCCCTATCACACACACACACACATACACACACTCGCTCTCTCTCACACGCATACTCTCTCCAAAACAAACACTCCAAGGTGTGGCAGTGCCGGTGGTCTTACCGAGGTGTAGAGGTAGCCCTCGCTGTTCATGGCGATGTAGAGCTTGGTTTTGGTGCTCTGGATAGCAACTATCCTCAGGCCCACAGGAATCAAGTTGAACTGCACTGCAACAGGACAAAATGGAGAATAATAACAATACAAATCATTAATATTAAACTCCTCTTCATTCACAGGAATCAAGTGGAACTGCACTGCAACAGGACAAGATGGAGGATAATAACATTAAACTCTTTATTTAGAATCTTTTTTTCAGGACAAATGCTAGCTTCACGTGTGCAAAACAATACAACACAATGTTTAAGAATGATACAGTGATGTCATAAATATGATCAAATTATACCAGAGAATAATTGATTTACTAATCCAAAATGACAAAAAAACTAACAAAATCTTACACAATGAGAACTTTAAACTTTGAATAAGGAAAAATAGTTCAACCAAATTCCAGCCAAGCCAGGCTTTACAAACGGTTTAAAACATGATACTGTATTTCTGTCACAGCCTTTAACTTGAGGGGGTATTGAGGGAGTCAGTGACAGAGAGAAAGGGTTGAGGCGAGCGAAAGAGGGCAGCTGGAAGCCTCCAGCATCCTCCCAAAACTGTCCTGCCCCCTCCACTCCACACACACACACACACACACACACACACACACACACACACACACACACACACACACACACACACACACATACACATGCAATAAACACCACCGTGTCTCTGCTGCATTTCTCTGACTGTAGGCTCCATGAGGGAACTTGGACTAGCTGTCAACATAGTTCCCCAGGTAACACAACTTATTCTGTGTGTGTGGCTGGCTGTCTGTCTCTGTGCGTCTGCCTTTCTGTCTGTCTGTCTGTCTGTCTCTTTCTCTCTCTCTCGCTCTCTCTCTCTCTGTGTGTGTGTGTGTGTGTGTGTCCTTGACAGACCATATGCTGGAGACGCCCTCTGGATGGAGGGATATAGGAAGTGACACGCTAACTTGAGTGATATTGACAAAATGGCCGCCAGCTAGCCACTGCGCAGATTCCAACCAGCGGTTCTCGGCCACGGGTGTGCCGGTCAAAACCCCCAGAGCGGTCGATTGGACCAAGGAGGCCGGGAATAGCATCCAAAGGCCATTTAGAAGGTTGTTTGGAAGCTGGAGAACAACAGCGACTAAGGCAACAACAACCACAAACACAGCTTCTGTCACACATCCCCTCCTCCTCCTTCTCCTCCTCCTCCTCCTCCTCCTCCTGCTCCTTGGCGAAAGAGAGTGATGAGGACAAGAGGGTGAGGCTGATGAAAGAGTCTGTCCCCCCATTCTTCTCACTCTCTCTCTCTTTCTCTCTCTCGCTCACTCCATCTTCGACGGCCCACTTCTATTTACTCTATCGATCCCTGAATCTCAACCAGCCTGTTTCGCCAATGAACAAGGTGTCACCAAAGACCATGGCCTGGATGACAAATAGAGCAGGGCTCGCACACACACACACACACACACACACACACACACACACACACACACACACACACACACACGCACACACGCACGCACACGCGCGCGCACACGCGGTCCCCCTGTCGCTCTCCCTCTAAGTCAAATAGAAACCCATGCACGCACGCACACACACGGTCCCACCCTCTCTCCCCCTCTAACTCACATACACACACTTACACACACACACACACGCCCAGACACACACCGTGACAAACACTAAAACTGGTAAAACGACTTTTTCTTTGCCGCGTTGCTGTTCCTCTCGCTTTCGCTCTCATTTTTCACTCCCCCCCTCCCCCTCTCTCTCTCTCTCTCTCTCTCTCTCTCTCTCTCTCTCTCTCTCTCTCTCTCTCTCTCTCTCTACCCATCACTCAGTGCTACTGCTGGGTTGCCATGTTGAGATGGATCCGTCCCCCATTTTGTCATCCAGCGGAGGGAAATGCTTGTCCTCCTGCCTCCCTCCATCAAAGACGGCCTGCTTATCGTATGGATCGGGCTGCGGCCTGTCCGTCTTCCTCTGCCTCCCTCTTCCTCCTCAAGAGCCCCACCGCGGCACAGGGGAGCCCGCCAGATTAATTAAAGCATTTCGAATGAGAGACGGCGGAGAAGGAGAGAGGGAAAGAGGAAGGGAGAGAGGGAGGACAAGGAGATTGAGGGGGCTTTGCCAAATCAACCCCGCGAGCCGAAGTGAGTCCTCCGATGATCGTAACAATAACCAAGAGAAAAGACGAGAAGACAGAGAAGAGAGGGAGGGAGGGAAAGAGGGAGGGAGGGAAAGAGGGAGGGCGGGAACAATGGCAAGAGGGATGAAGAGGACAGAAGGTGTGCAGAGGTCGGCAGCGTCAGGCTTGAGATGGTGAACTGCCTGCAGCAGTTTCGCGTTGAGTTGCGGCGGGGCTCACGGATGGACCCCCCCAGGAGAAGCAGCCTGGCCCCACCCTGACAGCTCCCACACAACCAAGGAAGTGGTCACGCTCAACTTCCTGTTTTGGTGGAGCCTGATTGGACGGCAGCGGGAAGCTCGAAATGAGTCACGGTTAGTTCTGGGAAATATTTGGAAACGGATGTGGAAATGGGCTAAACAAAATGCCGTCTGAATAAAATATCGTCCGAATGGAGTGTGAAGGATTATAGACATTCAAAGAGGCTCTTTGTGTGAGTTCAGAACAATCTCTCGACATTAACAATGACGTCAGCAATACCGTAAGCAGTCAACTCTTGGCCAGTAGCCATGACTACCAGTGATGGGATATGACCCCTGGGGGGGACGGCAGTGCTCCTCTCCCTCGCCCTCTTCCTGTCACTCATGCCTCATCACCATGGTGACGCCGTAAAGGAAGTGAGCTCGCTCTCCTCCCGTCAGTCAAACATAAAGAGCGTGTGTATCAGTGACATGACATTTAATTACAGCAACGGAAAAAAATGAAAACGAATGTGTGTGTCTGTCTATCTGCGTGCATATGTATGTGTGTGTGTGTGTGTGTGTGTGTGTGTGTGTGTTTTCTGTGATAGACCATGAACAGTCTTAACCCCCCCCCCCCCCCTTCGTCCGTCCATTATAATCCTGCTTTCCCTTAAGTAAATCTTTATCTGTGCTCTTTGCAGTCCATCTGTCTCCTTGGCCCCTCCACTTCCTCCTCCCCTATATTCCTCCTCTTCTCCTTCCCTTCCTCCTCTCCCCATTTTATTTTCCCTCCACCACTCTCTGTTGTGAATAAACATCACCCTCCACTTTATCTATGGCCGTGCCTTTGTGTTGCCTTCCATATATTTGTCCTTCTTTCCCCCTCTTTTAATCCCCTACTTCCCCTTTGTCTTTCACTCTCCTCCGCGTGAAACTAATATCTTTCCCCCCGCACTCGTTTGTCTTTGTCACCCCCCCCCCCCCCTCCTTTCCTTTTCTTTTCTTAGCACTCTGTCTGTCTTCACAGCGGTCTCTCTCTCTCTCTCTCCCACTCCTCTTTTTCCTCCCCCGTGTTCTCCCTCGTTCTCTAATCTCGCCCCGTCTGCGTCTCTCTCTCTCTCTCCCTCCTCCCCCGTGTCTCCCTGTGATCTCCCCCTTCTCTTATCCTCCTCCCTTGCTTTCCGCGGCTTGCTCCCTCGCTCCGAAGGCGAGAAGTGCTTTCAGCGTGCCTGCACTCTTCCCCGGGCGCCGGCTCCCAGGTAACCCACGTTTCTTAAGACGCCTTTGAGAGTCCCTGTACGTTCTCTGCTGGGGGATACAAAGATGGTGTGGAGTGCTGGGGGGAGAGAGAGGAGAGAGACAAAGAGAGAGAGAGAGAGAGAGAGAGAGAGAGAGAGAGAGAGAGAGAGAGAGAGACTGATCCAGACTGGTAGAGACTAACAGAGAGAGGGTGAAGGGGTAGAGTATGATAGAGAGACATGAGACACACGGAGAGGGAGTTATATATACATATGTATATGTTTATTTGTATATATACAGTATATATATACTGTATAGACTACAGCCTGAGTCACCATTGGGCAGGGTTAGGCCTTAATGATGCGTCCTTGTGCTCTGCGTTGCTAGGCACAAACAAGGAGGTAGCGATGGAGACGGAAAAGAAGGAGATCACAGCCCAACGTCCCCGCCCCCTCTTGGTGCAGTAATTGAAGGGGATAAAAGGCAAGGAATCATGCTGACTCTTCTTGTGGCTTTCCGATGTGTACACTTCGGGGGAAAGTCAGTGCCTGCCCCACCTATTTTTCCGTAAACTCCTTTTTGTTTTTGCTCCCTCTCTCCCTCTCGTTCTGTCTCTCTCCTTCCCTCCCTCCCTCCCTCCCTCTGTTTCTGTCAAGTTTAAAGTCTGTTTCTGCCCTGACCGGATGGAGATTTCACAAGCGGGCCGAATCCATTGACACCCGCTCCTGTCAACATCATCACTCAGTCTGCCTTTTTTTTTTCTTCTCTCTTTCACTCCCTCCCTCTCCGTGCCCCGGTTCCCTTTGTTTTCGACTCCACTGTCTCCCATCGATTTCCATCCGTCTCTGTTTCTTTGTCTATTTCTGGCTGCATCTTTCTCTCTCTCTGTCTCTGCCTTACATCTCATTACCTGGGCTGGTCTTCCCGTGCTGTCAAACGCCCGTACCCCTCCGCCCAGTTCGCCCGGCACTGCAGTTGAATTGCTCTGCCCACTCCTCAATTCTTCCTGTGCGTGTCGGGGTGGGTGGCACGCACACACACACGCGAGCGCAAGCGCATACACACACACACACACACACACACACACACACACACACACACGTCAAGTCACACACGGCTGCACAGAAAAAAAGGAGGTCTCTAAATATTGGATACTTCCTCCCTCCCTCACCTGGCTCTGTTACATAAGCCTCTGGTGGAGGGAGGGAGGGAGGGAGGGAGGGAGGGAGGGAGGGAGGGAGGCGCTGGAAAGGCAGCCAGCCACCCTGACCTCCCACCAGAGGGGGGAGACACGGTGATTGAACGACCATCAGCGGCGGACCAGCTGTCCTCTCCCTCCTTTTTACCTGCTATTTTTCTCTCTCTCTCTCTCTCTCTCTCTCTCTCTCTCTCTCTCTCTCTCTCTCTCTCTCTCTGCTTCTTCTCATCCCTTGTTTCATTCTCCCCCAGCCCTCCTCCTGAGTCTGCCCCCTCCCCCCCCGCTCTGCATTTTGGGTAAACAGCTCTTGCTCCGCTCCCCTCTCTGTTCCTTCCCCATGATTGATCTGGTTCTACCGTTGTTCTCTCTCCACGGCCCCATTTCTGATCTCACATTATACTTTTGTCCTCTCTTTGCCTCTCTGGAGCCGGGGCGGGGGGCAGGGGGGCTCCTAAGGAGGTAACTGGGCGATGATCTGAGGCCAGCTGCCCCAGGAGGAGAGGTGACAAGCGGGCTAGGTAAGGTGGACGTGTCCCCTGGCCTCTGGAGGTCACAGGGGCACCCCCCTCCCCCTCGCCCCCGGCCACAGGGCCGGTCTGTGGACTCCCAGGGCCGGGTGTGGTGAGTGCCAGGGGCCGGGGGGGCATGGAAGGGGGCCGCAGGGATCGATACAACAGGGCAGCTTTAGTAAAATGAGCAATTAACTGGCAAAGGCGTGCAGCCGCAGTGTGTAATACGCCTGGCCCCCAGCCAGGCCCTGGGGCCCGGAGCCAACCACCGCCTTTCTGCTTGACAGTCAGAGTGAGGGAGAGGATCAGCAGAGCAAGGGGAGGCAGGGAGAGACAGGGGGAAGAGTGGGAACCATCCCAGCCAGTGTCCTTTAGACAACTTCAACGGTCAACTGGACTTTGGAGAGAGTTTCTGAAGCTGTGGGTCGGACGGAGGGAGCCAGGGTGAAGGTGTGTGAGTGTGTGCGTGAGTGTGTGTGTGTGTGTGTGTGTGTGTGTGTGTGTGTGTGTGTGTGTGTGTGTGTGTGTGTGTGTGTGTGTGTGTGTGTGTGTGAGAGGTCTGAAAATAAAGTTTGTGTTTTGAAAGTGTGTCAAGATGGGTATGATAAAGTGAATTTTGCTACACCAGCCATTTAGCCAGCCAGCCAGTCAGCCAGTCAGTCAGTCAGTCACTCAGTCAGTACTCAGTCAGTCACTCAGTCAGTCAGCCAGTAGTCAGTCAGTCAGTCAGCCAGTCTGCCAGCTAACCAGCCATTTAGTCAGCCAGTCAGTCAGTCAGCCAGTCAGCCAGTCTGCCAGCTAACCAGCCATTTAGTCAGCCAGTCAGCCAGTAGTTAGTCAGTCAGCCAGTCAGCCAGTAAGTCAGTCAGTCAGTCAGTCAGTCAGTCAGTCAGTCAGCCAGCCAGTCAGTCAGTCAGTCGGTCAGCTAGCTAGCCAGCTAGCCAGTCCTAAGGTGTCAGGTATGAATCTCACGGATGCTCTCTTAATTATTTATCCCACTGGCTGCTGATTTGGCTCTTTTCTGCCTTCCTTAGCATACGCCGCATTGAGGTGCATAATTACTGCTTACACACACACACACACACACACACACACACACACACACACACACACACAGATAGATGCAAGCCTCCTGAAGCGCAACGCACGTACACACACACACACACACACACACACACACACACACACACACACACACACATACACACACACATACACACACACACACACACACACGCACACGTCCCACTTGGTAAGGTTTGAGGACCAAGTGGGTGTCACCCTGTGGGACATGTCAATCTGATCAGTAAAGACAGAGGGAGGATATGAACACTGGAGGTTGTATGAGGAATGGTAGTGTGAGGAAGACTACAGGGCTCGCCCTAGTGAATGAGTCACTACCAGCAGGCACGAGAGGTGGGAAAGGAGAAGGGATGGACTTTTGCATGTACAAGCTTAAAAAACACGCACACACACACACACACACACACACACACACACACACACACACACACGCAAACACACCGCCCCGAGCGGTGTAAATGCCCACACAGCGGTTTCCCACCTTCAATAGGCGGTGCAGTCAGGTAGGTGATTGGCCTTCAGATTGATACTCCATTACAACGACGTCGATCACACCGGGCGACCGGAATGAAGGCCCCATCTGTCTGGGATGACGAGGTCAGGATTTACCAGCGCTACCGCCGCTCCACCTGGCAGCCCGTCCTCCTCGGGGTACCCATGGGGTCACCCTCTAGCCTCTCCCACCCACCCCAACATCCCCCCACCCCACCCACCAACCCAACATCCCCCCACCCCAACATCCCCCCGCCCCAACATCCCCCCGCCCCAACATCCCCCCACCCCACCCACCAACCCAACACCACCCCCGCATGAGGCATGACAAAATCACGGCGGTCACAGAAGCCGCACCGTAACTCCAAAATGCGGCAAAACACTTTCACGGCGCGACCTCTTCCGCCAAAGCAGCGTCCCCGGCGCCAGCGCGCCGACCCTGGGAGAGGAAGCCTGAGCCCCAGAGCCCCAGAGCCCCAGAGCCCCAGAGCCCCAGAGCCCCAGAGCCCCAGAGCCCCAGAGCCCCAGAGCCCCAGGAGCCCCAGGGGACACAGTGAGCCACGAGCCCGAGGCAGGGATCCAGCGTTGCGTCCTTGAACGAGACCCCCCCCCCCCCACACCAAAAACCATGCGGTTTCATAATCAAAACTTATGCCACCAAAGCAAACCAAAGGGCATGACATGACGGTAACAGCACAGTGATAACTCAGGGCATATTTCGCCCGGGGTTGCAGAATGCGGTGCTTCTGCTAAAGTTTTCGTTTTCGCTAAAGAGCTGCATCACCACTTCAGGGGCTATCCCATAATGCCTTATTGATGTCTTCAAGGGGAGCCAGGTGAACCCCCAGAGGACTGGTAGATGATGTTTCTAGTCAGTAATCACCCAGGTGAGAGCCCACCCAATGAGAGGGAGGGGAGGCCGGGGGGCGGGGGGGGGATCTGTGTCCAGGAGGGGGGGCTGTTTGGTTGTGGTGGAAACGAAAACACATTCCGCGTGGCTCGGGCGGTTTAAACAACATTCTATATCTTTAAACACACTGTGGGACTATGAGAACAAGAGCTGGAAGAACAGCAGAGACAGACAGAGAGAGAGAGACAGAGAGAGAGAGAGAGAGAGAGAGAGAGAGAGAGAGAGAGAGAGAGAGAGAGAGAGAGAGAGAGAGACAGGGAGACAGACAGAGAGAGAGAGAGAGAGAGAGAGAGAGAGAGAGAGAGAGAGAGAAAGAAAGGGTGAGAATAGAGACTCAGACATAGAGAGCTGTTTGATGCACATACATAGGGACTTACAGTTCAAGGGTCAGCACAGTCGAACAGCTTG
>CM030188.1:10181909-10184409 GCA_017639675.1 Aplochiton taeniatus | reverse complement strand
AGTCATAAATGTCACCCCACACCCCTTCCTCCCCCCCTACCTCCCTCCTTCCCTCCAGCCCTCCCTCTCCTTCCCTCCCTCCCTCCCCTTCCTTCCCTCCCTCCCTCCCTCCCTCCCTCCCTGCCTTCCCATTTGTCTCTCTGTCGTCCTACTGTGCCCTCGTTACTTTCCAACGTCTTTCTTTCCATCCCTCTTTCCTATACTCCCTCCTCATCTCTCTCCCTCTCTCCCCTCTACCCCCCTCGGCCTTTATTTCTTCTCCTACACCCTTGATGTTTTGGGGGCGCACACAGGAAACCGCGTGGTTACCGTGGTGACTGAGAGACAACGCATGCCGTTCCGTCACCGGCGGCGACGGACGCGGGAGGAGTTGAGAGGAAGTATCGTGTTTTGTTTTCTCCACCTCTCTCTCTCTTTCCGTTCCTTTTAAAAATGTATTTTTTCTCATCATTCTTCCCTCTGACTGTCTCTCATAATTCTTCTTTTTTATCCATTATCCATCTGTCTCTCTCTCTCCCTCTGTGTGTGTGTATGTGTGTGTGTCTCTCTCTCTCTCTCTCGCTCTCTCTCTCTCTCTCTCTCTCTCTCTCTCTCTCTCTCTCTCTCTCTCTCTCTCTCTCTCTCTCTCCTCCTCCTCCTCTCTGTCTCTCCCTCTCTTCCTCTGTCTCCCTCACTGGGTAATCATATCCTTTACACCATAGGCTCCACATCTAATCTCATGCATCGACACTCTTTAATTAATCTGATTTGCTGAGACTCCCCCCTCTCTCTCTCTCTCTCTCTCTCTCTCTCTCTCTCTCTCTCTCTCTCTCTCTCTCTCTCTCTCTCTCTCTCTCTCTCTCTCTCTCGCTCTCTGAGTCTGTCCTCAATTCATTCAAGCCCCCCACCATCACTGCAGTACACACCATACACATGTGTGTCTGCATACACATACTGATGCATTCACATCCACAAGTAGCCGTGTAGCACCCCCCGCTCGCACACATACCAACACACACCCACACACATTAACACACACACTTACACACATACAGTTACACATACACAGTTACACGTACACACACACACACACACACACTCTCTCCGATCGCTCCCTCCACCCGTCGACAGCTTTGCAATCAACTCAAATGCCACGCACCGCAAGAAATGCTGCCCCTAATTCTGTCTGCCTCTGGTCGAGGCAGCTGCTGCACGTCCTCCACTGTGCAGAAATCAAACAGCGGCAAGCAGACAATCAGAGCAGCCGCCCTGGGTCTGGCATGACACCCTCTACCACCGCCCCCCTTTCCTGCGCCCCAACCACCACCTCCTCCCTCCTCCTCCTACTCCACCCCAACCACCACCTCCTGCTTCTCCTCCTCCTCCTCCACGCTTACCGAAGAACAAACTCCAAATCAGTGGCAATGTGCCCGCTTTGACAGGGAGCGGTGAGTGTTCTGACCCCAACCAGAAACTGTGGCCAGTCTGCCCTGTGGACACTGGGAGGGATACTGGTTTCATTTTCACACTCCAGTCTGTCCTGTGGACACTGGGAGAGATACTGGTTTCATCTTCACACTCCAGTCTGCCCTGCGGACAGTGGGAGAGATACTGGTTTCCTCTTCACTGGCCAGTCTGCCCTGTGGACACTGGGAGAATTACTGGTTTCCTCTTCACTGGCCAGTCTGCCCTGTGGACACTGGGAGAGTTACTGGTTTCCTCTTCACTGGCCAGTCTGCCCTGCGGACACTGGGAGAGTTACTGGTTTCCTCTTCACGGGCCAGTCTTTTGTAGAGTAGTTAATAGAAAGCCTCTGTGCTCCCCACAGACAGGGCTTTCCTCTTAAACCCAGTCAGGTTCCCTCTTTAATCTACAGCTGGTCTGGACTGCTCCCCCTCCATCTGCTCCTCCTCTCCTTCCCTCCCCCTGCACTTTGCTTTCCCTCCCTCTCGCGTCTCACCTCTCTTTCTCTCTCTCTCTCTCTCTCTCTCTCTCTCTCTCTCTCTCTCTCTCTCTCTCTCCCTTTCTCTCTCTATCTCTCTCTCTCTCTCCCTCCATCTCTCTCTCTCTCTCTCTCTCTCTCTCTCTCACACACACACACACGCGGGCGGTTCATTCATAACTGTCTGAGGTCGTTGGCCAGGTCGGCTAGATATCGGCCAAAAGCCGGCTTTGGGTGGTACGTCGTGCTGCTCTCCCCCTCTCGGCCCCGGATTGCGTGTGAATCGGCGCGTCTCCCCTACATGGCGCCCAGCGCCGCCTGTTTTGAGAAGGGGATGGGGGAAGGGTTCAGCAGGAGCTGGCAACCCTCCCCAGAACACGAGTAGCCATAACGATTGCGGTCAGGCAAACGATCACAGTCGCGCCACGGCGAGGGGACAGGCGGGGTCAAACACAACCGATGGCCCCCCCTCTGACGCCCCCCAGGGCTGGGCCGAAAGAGTCCTGGGGGCGGAGGGCTACTCTTATGGAGGAGGACCCCTCCTCTCCGCCAGTGGAACAGGAGAGAGACAGGGGGCGA
>CM030188.1:10171909-10174409 GCA_017639675.1 Aplochiton taeniatus | reverse complement strand
CACACACACACAGATAGAGAGATAGAAAGAGAGAAGCGGGTGGGATGTTTGTCCCTAACTCACTCACAAACACAAAACAAACAATTAAACCGACTGCAGTCAGACCTCTGGTGGCGAGAGCAGGGCTGACCAAAGGTTAAACAGAAAACATTTTGTTGTTGTTGTTGTTGTTGTTGTGCTTGGATATTTCTTAAATCCTCCTCATTAATGAAGATAATGCCAGGGTCACGCACACCAACTTGTAATCAAACTGAAAAAGAACAAACTTTCTAAATCAAAGAAACACACTGAAGTTCACCAACTCACATTGGTAACAGAATGCCTAGCAAGACGTCCTTTAGGTGTGTTTGTGCTTCTGTGTTTTTTTATGTGTGTGTGTGTGTGTGTGTGTGTGTGTGTGTGTGTGTGTGTGTGTGTGTGTGTGTGTGTGTGTGTGTGTGTGTGTGTGTGTGTGTGTGTGTCAGACGGGCAGGCTGACCTTGTTAAGATCTGAGTGGGCTGCCACCCGGGGATGTCATTGGGTTAGTATAAGGTGAAGGGGTGGAGAGGGGGAGGAGAGAGGGAGGAGAAGGAGGAGGAGAGGGGGAGGAGCAAGAGGAGGAAGAAGATGAGGAGTAGGAGGAAGAGGAGGATAAGGAGGATAAGGAGGATGAAGAGGCGGAGGAGGAGAGAAGGGGGAGGAGAGAGGGAGGTGGAAGAGGAGGAGGATGAGGAGGAGGAGGAAGAGAGGGTCACCAGGGGACACACACACACCAGGCCCCTAATCTGTCATCTGGCCGGCAAGAGTTCTGCAACAACACACACACACACACACACACACACACACACACACACACACACACACACACACAGTCAAAAGTATGTGCACACACTTTTGTATTCAACGTGTACACACCCCAGCAGTCATGAAAGCAGAGGACCTTCAGTAGCAGCATTAAAGGATTGCTTTCTAAAGTGCAGGGAAGGGACAGTGAAAGGAACGTGCATACTGTACAAAACCTACACACACACACACACAACCACATGCACACACACACACGCAAGCAACAGGGTATCTCTCTATCAAATGAATGTTGAATTCAGACACTTCTCTCATCCTTCAACCATGTGGACACAAACCTCTCCCTCCCAAACACACACACACACACACACACACACACACAAACACACACACACACACACACAGACACACACATAGACACTCATGTTGAAATGTCATGTGTTTCGATGAGATCATTGACAGTGGCGCGGCCACAGTCCGTGTCCATCCACAGTGCTGATCCCAGTGGAATGCAGCCATACTCCCAGTGGGGACCCACACAGGCCAGGAAAATTTGCCCGGGAAGGCAGGCCGCTGGCTGGGTAGAGACAGAGTAAAGACCCCTCTCTGAGGCCCCGCCTGGAGGTGGAGGGCAATGGAACCATGGGGGGGGTCATGAAGTCATTTGAGGCCAGGGGATAAATGAATCCTCCAGCAGACTCCTGCCGCGCGCGCACGCAGGCACGCATGCACACACACTCACACCCACACACACACTCACACACACATACACACACACAGACACACACACACAAACACACACACACACACACACATAGACAGAGACTCACAGGCGCGATGAGGTTAGCGCTCACCGATGCGATGTCCGCCAACTCGGCAGGCACACACCTTGAGAACATGATGAAGACACACACGGCATGCCACCTATAGTACTTAACACACACCCCTCTAAATCACCCGGCCGATGGCTATACTCCCCCTCTGCCTCTCCCCCTTCATCCCTCCTTCTTACTGCTGACAGGCAATATTCCACCAGCGACGGGACAGTCTATGCCTACGAATGCCACGCTATTGAGAGAGATGGGGGGGAGAATGCCAATAGAGAGAGAGAGAGCGAAAGTGAGAGACAAAGAGAGAGAGAGAGAGAGAGAGGGAGAGAGAAAGAGAGAGAGAGAGAGAGAGAGAGAGAGAGAGAGAGAGAGAGAGAGAGAGAGAGAGAGAGAGAGAGAGAGAGAGAGAGAGAGAAAGGGAGAGAGGGAGTGAGAGAGAGAGAGAGAGAGAGGGAGAGAGAGAGAGAGAGAGAGAGAGAGAGAGAGAGAGAGAGAGAGAGAGAGAGAGGGAGAGAAAGAGAGTGAGCGAGAGACAGAGAGAGAAAGAGAGAGAGAGAAAGAGAGAAATAGAAAGAGAGAAAGAGAAAGAGAGACAGAGAGACAGAGAGAAAGAGAGAAAGAGAGAAAGAGAGAAAGAGAGAAAGAGAGAAAGAGAGAAAGAGTCTACCCTGTCCTCCTATTACCATAATAAAACAATAAAAGAGTGGGGAGTGCAGCGCCCATTACAATGGAATGGGCTTCTCCAGCAGCGGCACGCCTGGCTCAGCTCCGTTAGCCTGGGGCCTGGTCGTCCTCTCGTCCTGGGGGGTGGGTGTGGGGGTTAGCTGTGCCCCCCACAGCCCTGCACTGCCTTGCCTTCCCAGGACATATTTTACTGGCCTAATTATGG